>JARBWK010000009.1:95175584-95395569 GCA_030556195.1 Anolis apletophallus
ACAGCCAAAGGGATAAATGTGTTGCAAGATAGAAATCAATTCCTTGGCTGGGATGGTAATACAGCAAAAGTTAGCTCTGGATTACCTGTTAACAAAACAAGGACGTCTTTGTGTTTGGCTGAATGCCACGTGTTGTCACTACATTAACATGACAGGAGATATTGAGGTAGACATGGAAAAGATACAGCAAGTTGCACACGAGTTCAAAGTCTTATGAACCCTCAGACAATTTTGGGGATTTAGTTGGCTACCAGAGATGAAATGGTTAACATCAATAGCTATGTTAATTCTTGTGATTTTTTGTTCTGTAACAATCATGCTTTGCTGCTTCCCATTGATGCTAAGATATTGTACCTTTACAGCGAGACAGACAGTCAAAATAGCAAAAAGTGTCAAAAAGAAGGAAAAGAGAGACTGGAAGTCAAACTGGGATGAAATGTAGGCTATAGGATCATGTTTTGCACCGATTACTGGCCAAAATCATTTGCAAAAAAGAAAACGGAGGAATACAGTGGAAAATGATGCTTTAACAGAAGAAACGTCAGGGAAAGGTGCTGCTTTAGAATAGAAACGGAGTAACAGAGTAAAGAGATAGTTCGCCAGCAACAGTGATGAAAATAATCCATTCTGAGTGGTCCACACAAGCACAGGCTGTGATTAGCCCAGAGAACATCATGTGCCTCTAGATAAGAAACAGTCTTGATTGGCTTAGCATTCACCATGTGCGTTTGTTTACAAAGTTAGCAATTGGGTTAGGAGATGCGCATGGCAAATGAGGTTTCCACTTGGCAGGCTTCCAGTGGGAACTCGGTAGCAAATGTATCGATTCAAGTACAGTCTGCACGTAGGGCAGATAACATAGAAGAAAGATGGAAATTTACACTGCAGCAAATAGGATTGAGATGCTAAGAATGCTTTGTTTAATTGGGTAGAGTAATATGGGTTAATGAATGCTAGCCAGTAACAATGCATGAAGAAGGAGGGACTGAAATATTGTCGCCATTGTTTGTATAAAATCTGTTTACTGGGAAAGATCGGGGTGCTGTCTTCCAGCGGCATTGTTCATAAAGGGGCAGGCCCATCAGCGGATGTCATGCAAATAAAGCTGGTTTCCTGAATCGCAGTAAAATTGTCGCGTCATCCGTCCTTGCGCTCACTAGCAACTGCAGCCTAGCACAAAAGGTATTGCCTTCGGAGTTCTGGGACTCCAGATACCGCTACACCGTAGTGCTCGGACCTCCGGGGGAAGAGCATTTCAAAGCAATGGAGCAATGATCGTGAAAGCCCTACGTCTGGTCGCCGTCAGACGAAAGATCCTGCAACTGGGAATTTCTAATAGGTCTTGATCTTCTGAACGCAGGTATTATAACACTATACCTGCTAAAAATAGATGTCCTAAGAAAAAGTGAGTTCTTTTTTTCCTTTCATGGTAGGATCCAGATTCTTTTGACAGAGCATGCAGTGAACATGACAGGGAAATTTAAAAGTACTAAAGAGTACTAGAGCCACATTTATGCTTTCTTTGATGTGAAGAATATTCCACACACCCTTGCTTATTTATTTATTTATTTATTTACATCATTTCTACCCCGCTCTTCTCAACCCCTGAGGGCTGGCTTCGAACTCATGACTTCTTGGTCAGTAGTGATTTAGTTAAATTAGCCTCCCCGCATAAAGCGGAACCTAAATTTCCTACTTGACAGGTGCAACTGTCTTTTGGCCTGCATAGGTCAACAGCAAGCTAGACTTAATGGTCAGAAGCTTACTCCGACAAGGGCTGGCTTCGAACTCATGACTTCTTGGTCAGTAGTGATTTAGTTGAATTAGCCTCCCTGCATAAAGCGGTGCCTAAATTTCCTACTTGACAGGTGCAACTGTCTTTTGGCCTGCATAGGTCAACAGCAAGCTAGACTTAATGGTCAGAAGCTTACTCCGACAAGGGCTGGCTTCGAACTCATGACTTCTTGGTCAGTGGTGATTTAATGCAGCTGGCTACTAACTACCTGTGCCACAACTTTCTTTGTATAAAAAAAGTTGTGTATTATTAATAATATTATTATTATTCCCTCAGCCTACTGTAAAGCTAAGTAACCGTTCCTCATTGAGGACTGCAGACTTGGGCAGTGTGGGGTGGACGATTTATTTCGCCTCCTGCCCCTTTAAAGATCCTTTCCCGTAGTTCGGCGCGTGCCCGTTTCCTAGGCAACCGCGGGCGTGGAAGGGGGGGAGGGGGGCAGCGTGCCCAACGTGCCCAACGCGCGCTCGCGGTGACGTAGAGAAAACCCCGAGCCATAACAATAGTGACGTGAGGCGGCGGCCCTCCCACCGCGCATGCGTGCCCTAGTGGCCTGCTTCTATTTACGTGGGGAGGAGGGGGGAAGGCGCTCCAAGATGGCGGCGGCGACAGCAGCAGCGAGGAGGCGAAGCAGCACTGGCAGCGGCAGCAGCTAGTGGGCAGGGGGAGGGGCTCCGGCCCGGTCCGAGCGGGGAGGGGGAGGAGGCGGAGCCGGGCTGCGGGTCGTCGCACCGAGCGGGTGGGTGCCGGAGGATGGCGGAGCCGCGCCGGGTGCCGTTCGTGAGCCTGTCACCCGTGAGGCGCCCTCTCGAGGCTCCGGGGCCTGAGTCCGGGGCGGCGGAGAAGCCTCTTCAGGCCTTGAAACTGCCAGAGCCGGCGCCTCAGCAGCAGCAGCACCACGACAACAGTAGTGCCCGAGCAGAGGGCCCGCCACCGCTGCCCGCCTTCGAGCCCTGCCCTCGGCCCGAGCAGAAGCCTCCGCTGTTCCCGCCGCCACAGCCTCCCAGGCCGGAGACCACGACTACTACCACGACGCCTCAGCAGCAGCAGCAAGGCCACCCTCAGGAGACGACGACGACGACGCCGCCACCACCCCACCGTCAGACGGTCCGCCTGGAGTTGGCGCTGAAGGACCCCACTGAGGAGAGCTGCGTGGAGTTCAGCTACCCCGAGCTGCTCTCCTCCGGCCAGCCCCGGGTACGGGACCTGCGCGCCGCTCCTTCCTTCCTTCCTTCCTCAGCCGGCCCTGGCCAACGTTTTCGTCTCCTCCTCCTCCTCCTCCTCCTCCTCCTCCATATGGCTGGCCGCCTTCTGTGGAAAGGAGAGGGATAATCACAGGAGATAAACCCTGATCCAGCCAGGTGTCTGTCGGGGGTGATTTGATTGTGGTTTTCCTTCATGGCAGAAGGGGGATGGATTTCATGATCTCTTCCAACTAGGATTCTGTGGTGCAACTGGGGGGGCTCGGTTCCCTCCCCTTGGCTATTGGAAGGTCTTCTGATACAAACCACAATGCTGCGGCCTCTTTTGAGAAGACACGCCGAATGGGTCTCGACAACGCAGAAAGAACCGCAACTTGGAAACGACATCACTCAAGGGAGACTTTCTGCTGTGCTTTCTGCAACCGGGCTTGCCTATCTCAGATTGGCCTTTTTAGTCATCAACGCGCTTGTAAAAAGACTTTCTGCTGTGCTTTCTGCAACCGGACTTGCCTATCTCAGATTGGCCTTTTTAGTCATCAACATTCTTGTATAAAGCGTGGGATGAGTCCTTCCTAAGAATCTTCGTTCGCGAAGTAATGCCGAGAGATACAAACCAATAGTTCTATTTTTATTTACCATTCTGAGATGCGGGAGATAGTATAATATTGGGCCTGTTTTTAATAGTCACTCTCAAGCAACCAGAAAGTAATTTAATTTGCACCAGTTAACTGAGAGCAATTGGAAACTACATTTATCTGTACAGTAGTAGTAGTTAATCTCAAGCAACCAGAAACTGATTTTAATGGCATCAGTTAACAGAGTCTAACTCTCAAGCAACTAGAAACTACATTTATCTGTACAGTAGTAGTCACCCTCAAGCAACCAGAAAGTAATTTAAATGGCATCGGCTAACAGAGTCTGACTCTCAAGCAACTAGAAACTACATTTATCTGTACAGTAGTAGTCACCCTCAAGCAACCAGAAAGTGATTTAAATGGCATCAGTTAACAGAGTCTAACTCTCAAGCAACTAGAAACTACATTTATCTGTACAGTAGTAGTCGCTCTCAGACCAGTTAAGAGTCTGACTCTCAAGCAACTAGAAACTACATTTATCTGTACAGTAGTAGTCACTCTCAAGCAACCAGAAAGTAATTTAAATGGCACCAGTTAACAGAGTCTGACTCAAGCACTAGAAACTACATTTATGTGTACAGTAGTAGTCACTCTCAAGCAACCAGAAAGTAATTTAAATGGCATCGGCTAACAGAGTCTGACTCTCAAGCAACTAGAAACTACATTTATCTGTACAGTAGTAGTCACTCTCAAGCAACCAGAAAGTGATTTAAATGGCACCAGTTAACAGAGTCTGACTCTCAAGCAACTAGAAACTACATTTATATGTACAGTAGTGGTCACTCTCAAGCAACCAGAAAGTAATTTAAATGGCACCAGTTAACTGAGAGTAACTCTGAAGCCATTAGAAACTACATTTATCTGTACAGTACTCGGCATTACTTTGCGAACGAAGATTCTTAGGAAGGACTCAGCCCACGCTTTCTACAAGTGCGTTGATGACTAAAAAGGTCAATCTGAGATAGGCAAGTTCGGTTGCAGAAAGCACAGCAGAACGTCTCCTTGGGTGATGTTGTTTCCAAGTTGCGGTTCTTTCTGCGTTGTCATTTCTCTTTGAGATCCATTCAGCGTGTCTTCTCGAAAGAGGCTGCAGCTTTGTGGATAGTGCGTCTCCATGCCTCCCAATGTGAGGCCAGGGTGGACCATTGTTGGTGATCAATCTGGCCGAGCCTGAGATGTTGTTTCAGGGAGTCCTTATATCTCTTTTTGGGGGCGGCTCTCTTGCGCTGACCTGTGGCGAGTTCACCATAGAGTAGTATCTTTGGGAGGCGGTGGTCCTCCATCCTAGAGATGTGCCCTGCCCAGCGCAGCTGTGTTCTCAGCAGCATGGCCTCAATGCTGGTGATCCCCGCTTGCTCAAGGACAGCAACATTAGTCAGATAGTCAGTTCAGTGTATATTTAGGATTGTGCGAAGACAGCTCAACTGAGTGTACAGTAAACTCCCGCTACTAAATGTTGCTTCTGGATTCTCCCAGGCAGCAACCAGCCAGGCTTTGAAGTTGCAAGGCCACTAAATGCTAATTGAGATGGCCGTTTGTATCATTCACACCTGCCTTGAGGAGACAAGAGTTCTTTCTCCCACCCTGGACATTCCACAGATATATAAACTTAACTTGCCTAATTTCCAACAGATCCCTCAAGCTCTGAGGATGCCTGCCATAGATGTGGGTGAAATGTCAGGAGAGAATGCTTCAGGAACATGCCCATACAGCCCAGAAAACTCACAGCAACCTAGTTTCTGGTTGCTTGACATTTACTGTTAAAAATAGGCCTAATATTATGCTCCACACTACATCATACCATAAATTCTATTGAATTGATAGTAATGTTGAAATACAGAACTTAAAAAAAAACAGAGGAAAATATAGCCCAGTTTTACTTTATTATACATGTATTTTAATTCTTATTTAAATTAGTCTTTCTTCAATTTTTTTCTAGTAGCTTCAGAGTTACAATTGCTTGGGTTCTAGGTAACTTCAGAGTACTGTATATATCTGTATACAGCGGTGGTGCAACAGGTTAAACCACTGAGCTGCTGAACTTGCAGTCAAAAAGGTCAGTGGTTCAAATCCAGGGAACGGGGTGAGTTCCCGCTGTTAGCCCCAGCTTTTGCCAACCTAGCAGTTTGAAAATATGCAAATGTTAGTAGATCAATAGGTACTGCCTCAGCGGGAAGGTAAGGACACTCCATGCAGTCATGCTGGCCACATGACCTAGGAGGAGTCTACTGACAACGCCAGCTCTTTGGAGATAAGCACCATCCACTTAATGTCAGGGGAAACCTTTACCTTTTATATATCTGTAGAAATATCTTTCCCATTGAAGTCAGTGAGTTAAGTTTTCTATGCACAAACTCTCTGGGCATGTCCCATAGGGTTATCTGTACTGGGTTTTTTTTATTCAGTGCACTTTGAAAGTTGTGTTGTACCTCACATTGGGTTCTGTGTGGTTTGCTTGAGTGGGATCAAATGCAAAACTGGATTTGATGCTGCAAACTTTCATAGACAATATTAGTTGCATGTAAAGATTGATCAGAATTTCTGTAATCTGCCTTGTATTTTAGATACCTCAGGGCAGCCTAGTTGGTCAGATTTAGTTGTAGAGAGATGCCATATTGAAGTATGGCTTCAAAGGAAGGAAGTCAAAATATACATAAACTAATAGACTAAAGCTCTTTCTTTCTTAGCTTTGTATCCCACTTTTACAGGATCCAGTGCAACAATCTTTTGCAATTACAAAGTTTTATCATGTAGTTCTGCAAGAGTTTGATAGCAATCGGGATTGGTAGAACTGTGGAAATAGGTAGATTTTCTCAACTTTTCCTATAAAAGGAAGAAAAAATGCTTTTATAGTTTGGGCTGGTACTGATAGATCTTTTGATCAGGCAGTACTTTATTATGGTGAAGCAGAGTAGTTGGCAGTGGGAAAGATTGCTATTAATATTACCATTATGCATGAACTCCATAAATTATTTTAATTGCCATTGCATCAAACTAGAGTTAAACTACTGTTCTGCCCACTCCATAATGGGAAACAGTAACATCATTAACTTCTAATCAGGCAACAGTTACAGTAATATTGATTAGATTACTAATATTTTACCAGGATAAAAGTATTAATTTACATTTTTGTTCCTTATCTGTTTTGTGGGGAATGTAAATTTTGGTTGTTTAACTTATATGAGATCAATACTGCAGATCCTTCTGTGATCTACAGATGCATGTTTTAAGCGCCACCTTTGATGATCCTTTGGGAATATTATTTATTTACTATATTTATATGCCGCTCTTCTCAACCCCGAAGGGGACTCAGAGCGGCTTACAGCAAACAACAATATTGCCAGAGTGGCTTACAATGTACATATAACAATATTGCCGGAGCGGCTTACAGCAAACTGAAAAACAACAAATAACATTACTGTCATAGCACAACATCAGCACTACACATCATATTGCACTACAACATATCACAATATTGATTAGCAATATTGCATGTAATACAAATATACAAATTATAATATCATGATATAATTATTATATCGCATTATCATTGGCAGTATTATATTATGTTACATTACAACAACACCAATACCAAATGCAGATATTGAGTTTTAGAAAATATATTACAGCCTATTCCACAAATATAAAAGGCTTCTAGGGAGTGAGCCAATCCCAGCCTACGTTCTCCTTTTGTATTGTTGAGAAAATAACCACAAATTGAATTATTACTTTGGGCCACTTTGCTCACAGTAAAAATCAACATGCAAACAAAGTACAGTCCAGAATCTTCTGAACTTCTGACAGGTCTTTCAGTGGAAAGGAGAACACTGGATTATTCTATGCTTGAATGAATAGACTTCTGTAAATGAAGCAATTACTCTGTTGTTAGTGGTTGGTTGTGTTCAGGAAGTCTAGCAACATGTGGCATTGTTGCACACTACAAGACCACTGAAGGTGTGTTCATAGATCCTGTTTCTCTCTAAGTGAGATTAGCCTATATTGTCTGCATCACTAGAAAGTAAATAAGCCACTTTTTCTCTGGCTTTTTACAATCTACCTCTCTTTATATGGGTCTCAAGGGTGATATTTCCACAGCCTAGTATGTCAAACCACGCTTTAGTTTCATATTTATATCAACTTTAGTCTCACACTGCAGCACTACAGTGAACCACTTACCTAGTTGCATATTCTCCCTTACATTTTTTACTAGTACCTACTTTTACTTAAATGTTGTGAAATTTTAAAACACGAATCAGGGTAGAATTATAGCCATATACAACCATTACTTTTCTGTTCATTATTAGACTGTTTTGAAACAATGAGAATTATAAATAAAAAGAAACAAACTGAGGTTGAAAGAGATTACATAAATATAGCTTTGTATCCCTGAGTAATGATTTCTGTCAGCTATGCCTCTTCCATAGTACTGGAAGGTGAAGCAGAAACACACTTGGGAATCAGTGTAATGTCCTACTTGTCACTTGATGTTATCAGTGCTCATAGTCCTGCTGCAGCAAGGTGTTTCTTATTAAAATATTCTTGTGTAGTAATTTTATGTGGAAATTGGTTAGCAGTAGCTATGTCTCTAAAGTAACACTCTGAATTGAAATTATCTTAGCAGTTTTGTTAATTATAAAATGGTCCATCTATTTTGCAACTATCAATGTGATGCTAAAAAGAGACAATTACATCTATAACATCTGGATAATTGTCATCCATGTAAAACTAGATTATTCAGTTTTATCCTCATAGCAGCTCTCTGCTCTTTCAGATATGATAAACAATTGTGGAGATAAGACATAGAATTTGGGGAGGTGTGTATTCCCTGATGATTCCTCCCCCTAGCATGATTGTGAGAAAATGAAATTTTTTTGATTCCATTTTAGCAATCATAGTTTGTTTTTGCTGAAGTTGGCAAATTTTGATTTTTTAAAAGACAAGTAAAATTCAAACCATGGGTTATGAAGCTCTCTTATCTAAGTAGATCACCATTGCACATTGTCCAGAATCTTAGGGAATGAATGCAACCTGTGGAAACTGGTTAATTAAAAACAACAAAAGAAGAAGAAAATGGAGGCATATGAGGTCAAGACTTGTTGTGGCCTGTTCTCGTCTGGATAAACTGATCTATTATAGAGGCTAAGAAAGTGTCTGGCTCCAGATAATAGCAGGTTATAGAAATTTGAACTCAGACCTACACGGACCAAGTCTAATATGCTTATCTGAAAAATCACAGAAGTGTTCTCTTCGTGTATGCACATACATAATATGCCAATGGTGTGTTCAGTGCAGGCATGCTAATAAGAAGGGAAAAAAGATGGATACTGGCTCCTCCCTCTGTGCTTCTCTTCCATTAGGTTCTACTAAACATGTATTTTCTTCTTCATGAACCAGAGGAGAGTAGTCTGCCTTTGTTCTTTTGTGAACATAGTGGAGTTTGCTGACTTGAAACTATTACCATACCATAAGTCTTATATCATGTAGCCCATGGGCGTTTGCAATTTCTCTCTAGTTCAGGTATTATCCTGTACATATTGCAAAAATAGCAGTGTCTACATTGGAAATCTCTAATCTGTATAGACCCTGATGTGAGGCCAATCTTATTCACGACACCTCTAGGACTATTAAAACCACTGCTCTGCAACATAACTTTTATCTTTAAAATAGTCTGCAATTAAGGATTATTCTTTTTATATTGTTTTCCTTGGTACCACTGACTTAATACAAAAATACAAATTAGTCTATGCATAATTTTGTTCCTATGCATATGAAGAGTTTCCTTATAACAGCTGGTTTAGCAATATGGTGTTTTGTAATTTATAGAACGTAACTTTTCATCTTGCAATCAGTGATGGAACTTAATATAACTTTTGCTTCATAGCATTGGTCAGAAAGTCAATCTTGTTGCTTTTTGGTGAAGAATGGGAGTACAGACACCGCTTATGTAATGGTGCTATGGACTATGAGCATGGAGGTGCATTCTTTCTATGTGTTTCCTGCCAATATTTAGTTGCAGTGTTTAGATATATTGCGTAGGTGGCCAGCATGCATATTTACAGGCTCTGCGCAACTCTCTAGTGTGTGTGTATGTGTACTCGAGTATATGTGCACGCAGCAAATTGAAAATTCTTGTTAATTTGTTGTGGGGAGCCAAGGTCTTGATATAGTCACACCTCTGTTGCAGAGAAAATTGTTATTTTTATTTATACAATGCCTTTCACCAAAAAGCAAGTACTATTGATTTGAAAACAATTATATCCAACATAAAGAAAAATACACTAATTTGTCAGTGGTTTTTATTTCATACTCAAGTTAATAAGGGCAACTATGATCCCAGCCTATCTGATTTCTTTGTGGGTAGCATCCAAGCTAAATGTGATTGACCATGTGTTGCAGACATTTGTTGGCTAGTTCAGACCCTTTTGTTTGTCTTTGTTTTGGAACATTGGCACATGTTTCTTGCCCTAAAAGGGGAAGAATGGTTACCTGCAGCATATTACCTGTCCCATAGGTATTACCTGGATGCTGCATATGTTCATATTATTGATTTCTAATGTAGTTTCTTTGAAACTTTAGGCAAGTTGCATAATAAAGTGAGTGCCAGATATTTTTTTCTTGAAATACAATGTGCTGATACAGGTTGGACATCCTTTATCTGGAATTCCCAATACTTCAGAATTGTCCACACGAGTAGCTGAGATACTGACACCTTGGCTTTCTCATGATTGAATGTCCACAAACTTTGTTCCATGAATAAAATTATAGAAAATATTGTCTGAAATTTCCTTCAGGCTATATTTATAATATGTATAGGAAACATAAATGAGTTTCATTTAGACTTGAATCCCATTTCTTTCTCTCTCTCTCTCTCTCTCTCTTTCTCTCTCTCTCTCTCTCTCTCTATATATATATATAAATACCGGTGTTCTGAAATTTAAAAAATATGCTCTTGTTTGTAATCTGAATAACCATGTGATTGGCCTATAGTTCTGTGACCATTTATATGGAACTTTAGTAATTGTCACATTACCAAAGTAGCATATTAATTACGTCGCCATGGAATAAACCCAACAATTTCTATGTGGTTTTTGTCATGAGGCTATAGCTGAGACAGGCTTCCTTTATTGGGGAGCCCTTTACCACTAGGGTAGTTTATCCCTAGTAATATAAATAAACTGGTTTATATTGCAAGTGAATTTTTAAAATTATTTTCTGAGTAAGGCTACTTTGACAAGAAAGCTTAACTATCGAATGGAGAGCTAAGCTTTTATTTATAACCATTTAAGGCAATTGTGAAGTCTCAGAACTAATTTTATTGACTTCATCATTTCCTTAGTTACTCATAAAATTACTGGCTTTTTCATCACTCAATATGCCATGAATTCTAAATTGGGAAGGGCATTTAATTGTGTTACTGCCTTTACCAGGAAGAGTAGAAGAACACATTTGAAAGATACTATTGGGTTTTACTTTAAAGTAAAGTGTTTTGTATTGGTATATTAGACATTCAAACAAATGTATAAAAAAAATTGAGTTCGGTTCCCTCTAATTGCCTTGCAGTGTAATGGTACCATGACTCATTTCTCCATTTTTATTGCACATATCTGAATATTGAAAAATATTTTTGGTTATTTTTCTCCTAAAGAAAAAGTCTCCTGTTCCTGAAGACCCTTTTAATGATGAAGAGAAGGAGAGGCATGAAGTTGAAATGCTGGCTAAGAAATTTGAAACTAAATATGTGAGTAAAGCTATCTACTGAATACCTCCCGCCAACCTTTTACAGATGAAAACCTGTGGTCAGGAAGCATCACAGTGTGGTCAAAATGACAAATGGAGAAGGACAAGTCAGGAGAGATTGCAACAGTTTGGTTTTGCCTTTACCTACTGAAAAGGACAAGATTCAGCTACCTTTTCTGCCAACCTGCTGAGTTAATAAAATCTAAGCTATTTTTGCACTTTGAACTCAGTTTGCAACAAGTCAGCTGTCAAAGAGAGAAAAACTGAAATATTTAGAAACAGCTCAAAAATTGAATGATGAAGGATTAATTGGGACTGTCGATTCCAAATTGAGACAGAGTATGTGCTTGTTTTACAGTTGGTCTTAATATTTCATAGATTTTACTCCCAGCGCATTCAGCAAACTTGGTTGTCTTAACATTTCCTTTAATTCAGTTACTGGCTAACACAATGACCACATTTACAAAAAAAGCCAGAAATCTGCTAATAAGAAATATGGATTAACTGAAAGCTCAAATCTTTTCTCCTGACTTGTCTCTCTAAAACGATCCCCAAATCACCATACTTTTAGATTCTAGATGGTTACCGAAAAGATCAACTAGGAGTACCAATTCAGACAATTTACCTCCTGATAAATATTTGGTTGCCAAAACTTCCCTCATTGGTAGAAGGAACTAAGCTGTAAGCAACTGAGTAGTGACTTCATTAATATGCTACCACAAAAGTGGAGTATTTATTTTGTGTCAATGTGCCCAGTGTTTCACTATTTTAAAGAAACCATACCCCCCACCCCAATTTCTACTTCTTCGTGTATGGAAATAGAGTTCAAAAGATCTACCTTATTTTGTTTGTTCCTCCCCTGTTTTCAGTGCACAGGCAGTGAGAGAGATTGTAGGTATGAAGATCTAGGAAAAAAGGGCCACCATATAATTCAAAAGGAGGCACCAGAGGGCCTTGCTTGTAAATGATTAGTTGGTTGCATTGTACATATGAGAACAACTGTATGTCTGATGTGGAGATCCGTGTAATGGGACTGATATGATATATAATCAACAATATCTGGAGAATCCCATGTCTAGAACGATATCATCATAACTACAAGATACCAAACAGCTCTCTTAGTCTGATTTGGCTCAGTCCTTCCATAAAGGTTTCTTAGATTGTTTGATCTGTTTTACTCCAGCCTATTTTAATATTGCTATTGAATATAATGGACAGTTGGTGTATATTTTCACAATTCTGCAGCCCATTCATAATATGTATGACACTTGTGGACTTGATTTTCGAAGTAACTGCCAACTTTGATGAACTAGCTAAGTTGTGTTCAGATACATGCTATTTTCTCATCATAATTTTTAAGGCAAATAAAAAGCTTTGTTCTTTTGCTCCGTAGCCTATGTTTTTGACTTATATCACTATGCTTTGTACTGATAACTCAGCAGTGTTCTAAATGACAAATGTTTTGTTCTAGGGTGGAAAGTCCCACAAGCATCGAAAGGATCGTCTTCAGGATCTAATAGATATAGGCTATGGCTATGATGAAACAGATCCTTTTATTGATAATTCAGAGGCTGTGAGTAAATCTTATTTGTTCCCACTCTCTTTTGAAAGCTCTCATTTGGCTTTTTTCCAAATGCTTTCTAGTACAAATGTTTTCATGTTCGAGATGGAACTATATCAAATATGTTCATGGTGTCATTTTAAAATATCCATCCTAGGAAAGAAGGAATTCCTTTTGTCAAATCATATAACAATATGTAACAATAAACAGAACAAGCCTACTTGAATCCTTTCTGCAAAAGGCAATATGTTGGTTATTAGGAGGAGGGTCTTTTACTGTAGCTTCTAAGTTTTGAAATAGTTTGCCCCAGAAAGTGGCTTTTTGTCTGTTTTTTGATAGAATTGTACACTCCTTTTATTTTAGCTTGCATGTGGTTGATTTTGTTGGGTTGTGGCTACACCTGGTTCACATTTACTGTGATAATTTTTATTTTTTGTTTGTGATATTATTAATATAAATAAAAATAATAAATCATCTAGATTTATCTGTGAACCACTTTAATGCTTGGAAAAAATAGCATATAATGCTCTAGAATTTTCTATTTTTTCTTGTGGATTTAAAAGATAATCTAAAACAGCAGTTGACGAGCATAATTGGTGCATATTTACTCTGAAATAAATTCCACCATGTTCAGACGGATGTATTATATAGTAAGGATGTTAAGGACTAGTTTTTTCAATGTGTCACAAGTCTTATCACATACATACCTGTATACACAGGTGGGATCAGAAAGCTTTACTTTTTATGACTAGTGACAAAAATAATGTGTCATTGTAGGTTACAGTCATTCTTAGTACATCCTTGAGGAGCTCTTATATCAGTTAATACTGACATTTCCCAAAAAAAATTTTGATCAAGATGGAATGTAAACGTTTAATGGATCTTGAAATTTTGTTTTTCAGCATACTTTCTAATACTTCATAAATTATTATGATTATTGCAGGATTATTTTGTCTTGCTCCCACAAAAAACTGATTAAAGTCCCTTACAAAATATAACAAATATAAAACACAATAACAAAACATTAAAACACATTGCAATGTCTTAATACCTTCCCATTATTGTATCCTTCTGCCTTGTTACTATTAATGGGCTGCATAGTGTAAGGATTCTATTTCTGGGCACTTGCAGTGTTATCAGCCCTATAGTATCTCAGTTTTGTATTTGTTCATTTGTTGGTTTTTAGATTGGTTTGTGTTTTTTTTGTGCAACACATTTTTGATTGGCTTCATATCTGGTTTAGTGCACTGCTGGATAGTAAATGCATTATTTGATATTAATAAAATGATAACTATTTCTTAGCCTGAATCTTTTATTTCTCTTTTCAGTATGATGAATTGGTTCCTGCATCTTTGACTACTAAATATGGAGGCTTCTATATAAACACTGGAACTCTTCAGTTCCGCCAAGCATCTGACTCTGAAGAGGAAGATGTTGCAGGAAGCAAAAAGCAGAAACCACCTAAAGTGAGTAGTAATCCTAGTTTCTGTTAAAGTATGCTTTTAATATTGCAGGTTTACTTTGAAGGGCATAAAGCAAATCATTAATCCTACAAAATCATAAAATAGTAAAAAAATTCTCATAACATGAGTCATATATGTGTGTCTCAGCCAGCAGTCTGCATACTAGAGGTACACAACTATTTGGAGGCCAGTCATTTTTTCCAGTTTTTCTCTACAGTCAAGGTTTTCCTGTCACTATTTTGAGAGTAATTGCAGAAGAAAACAGAGATCTTTGAAAATTACATTTTTTCATGCATTTTATGGGGGCCTGAGCAATTTTGAGACAAAGCACAGTTGTTATTCCTCGCCATTCAGTCTTAATTAAATACATTGAACTGTACATGTAAGACTAACAAGTTGGTACAGATTCTGCAGCATTGCTATAATACATCCTCAATCAACAAACTATGCCTAATAGTCTCACAACTGATAACTGAAAAATGAAGAAAGAGGGGTAGTAATCAGCTCCCAGATTAACGTGGCTGTTCAGATAAGATAAATTATGGTCTGATCCTGCAAGATGCCTGTTCTGTCATTGAATATTATGTTTTTGCTGAGTTTACTTTCTTCTATCTCTACCCATTCCTCCCAAATATTAGGTAGCTAAACTGAAAGATGGAGAAGATCGCAATATGAAGAAACGCAAACGAAAAGATGAAGAAGCAGAAAAGGAGAAAAAGCCTCGGAAAATGAAAGTGTCTAAGCAGATGGGGTAAGTTTTTAAATTCTTATTTCTTGTAGAGAACACCCTGTTGTGAATGAGTCACAATTAAATACTGGATTATTATTGTTAGAATGTGCATGGTGAGCTATTTATTGTAGCATATTCATGAATGCTACAATGTATCCCCATCGATCATCTTACTTCAAGCTGTCAATAAAATAGCTAGTTTTTAAAAGAGCGCTGTTTCAAAGTTTATGCAAATGTAATTGTGACAACTGATTGTAAGAAACAAAGAAAATAGGTATATGATGTTTTTCTTGCTCAAGAGTTTTTGAAGTTTTCTTTTTCTCCTAAGCAAACAAGCTATATCCAATTAACCTGAAACAACTTGTGGAAAAAATAAGATAAGAAAATATATATTCTTAACTTTTTAAAGAAATGTATTAATTCACTATATATATTATACAATTGAAGTATAAGCTGAAATTGGTCACCAGTTTCTCTAATATTTATCAAGTTGAACACATTTAATTTAATTCAGCCAGGTACTTTTGCGTATTTTATTTGCAGGGTAATGGCTTTGAATTCACACAAATCTGAAAAGAAGAAGAAAAAGCTGTACAAGGATTCCTCTTCTCTGGCTGCTATGATCCGGAAATTTCAGAAGGAAAAAGAAGCAGTGAAGAAGAAAAATGACAGCGTGAATCCCACAGTATCAGTTGTGACTTCTACACCTAATAAACTCCCTGCTACCCCCATCACAAGTGGAAATGATGTGTCTGACCTGAACATCACAGATCCAGTTCTCTCCATTTTTGGCAGCACAAATGAACGCGAACTTCTGCAGGATGCTGAAAGTGCCCTTGAAATGCTGGGGGACATTGACTTTGATCGCTTGCTTGATGGTACCTCCAATGGTAGCCCAGTCTCAGAACCATCAGGGGAGAATGGAAGTGCCATGCAGCTCTCCCAAACTTCTGAGGTCCTGGCACTGAAACCAGTGCCTGCCCTCCCAGATGGTCTGCCAGCAAAACTAGAAAAGTGCATTGAAGACCTTAGAGTTGTAAGTGTAATGAGTGTTATGCTTACGCTGAGTGTTGTGAAGAAGTGTTGCAATCCTAATTGCTAGACATGAATTGTGGATACATTACAAGCAAAGGTTCATAAAAAGCAGGTCCTAAAAGTTTCTGTTGTTTGTCTCTTATGGATAAACATAAAGATGCTAGGTTGACTTGAGATGCTCGGATGTTTCAAGAACAAGTTGTGTTTTGCTCTTTATCTGTGGCACATAAGTTTCAGGAAGCATCTTGTCATGCATGCTTCAGTATGCAGCAAACTACCATCTTATGCTTTAATCTACCACAGTGGTGCCTGTTTATAGGGAGGTTATTCACTTGGAAGTATACTTACCTGATTTAGTTTTGTAGCTTCTCTAAAGTTTCAAACACTTCAGGTCCCATTGCTATGCTGTACAGCTGAGAAGCATAGAAATGTTTAAAATAAAATAAAATAAAACCAGAATTGGTAGGGGCCTGTTATATCAAATTGCATCAAGCAAGTAATCCTTCTATCATAGTTCTCATACACCATGGCAACACTGAGTAAATCAAAGTGGAGAGTCCCCCCCATGGAAGAAGGTAGGGGTAGAAATGAAGATAATAAATAATAAATAAAGTAAGAACAATGGCATTCTGGATTAAGCAGTTGGCACACAATAAATGCTAGTGTGTTTTCTATGCACTGCTGTAGTCATGTCTTACAATTACCAGTCAGGAGAGAGTAACTCAATGGCGGATTTATAAATTATGGATCACAACAGCACTGGAGAGCTGAAGTGTGCTAAAAGTATCTGGCTTTTATTGTTGCTAGGCTGCCAAGCTCTTCGATGAAGAAGGCAGAAAGAAATTCTTCACACAGGACATGAATAATATCTTGCTTGAGTAAGTGGTCATCTTGTTTTGGAGGAATATGTTAAACTTAGAGGAAAGAATGTCTATCCTCAGTCACTTCCAGTCAGTCAAGTGGGCATTTAATTTTATTAAAAATGTTCATTTGTTGAAGATGCTAAAAACTGAAAAGGAAGAATTAACAGATGGGAATTCTTGTGTATCAATGTTGTATAGTTTTGCTCCACTGCTGGAGTCATAAGATAGCTCATATTTCTATATTATTTATTAATATTTTTAATATTCTAGTTGTAGTGTTTAGATGGATAGTTTCTAAACGAAGGTAAAGGTTTCCCCTTGACATTAAGTCTAGTTGTGTCTGACCCTGGGGGAGAGTGCGCTCATCTCTAGTTCTAAGCCGAAAAGCCAGCCAACATTGTCCGTAGACGCCTTTGGCTGGCATGACTGCATGGAGCGCCGTTACCTTCCCACAGAATCTACTCACATTTGCACGTTTTCAAACTGCTATGTTGGCAGAAGCTGGGGCTAACACTCGCTCCCTGGATTCGAACCGCCGACCTTTCAGCCAGCAAATTCAGCAGCTCAGAGGTTTAATCCGCTGCACCATCAGGGGCTCCCTAGTTTCTAAACTATCATAAAGAAATACATTACTGCACATAGAGGCTACAGCCTTAATTTTCTCACAGTGGGAGGGAAGTTCAATCAATGAGATGGGAGAAATAGCACATTTTGCATGGAAGAACAGTTGAGAATTAATTTCAACTTTTATCTTGATTGAACTGCTATATGGAAGTATAGGGATGCCAGTGTAATTCCCTGATCAACCCTTAGCATATACATCTATTCTGATCAAACTGCCAGAAACTGAGAGATGATTGCAGCCAGTACTGTTTCTGGGTATAGTTGGATTTTTCGTGCATAAAAATGAAAATCCTACACTACTATAGCACTCCTGTTTTATTGACATTATCAGTACATATTAGATGGACAGTAAGCAGACATCTTGTTTAGCTATTTCTCATTCATTTTGAATGTGTTTTCTATTTGTCAGTATTGAGTTACAGTTGCAGGAACTGAATCCAACAATCCGCAATGGAGTATACTCCCACCTTGAGGCTTTTGTGCCATGCAATAAGGATACACTGATAAAGCGTTTGAAGAAACTGCACCTCAATGCACAGGTAAACATACCTGCAGCAGATGCATATTGAAAGATGGATCAGAGCCAGTTCCATGTGGAATTAAGCCCTCAAGCCCCAAAACTGACTGGGTTTCCCCCTCCCCCCCAAATCTGTGCTGGTGCTACTCTACTGCTCCTATAACAAGGACATACATGAGAATAGTTTGTGAAAGATGTCTGTGTCATACTACTTTAAATAGAAAGTAGACCATCTTGGAATCATTAATTTAGAAGAAATCACAAAAAGATCATCTAGTCCAGTCGCTTGACAGTGCTATGATGCACAACTAGAGCATCCCTGAAAAGTATCCATAACAATAAATAATCTTTCTTTATACCCCACTTCATCTCCCCAGAGGGACTTGGGACAGCTTACAACCAAACAAACGGGTACAATAAATGATATAGACAGAAAGTGATCACATAAAAGCAAAATAGCACAACAATATAAACACAAATAGACAATTTTAAAACATTATAAAACCCCATAAAAGCAATATATGATGCTCTTTAAAACCAGCCAATCCTATAATTAGAGTATCCAGATTATAATTATAGTTATAATAACTTAAAATTCTGTCCAGTAAGGTAATTGTTAGATTTAGCCATTGTTAAAAGCCTGTCTAAACAGCCAAGTTTTAAGCTCCTTCCTAAATGTTATAAGGGTGGGTGCTTGTCTAATTTCCTTGGGGAGAGCTTTCCAAAATTGGGGGGCCACTACTGAGAAGGCCTTTTTCCTCGTTCCCACCAACATCGCTTGTGAGGGAGCGGGAACCAAGAGGAGGGCAGGTTCATAAGGGGAGATGTGATCATGTAAATAGGCAGGACCCGAACTGTATAGGCTTTGTAGATAATAACCTGCACTTTGAATTGGGCCCAGTAGCAGATCGGCAACCAATGGAGCTGCTTTAAAAGAGAGGCAGTATGTTCCCTGCAATCCGCTCCAGACAGAAGTCTAGCAGTCCATCTAACCTTTGCTATGGAGAGTCCATCACTTTTTCCTTTACCATAAATTGCATCCTAGTGTTTTGTCAGAATGTCCTTTCTTGAAATTTGAACCCAAAAAAACAGGTTTGCTGCATATTCTACTTTATGGTCCTTAAGTTTTTGAAAGGGCTACCTTATCGTTTTATCTCTCCAATACAAACCAAATGATACAAGTTACGTTTTGCTGGAGTAATGTCTGGCATAGTTGTTTTAGTAAATATTTGCAAGTTTAGTGTTGTTCTGATAATCTTTATGATCCCCTTTGAAAAGTTTGTTTATTCCTTCTTGCTGCTGCTGCTGTTGCGTGCCCTCAAGTTGTTTCCAGTTTATGGCGATCCTAAAGTGAACCAGTAATGGGGTCCTGTGGCAAGATTAATCATTTTTGCCATTGTCTTCCTCTAAAGCTGAGACAATGCGACTTGGCCAAGTTACCTAGTGGGTGCCCATGGCTGAGCAGGGGATTCAAGCCCTTGTATCTGCAAGTCTTAGTCCAGCATTCAGACTGCTACACTACACTGGGTTTCTTACATGGTTTTTAATTTTGGGTGGCTTTTTGGTTGCTTGAAATGATGGAATGTATCATACATAGATTACCATGCCAAACAAACCCCCAGAATTGTAGGTTTGGTAGAGGAAAACAATAGAGTCTTTACTGGTAGACACCAGGTTGTTTCAGAAGCTGCGAGTATATCGCAGCTTCTGTAAGGTTTTTTTTTAGTGGGAGGAAAGTCTGGGCATCCTCTGAGAAGAAGTTTGTAAATTCATACTGTTTACATCAGTGTTTTAATAGTTCTGTCTTTTCAGGATGACCGCTTGAAGGAACCATTGCAAAAACTGAAATTGGCCATCAGTTGCGTCATGCCTGAACAATTATTTAAATACCAGGATGACTGCCAGGCACATAGTCAAGCGAAGAATGCCAAGTATGTATATAGGCCAAGTGGGATGTGTTTGTCTAATGTGAAGAATTCATAAAGCAAAGTGAAGCTATGAAAATATTAAAAGTACAGTTATTGGTTTCTGTATCTGTTTTTATGGACTACTGAGATAAAAACCGGTTAAAACAGTTAAGAGACCATAACAGAGAAGACCGATGAAGGTCTTCAAAATGTGATAGAGAAACAGACAAATGTGTCCATATTGTTTGGCTTGAATTGTTCTGTCATTTAGTCATTATGTACGAGCTTTGAAAATAAGACATAACAATATGTTGTTTGGGCAGAAGTACTAAAATTTTCAGGAAAAAAATCCAGAGTTGTTTGCATGTAAGCAATAACCACAACCTCTATAGCTTAGTTTCTCAAAACTTTGTGAATAGATTTTATTATTTTCCTATTCTTGCAGGAAGGTAGAGTAAGACAAAGTGGGATTTTTGGTGGATATATACAGTATTTGCCAGCTCCATTAATTAATTTTATAACATAGCAAAATAGGCACTCCATTCAATGTGGTGTTGGGCTGTTCCATTAGGAATTTTGCAGCCTCCTCTGTTTTCAGGAGATATTTCTGTTACTGTCATGTCTAAAACTGATACTTAGTTGATGTTTTCCATATTTGTAAAATGTGGTGGCCAGGTGCAGCTTTCAACTGAGCAGCTGCTGCTGCTGCTGCTCCACTTCCTTCTTCAGACATGGCAACAACTTATAGGTTGTTGGTTAAGCAGTGTGGGTAGGACTGCACCCAGACTTGGGAAAGAAAAAAGAGACCTTGGCAAGTAATCATCCATGCTGTCCCATAACCCAAGTTCCTGTTTGTAATTTTCATAGTTGTATGTTGACCTCTTACCCAATCAAGGGTAGGTTTGGGGGTCAAAGTTTTGGATTTTTATATGACCAATGAATAAGTCAAGGGTCACTCGGTGGGGAGAAGAGCTGCCCCTGGCCATTGCTGCCATTTTCCCTCCCAAGCAATCAAAACGGGTAGAAGCAGTGCCATAGCAGAGACAGATGAGCAAATTGGTGGTGCTTTTATGAATTTTCAGGACAAACTAAGGCTTCTGTTCAGAGTAGGAAATGGTTCTTTCTCTCTCTCATATATATATATATATATATATATATAGATATACACACACACACACACACACAGAGAGAGAGAGAGAGAGAGAGAGGCGGGGGGAGTGTGTGTTAAGGGTTTTGGATTGGGTTTTTTAAAACTAAAATTTATTCTATATAAATGTATGTGCAAAGGTTACATAGATGCAGAGTCTCCTTTTGAAAAAACGGGTAACCAGCACTAACTCTCCAGGTAGAACTCTACAATGTGTCTAGAGCAGGGGTGGGCAATTATTTTTTCCAAGGGGCCACACGGCAGCCAAAAAATATTGTGGAGGGCCGCACCTAGAAGCGGAACTACATGCTAATCTACATAATTTATTTATTTATTCACTTACTATATTTACTATATATTACACATCATTAATATTAACATTAATTTATCAAGAGCCCTGCCTGCCTGCCTGCCGGGGCCCTTAGGAGGGCCGGATAGAATGGCCAAAGGGCCACATCTGGGCCCCGGGCCATAGTTTGCCCACCCCTGGTCTAGAGTTTGCATTTCACATATTTAATATTACACAGATAGCCACATAATATCAATTTCAGAAAACTAACCTGCATATTATCTTTCTTTTGGGAAACTAACAACAAGTAAGTAAGTAAGTAAGTACACCTGTATTCTTGTCAATAAAATAGTTACTTTTGTTCTAGAATGCAAGCAGAAGATGAGAGGGACAAGAATGGCTCTGAGGAAGATGATGATGAAAAACCAGGAAAAAGAATTGCAGGACCAAGAAAGAAGTTCCGCTGGGATGAGACAGTGAGGTGTGATACTACCATCCACTAGAAAGCTCTTTAGATTATTTCAGTATGATCTAATGTAACAGTAGCAACAAGGGACCAGTTTCACCTCTCTCCAGCCACTGGTAAACTGCAAACTAGATGCTGTGAAGTGACTTGTTGTATAATTATCTTCTCTTTCCACTGAACAATGTACTAATTTTTCAACATTCTAGTCCCTAAGCCAATTGCATGAAATATAAATCTATTAAAAAGTTATTGGATGACCTAAAATATTCCAGAGTTACAGTCATCGGATGGAAAACAGAACTGTACTTATACAATGTAGAATAGATGTAACAAAGTTGATCACTTAAAAACTTGAGAAGAACCATAGCAAATCACATGTGGTGAGAAAGCTTGAAAATGTACATGAACAACTTTGGACACAGTAATTACCATTCTGTTAACCCACTCTGGGTATTTTTATTTTTCAACAGGGCTTTGCTATGTAATCTTGTAAAAATAAAGCTTGGATGTTATGAACTGGAGCCAAATAAAAGCCAGACTGCAGAAGATTACCTCAAGACCTTTATGGAGACAGAGGTGAAGCCACTTTGGCCAAAAGGCTGGATGCAATCTAGGTATGGTACTTGTTGCTTTTTCAGACTGCAGTACGTTTTCTATTCAATTAAATATTAAATATCTGATTATGGGACTAGTATGCATCAAGAAAATGTCTGTAAATGAACTTAGAAGTATCCGAATAAAACTAAGGCAGGTAGATAGAAATAAGCTGTTACATAAAATCCTGCAGATGTTTTCTTTGCTTCTAAATTATGTCTTGTAGGGTTAAATGCCTAATACTTCAAGAAATTGTGGTCGTTCTGATGATGTTTCACAACTGTGTGCTGTTAACCAGTACAAGCAGTCCCCAAGTTACAAAGAAGATAGGTTCTGTAGGTTTGTTCTTAAGTTGCATTTGTTTGTAAGTAGGAACAGGTACGGTTTTAAGTGTAACCCCAGCCAAAAATATATCTTTTTTTAAAGCTTTGGATGGCATAGGGAAGAGTTCATACCCCTGTGGGGTTTGTTTTCTTGTCTGTGTCCCTGTTCAGAAGATTTCACTTCTTTTTCTGTTCCTGTGATGATTGGATTTTGAAAAAAAAATGGCTTGTTGTGGAAACAAAGATTGGGGAACTGCTTCAGTGGAGACACATTTTCCCCATGATAACTCTTTCAGGAGTGAATTTCCCTTCTGGGGGGTAACTTTCTCTGAGTTCCTGTTGTCTCATGCCCATTATTAACTATAAGTAATTTGTAGGTCGCATGTTTGTAACTCAGGGGCTACCTGTACGGCTATTAAAAGCTAGGCACTGTTCCATGATGCATGCCTGGTTTCCACGTTTCAAAGCTGCAAACTTCTGAAGTGCTAGGTCAGTGCTTAGAAAGCTTGGTCCTTTTTATCTTCAGTCCTGTGGGATGAAGTCCCATCAGAAGACATTCAGTGGAATGAATTGTTTTCTAATCACCAATTAAGAAGGGGACGAGCTTAGCATACCAATAAATGAAGCTGCTTTCTAGTTCCACTCCCAGATACTCTCTTACATTGGTCATCTAAGGTTTGCTCTCTTACATTGGTCAACTAAGGTTTATCTCAACATCCACCTGTTTTCAAAATTCTGTCATGTTGGTTTCAGAAAAGAAGGGAGAAAACTGTCTATTTTTGTCATGACATTTGACAAAATGCAAAAGACAAATAGTATCATAGAGGCAGAAGTCTCATAATGAAACAGAAAGCTGAATGGTCTGCCTTCTTGAACATGATCCAACTCTCGCACTGCCTCTGGTTTTGACTCGCCAGTATTCATTGTGCAGAGATCAGCACTCTTGAACAGCTGAAAGGCCAGACAGCTGAGACTGCAGTTGCACAAACAAACAAAGCTTTATGGCGACTGTGGATCCTGGCTTTGATGGCAACATGTGTATCCTAACATTATTGTACAGTAGGACCACATAGGAGCTCAAAAAATTGAAATCAAGCTGCAAAGAAAGTATTTTCTCGGCTTTTGGGTTCCAGAAAATGCGTTCTTGCTGGAGACAATTGTTGAGACACATTGCCATTTTGGGATCTTCCTTCCCTTAACCTCCTGATGGAATTTCTTCAGAATAATTAAGGTCTGCTCCAATCCTTTCATGGGGAAAGACCGCTAATCCCATACCATAGCTGACCAGTAATATCCTTGGATCTCTGAATGTTTCTTCAAATAATCTGTTTATTTTCATTTTTTCAGAGATTTATTTTTCTTAGAAGCATAGAGTTGGAAGAGACTGCAAGGACCATCCAGTTCAATTCCCTGCCATACAGGAATACACAATCAAATTACTTCCAACAGATGTCCATCCAGACTCTGTTTTTAAAACCTCCAGAGAAGGAGACTTTGGCTCACACTAAAACAACATATTCCTCTTGTCACTAAACAAAATAAAGAGCAAACAAGAAAAAGGATACTTCTGCTATACCACCTCAGAAGGATCCGTACCTCTCATGGTTTGGTTGAAATCCTAGGAATCAATTCTATTTATTTATTTACTTACTCTCATTCTATTCCACACTTTCCTCCCTTGCAGGGGACTCAGAGCGGTGTACGTAATGGCAATATTCAATGCCGCAATCAATAACATAAAATAAAATACATTGATGCAATAAACTGTTAAAACATAAATATCATACAACCATTAAAACATAATACCCAGTCCTAAGGGCATCAATTCTACCATTGATTTGACCTAATGTTTCCCATCCTTCCAAGAAGTAGTTATGCATATGGCAGTCAAAGTGTTTCTGCAGAGATCAAATATTTTAGGCAGAATTCATATCTAATTTCATTTGACTACACTTGATCTATGAAAAAGATGTCCAGATTCATGTTAGTAGGTTGAATCAAGGCTTGCATGATTCAAGTGTATGACTCAGCTTACCTGTTTCAACCTCAAAACACTACAGCATATTCCACTAGGCTGCAGTATGTAACCACCCTTTTATTTAATTATGAACTGCATTTCTATGCCACTTTTCTCACCCCTGGGGGGACTCAAAGCGGTTTACAACAAAATAAATGGGAAATTCAATGCCTCACAGATATATAAAATATCACATATCTAAATCAATAACATAACTGTAGATTAAAACCATTAAAAGTATAAACACATCAAACATAGACATAAGTATGAAACATATTATTGCTGTAATTAACAACATAGACCCCTTCTCTACCCCCACTCGCCATCTCTCTCTCTGTGTAGCATTTCTTCCCTTTTTATACCCTCCCTGCTCCCCCTACCCATCCCACAAAACACAAAATTCTTTAGGTACAGATTGAATACAGAATTGGGAGGGTAAAAAACGTCCTGGGCCTTCTTTGGTGATGGTAAATGTGCTATGAGGTCCTGAGGGTGGGGCAGTGGGAGAATCTTATCTGATGATGGCAGTAGGCTACTGATCAGTTTGGTAAAAGTCCAGAGAAACATAGATTTTATCAGTTGTGGTGCCATAAGCCAGGTGTGAGCTCTGGAGGAGTCGAAGTATCCTGCCCTTCTTTTCACCTCCCTGCCAGCCACTGATGGGAGGGGGCAGTGAGGTGTAGCTGCCACTGAGGTGAGTTGGACTGTTGGTTTCCCCTTTTCAGAATTTTCCTTCATTATTTACAGGTTGCTTTTTAAAGAAAGCCGAAGTGTTCATAATCACCTCACATCTGCTCCGTGAGTATAAATATCAGTACATGTTTTCTTTTGATTAACTTCTGTTCTCCTTGGAGTGCATGTCTTATAATGTCACAGTTATTTGGATTTTTACCATAGCTGTCACTGTTTGTTTCTGTTAGAGACAATGTCTTCAAGTAGTCCACGGTCTGATAAAACGTAATACAGACGATCCACTATTACACTCAGCTCCTCACCGCGAAGACTTTGTGTCGTTTTTCACCACCATAATCAATTGGATTTGCTCTGCGTTAAACACCATGGTTGCTACAGCTCCTATGAATATGACCAAAGCACCATCTAGTCCCATATTTATGAATCATTTTCGATTGGTGTTATCCGAGGATGCAGACAAGATTCTTGGAGAGGTCAGGGCCACCACTTGTATCCTGGACCCGTGTCCCTCCTGGCTTGTTAAACAAGCCAGAAATGCATGCCTTGGATAAGGGAGCTTATCAACGCCTCACTCCACCAAGGCAAGGTCCCTACAGTACTAAAAGAAGCAGCTGTGCGACCTACATTGAAAAAATCATCCCTCCATCTAACCATGCTCGAAAACTATAGACTGGTGTCAAATTTGCCATTTATTAGCAAAATTTTGGAATGGGTGGTGGCCAGACAACTTCAGGGGTTCTTGGATGAAATGGATTTTCTTGACCCATTTCAACCTGTCGTTACAGTCCTTCCCGTGGATCACAGCCAGAGAGAGTCCTGCTCGACCTCATGGCAATTAGGCTGTGGGGTCCCACAGGGCTCATCACTTTCCCCAATGTTATTTAACATCTACATGAAACCACTGGGAGAGATCATCCAGAGTTTTTGAGTTTGGTATCACCTGTATGCAGATGATGCCCAACTCTACTACTCCTTTCCACCAGAAATCGCCAAAGAAGCTGTGATGTGCTTGAACTGGTGTCTGGAGGCAGTAATGGGCTGGCTGAGGGTGAACAAAATTAAACTGAAGTCAAATAAGATTGAAATACTACTGGTCTCACGTAAGACGGATCTGGAAATGGGATTACAACCGGAGCTGGACAGGGTCACACTCACCCTTAAAGCTCAGGCTCACAGTTTGGGGGTGATTCTGGATTCTTCCTTAAACCTGGAAGCACATGTGGCAAAGGTTACAATTGGGGCAGTATAATTTATTTTATTGACCTTTAATTAGAGTTTACAGCATGTCTAATATTTATTGTTTTAACTTGGTTTTAACTTTTATATTGTATGCTTTATTGACTCTAAGATACCCTGGGCCCCTAAGTGGGGAAAGGTGGGATATAAGCGTCATAAATAAATAAATAAAATATACTATATTGGCTTTGATGATCCTGAAACCATTGTGTTTATTTGAAATGATATATTTTAATCGGTTTCCTTGAATGAAATACATTGAAGCCATTGTACTTCAATGTGCAAGGGGACAGGATTTTTCCAGAAGTTGTTGACTATATAATCCTAGACCCCGATTTACAAAGGATACATTTATCGCATAGTAGGGTTAAGTGGGTATTATATGGTAGGATATGCAAAGAAGAGAGTTTCAGATTCTGGATTCTTGGTTGGGGATAACCAGCTGGTTGTTTGACCAGGTCCTGAAGCAATTTTATGTAGGGTTTTTTCAGCTCTATAAAATGTTAATCAACATATAGCAAAATAGTAATACATATTTTCCCTCCATGAGAAAAACTCTCAGGTTTTATCACCTAAATACGCCACACTTCAGTATCTGCATATCTTTTGATTATGTGAGCAATCATAAATTTTACAGATATTAAAAAACAAACTTTTTCAGTGTCTTTAGCATTAAGTTCTTGAGGAGGGGTCATCCTATGTGGCAAATTTAACTTATGGCTTTTAGATCACTCTAAAATGAGCTCCAGATAAGTATGATTCAGCTTTCTGCTTGGCTAAAAATGCAGATGCATAATTATTTGAGAATTTATCCTAGATATTTTTTTAAAAAAACTGGAGGTAAACATGTAGTCACTGCTGGATAAAATGTGTAAGGATCCAGCTTGCTGCAAATGTGGGTGTATGTGAAAATGGGCTACAAACGTTTCCCACCACTCACCTGAAAGTTCTTCTTATAGTGATGTGAAAAATCTTGCTTGATAATTCCATTTGCAGATGTATTTGGAATGTGGAAACTGTGTGTCAAAAACTTCATTTAGAATGAATTCTTGTTTGTTCATTACCTGCTGATTTCTCATTTTTTAAAATGACAGTTTCTGTAGTTTAGAATTAAGACATGAATACGTTATACATTAATTGAGCTTCGTTTCCCAATGTAAGTTATATTGAATATTTTATGGAAGGTAATATTTTTATTCCCACTTTCTTTCTTAGAATATACTTAACCTTAGCAAACAGGTTGAGAAGTTAGTTATTGGAACTTATGCCATAAAAAGTGGCCGAAATTACTGTTGTGTTGGTATTGTAGATCCAATTGTATATCAGAGTCTATATATCAGAATTTACTTTTAAACACAAAGACCTCTCCAAAATGCTAGACATTTCCCAAACCAGACAGCATTGCACTTTAGATGGCAGTGGGTTTATAATATCACTGAGGCAGTAGGATTTAAGTTTGTGATTATTCCCCTCACCACTTGCAATCCTGGCAGCTGCCTGAAAACCAGCTTTGGAAAGGTCCCCATCCCTTTGGAGTGGGTTTGAGGGATACACAGAGGCAGGATTGCCCGCTTTTTGGGTCTGCTGTTCTACATCTCTTTGACTTATGCTTTCTAGTGAATCAGCCTTTTCCTTATGGCCAGTGCTTGTTTAATTGAATTCAAGGCTTTCAGTGATGTCCAAATTTTTCTAGTAGATATGATAGAGGGCAAACTAACTACGTCTGTGCTATCTTTTTCAGAGCAAAGAAAAAGGTGATTCTGGCACCTAAGCCCAAAGCAAAGGTAAGTAATGGAGCCACAGGGGAAAAGTCATATCTCTTTCTGTTAATTTATATTAATTGTGATTGGACAAATCTTTACATTTACTGCTATTCGGTGTCACCTGGGCCTCAAAGTTTGGCCCTATCCCTCTTCTGTAATGGAAGATCAATTCAGATTATTTTCTCAAATGCTAAGTTATCATTTGATAAACGATAGTAATATGTACCTGTAACACTGAAAAGAAAGTAACTTATGTACCTGAGTCAAAGGGCTGGGGTTTTTTTTAATGTCTTCCGTAATGACACAGAATAAGGTTCTTGCAAGTCTCATTGGGAAACTCATTTCAACTGTCTTTTATTTCCCAACAAATCCATTCAGTAACAGAATTTCTTGAAGCCTCTCCAATTTTTAAAGAGGGCATCTCCAACAGACTATAGTGAAAAATGTCATTTATAAATAAATTATATCTTGTATTTTGTTGCTGTTTAAAATTTATAATCAGAATTTGTTTTTCTTTTAAATAAAATATAACATCATATTGTGCTTTTAAAAACTTGATTATATACTGTAAAAGCAAACATATTTGCAACTTGGTCTCAAATCACAGTGAAATTGCCTTAAAAGAAAATTGGAACATACACAGTACAAACACTACTTGAATCTTCTATCTTTTTCCTTTGGAGCAGGCATGTTTAATGATTCTCATCTTTTTTTTACAATAGGACACTAGTCCAAAGAAGGAACAAAAAATCTGTGCTCCTTTTACTTCTGCTTGTGTTCCTGCTTCAAGTACAAGCACTCCTATCACAGCTCTGGCCAGTTCTACCTGTGTCTCAGCTCCAGAAACAATCTGTTTAGATGACTCACTGGATGAAGATCTCTCCTTCAACCCACCTACTTTGGATTCTATTTCTGATGCTCTGGCTGTTATTAATAATGGAGCTAAGAGTTCTCCTGTTAGGTCTTCTGTAGAGACCTCAGCTTCAAGACCCCGGTCTGGGCTGCGGGAAGAGAAGTTAGCAAGTATAATGAGCAAGTTGCCTCTGTCATCCTCGAAAAAGGTAGAGACTGCTCAGACATCACATTCATCAAGCCTTATAGCTGGGCACACAGGACCAGTACCAAAGAAATCCCAGGATTTAATTCAGACTGGTATATCTTCAGGCCTTATTGCTGGATCTTCAATTCAAAACCTTAAGGTTTCCTTGGAGCCCTTACCTGCCAAGCTTCTGCAACAAGGATTACAGAGGTCAAGCCAAATTCAAGCTGCTTCCTCTTCCCAGACCCATTTTTCTTCTTCCTGTAAAGCCCAAGTCACGGCTTCTGCTTCACAGAGGTCAAAGGATACAGCTGTACTTGTAACCCCGTCAGAAGCTCAGAGTTGTGGATCTACAACATTACAAGTTACACGGGTTCACCAGCATCCTTCTGCTCAACAAAAATACGTGTCACCTCTACAAGCAACTATTAGTAAATCTCAGACCAACCCTGTGGTAAAACTCAGCAGCAATCCCAAACTCTCCTGTTCTTCCCCAGTTCCCAAGACTTCAGATAAATCAGTAGTATACCGCCTTCCTTTGTCTAATACCACCTCTGTGAGTAGTTCTCAAATGATTCACTCACTTGTGTCTCGGACAACATCTAGCACCTCTACCTCCAGTAACTATTTAGCCAAGGCCATGGTATCACAAGTTTCTGCCCAGGGTTTCAAGCCTCCCTTTTCCATGGTTCCCTCACCCAAACCGGCTGTCTCTCCCAAACCCATGGCACCCAAGTCTTCTGTAACACCCAAGCCTACTGCATCACCCAAACTGTCCTCATCAAAGCCCACCTCAGCACCCAAACCTCCCCCTTCTTCTAGTTCTTCCAGTTCAAGTGCACTAGTATCCCAGAGTAGTCACTCCAGCAGTAACAATTCCCTTCATAAACAGCCTAGTGGAGTAAATGTTAGCAGGCAGTCTACAATTAATTTGCTGTCCTCTAACCGCACCTCAGGCCTTCAACCAGCAAAGAACCCTCAGGCCCCTTCAAAATTATCCAACACTTCTGCCTCCGGAACTGTCAGCAAAAGTAACTTGAGTGGAGTTGGAATGAATGTACCTATCAACAGGGGCAGCCACCTTAATTCAAGTGGATCTAATAGGACTAGTCTCTCTGGGGCAGCAGGAAGTGGAACACAGGGTGCTACTAAACAATTATCAATTCCGCACAGACCATCTTCTGCCTCAGGGTCTACAGTTATACCAGCCAGTGTGCAGGTATGTTTTGAATGAGAAATACCATTATAAGCATAATACATTAAGGTTTAACATTTTGTATGTTTATCCTTCCTTCTAAAATATAATTTGACTAATGATACAAGCCTATAGGACTACTCAGAGGTAAGCTTTGTTGCATTAAGTGGGACTTCACTCCTAGGTAAGTGTATTTTTGATTGCAGCCTACTGCATGTAAAGATTGTTGTATAATGGAGAATATAAAATAGACAAAATATATGGGTGGAATTGAGTTCAACATCATATACACTGGAACTGGCAATCCATTGTATTATACAGTATCAGTTACTTCATATTACAATGTAACTTGTTCTTTTTTTCTGCCTGTCTTGTGACATATGGTTGTCTGGGATGGGGAAATGCATGATAATATCACTGTATAGAGTGAGTGATTTGTTATAGGAAGAAGTAGGATAATCATGATTTCTGAAAGAAATGGTGAACATGTGAAGACTGTTCTTTATTGAAAATCACCCATGTTATCATTGTTAAATGTATTTTGAAATACATATTTAGGGTTGTAAGGTAGGAATTATAGTTATAGTATAGAGTGGCATTCTCCTGTTGTGGTTGGGAGTTGCAAAGCAATAGTAGATGGGAATTTCTGCCTTTGCCCTGGGTGAATTGATGTGAACCAACCAAATAATTGCTGATAATCTTGCAGCTTGCAATGACTAAGTCCACGTCTCCACCTATATCAAAGAGGACAAAATACAGTCTGCCCTACAGAAAAACCAATACAATTTTTCTTCAGAAAGGGTTATTTTTACAACCTCATACCATTCTACGATCTTGCTTGATGAATTGGAATTGTTCTGTTTTATTATCAGTTTTGGCCAAAACCACATGATATTACAAACAATTTTATTCTGTAATATATTTTCGATTAAAAATACCATTATTACATTTCTGCACTAAGACCAAGACTGTAGAGCAGTTTAGACTGCGTGCAGAATTAGTGAAAATATTAGAACATTAAAAGCACAAGTTGTGTGTCAAAATACATAATTTATGTAACACCCCTGACTATTGTGGTTATGAACTAACCACAATAGTTCATAAGTCTTTTTCAACATCCAGTGTTTAGAACTTTAGTTTATTGCATAATGTTTGTGACTTTTTCCACAAAACATTGGCCTAAATCTAGTTGCTTGTCTTGATGAGTAAAACATTGAATCCATGGAACTCATGGATTCAGTAATTGATTCATGTGTTTACTGCAGTTGGAATTACAAATTGGATTACATCCTTTATTTTTATTTGGAATTGCAATTGAAATGTAGCAAATTCTTTCACAAACTGAAAGATTGAAAACAATGTGTTTTTCAATATTCATTAATTTACATAGCTACAATACAGAGAAGAAACTAGCCAGAGATGGATATATATTTTTCATATTGTTAACTTATACTGAATAAATAGTGCATGTTCACTGAAGGGCAAATAGAATAACAAAGTTTTTCAGACACTACAGAGAACTATGATGATGTGTCCATCTTAAAACAGGAAGTTAAGGAAATAGTTTTGCATTGGCATCAAATAGTGCTTGATAGTCATATTTAGGTTACTAGTACAATTATGAAGTTATTGAGACATTATTAAAAGAGATGAATATATTGATTGTAATAGTAACAGAAGTGTTTTTCTGTGGTGTAATGCTGTTTTTGTTTTGTTGTTGGAAAAAGTCTAAATTATTATGATATGCTCTTCAGAATTCTAGTAAATTTCTTTGTTCTATCAAACTGGTGGTTCCTTTTCAGTGAGTCACAAAACTGTGCTACTGATTGTATGGAGAAAATAATGATAATAGAGTCAGCATTCATTGCATGGTGGATAGTATTAATGGACAAAAAATAAAATATCAATGCATTATTTTAACTGGACCAGTACTAGTAAGAGATGTGAATCAGATTGATCTAAAAGAGATTTTGCTTGCATTGAAGCTGGTGAAACATGAGGAATACTTTAGTAAACGTCTAGCTTAAATTCTGTTGCACATGTTCTGTAGCACTCTATTTGGCTCTTAAGCTATATGTTTGTGTGGTTTGGTTGCTTTTAACAATTTCTTACATTTCAGTTTTGTATAGTAAAATATTATAATCAAGTCTATTGAACCAAAATTTTCTCTGGCCTTCAATATATTGGCTAATACAGAATTTGCTGGGTGGTCCAGATCTGACTCAAAGAATGATTAGCCATTTTAGCATATACTTCTGATTCATTGCACATTGCATTTGACTCTTCACGTTCAAGATTAAAATATACATACAAGTTTGGATATATGTGTGTGTGTGTTAATTGCAGTTTCCAAAATTGGATATAGGTTTAAGAATCCCCATAATAACAACCCCTTCATACTCTTAAAGTCTATATGGAGAATGAGGGGTCGTGTTGAATCAGGAAGACCATGATCTAGATTGAAAGGAGATCCCTGAATACTTAGCAGAAGCATCGTCTGTGAACAGAGGTGGAAATTGCTCATGGAAGATTCTTCTGAAATCTTAAATGTTTTCGCCATATTATCACAGCCTGCTGCTCGGAAGTTTCTCCCAATCCTCATATAGGATTTTGGGGGTAGCCGGAGGGTTGTTTCTGAGGAATAAATGAGGTGTACTTCCAACAGCCCAGTTTGAATGTGTTCAAAGTCATCTACAGTGTGGAAACCATTTGTGTTTTAGTTTCTTAGTTATGGCTGTTTTCTTCCTTGTACTGGAGCTGCAACCTTAAGTACCATTATTAAGGGTAAGCCCAATTGAACACTACTCAGATACCCTTCCAGGTAAACTTGTGCTAGATTATCATAATAGTATCAAGAAACCATGTTTATAACATAAACCTAACTAGAGAAATGTTGTGGGGTGGAGGAAGCAGACAGAACAGTTAAAATGTAATTGCCAGTCTTTATCATGTGCCCCAAAATTGTAAATCAGATTTACAAATAACACCTATTTCCATACAGTCAACAACAGGTACATCATTACTGGCAAATGCTTCACCTTTGACTCTCATGACATCACCCCTGTCTGTAACCAGTCAGAATGTGACATCGACTCCATTGGCTAATTTTGGGATGCTGGGTAGCCTTGTTCCTGTGACTGTGCCCTTTCAGTTTCCATTGGAGTTACTTGGCTTTGGAACAGACACAGCTGGAGTGACAACCACCTCGGGAACTACCTCAGCGGCTTTCCACCACAGCTTAGCTCAAAGTAAGTGAAACTAGATAACCTTTGTTACGATCTATCTTTTTTTAAAGGTACCATATCTGTCTGCATAAATACTGTATTTAGAAGGAAAGCAGAAGGTGTATATTAAAATAGGTTTATTTTGTTTTCTTTGAACTTCCTATTTTCAATATACTTTTTGGGATAGTGTGCTCTATGCAAATCTGAACACAAAAAACTATTTTCATATTCGCTGACAACTGATGTATTACCTCAAAGAATTTAAAGTACTTTATACAAACAGGTTGTTATAATATTAGCATAAAATTTATTTATTTATTTATTTAGAACAATTGGATCCCGTCCTATTCTCAATCTCCGAAGAGAGACTCAGGGTGGCTTCCATAAAAACACCAATAAAATACACAATTACATAAAATGATAATAAATATACATTTAAAGACAGTTTGCCCGGTTTAAAGCGTCCTTCAAATTACTCCCAAAAATGTGCTCCATAAAATCTCATATACGCCAATAAAAAACGTCTATTCTACGAATGCTTGCTCCTACAGCCAAGTCTTAAGTGTCTTGTGAAAAGTCAGAAGGGAGGGGGCAGATCTAACCTCTTTAGGGAAGTTCCACAGATTCTTGCTGTCAGGTAGACTTCTTGCTGAAAATGTATAACATTTCTTTCAATGTATATGCCAGATCTATGTATCTTTGTATGAATAGCAGCAGCAGTTTGAGGCCTCAATATTGTAAAGGTACCAGGCCCCATATGATCTTGGAAGCTATGCAGGGTCTGCCCTGATTAGCAGGTAGAATACCAGGTGCTATAGAGCACTACTTCTTAAACTGTGGGTCCCGATCCCAGAAGGGGGACCCCTTGGCTCAATGTGTGGTCATGAAAAATTTGGCAACAATGAAAGCTTTCTGAACGTCACCCATTCAACACAAATCTGTTAGGAACAAGGTGTAGTAAAAAAATTCTTCACCTGTATTCAACCTGTTTAGCATGCCTTGCAACTGCTGATTTATTATCAGTAAATGTTTAGTTTTTATACCTATTTGATATACCTGTGTACTTGGTATTGCTTCACCTTGATTGGAAAGGAGTCATGAGTGGAAAAAGTTTAAGAAGCTTAGTTGTAGAGGAAGGAACTGGCAATACCACCTCCAAATATTTCTTGCTTAAGAAAACCCTTTGAGGTCTTTTGGGATTGCCATAAGACAACAGGCAACTTAAAAGCACATTTACACAAAGATGTATTTTGATGTAATTAAGTCTTGTGGGAGAAGGAATCTTTCCAAAAGCTAAATGCTGATTCTGCAAATCATTTTACTTTTTTTCCTTTATTACTGCTCCTTGAATAGATTATTTTTGCTACAGGGGATTATCCTTCGTTGAATAATATATTGAGTTGGGTTTTATTTTTTTGCTCTGTTACTCATTGACTATTATTGTCAGAACGTGTACCAAATAATTATTTTCTTAAGTTTGGTAGGGTGATTTGAAGTGATGGACATGCAGCTTATATTTATCTTTAAAAAACATGAAAGTGGTGACTATTGCTACAAATCATGCAGACCAGATTTTTGGTGTGCATCAACTATAGATAATGTGGTTGAATTTGTTTTTACTCTTCCTTATTTATGCCACTGCAGATTTACTAAAAGGTTTACAACCAGGAGCTCCACATGCAGCAGCACTATCTCACACAACTCTGCCTGCTCATATGCAGCAAGCCTATACAGGTATGCATATAATTGCTTTCTAATTCTCCTATTAAAAAATGAAAAGACTGTTTTCTAATTATAGCACAAGTCTATGCTAGTGAAAAGATGTGAAATCTCTTAACCTGTTTGTCATTATTGCTGCTAACTGGACTTTAGAAAACACCTGACATTGAAATTGCTCCACAGTGTTTGAGCAGCTACTTTCAGGAACAATTCTGAACTTATTAAATCTTAGATGTTCAGAAGCCTCCTCCTTTTCTCCCTAGACAGGGCTATATCATTGATGATCGTTCCTCCGAAATAATTGGAGGGGAAACATCAGTGAAACAGGGCAATTATCTCCCATGTTTATGGTTCTGATATTAATATGCTTATATAACATGTAGCCTGACTTCCTGATATTTCCTGCATATACTGACTTCACTCTGAAATCTAGTTATACCATTTTTCAATTCAGTTGTATTATTGGAAATTGATTGTATTGTGTGGCATTGAACTCACAAATTCATTTTATGAAATAAAATGTTTGGTTTCAAAATGAAGGAGTGAGAATTCAGCTTGCCATTTTATAATATGCAGTTTTTGATTGTAGCTTTTTCATAATTACAGGATGGTTTTAGCTTATTTGATTTTCTCTTTCTTTTCATCCTTAAATCCAGATGGAGGCCAAAGTAAAGGGGACAATAAATTACAAAGGAAAAACCAGTGATATCCTGTTGAGCAAAGGGAGCTAAAGTGGTTTTATTTTGCTGATGGAGACTGACCAGTTGGGAACGTGATTATGCAGAAACAGAGCTGCTGTTTCTGTCAATGTTTACATATTCTGATCCCAAGCACTGTGGTGAGGAGGAAGAGGAGGAGGAAAAGAAGAAGAAAACAATACTTGATCAAAGAGAGAAGAAAAAGGAGGAAAGTGTTCTTGTAAAACCAATTCATAGTTTGCTCTCTTCTAAGGAACTCCCAAATTCTTTTATCCATTCTGAGTGTCTCAATAAGGGCTAGGCACATAGGTTCAGTTGTCAAACCTACAGCAGCTCAAACCTTTTTGGGGGCTGATATTTGATAGAGGATATGTGAAAGGAAACAATCCATCAATAATTCAAGGGGTACCAAACATTTAGACAAACTGAAAGATTCAGAGAAGTCTACAGTATATACCACTTAGGAATATTCTGTACAGGTTTGGATAGTGTGAAGTATAGAACAGAAGTAGTGATTTGTGTAGAAACAAGAATGAAAGTATCATTTTCTCCACAAAAAGCCAAGGCTGCTTGCCCACCATTTCTGTTAGAAGAGCCTAAATATTCCAGATACTTTGCTTTGGTAATATTCACCATAGGAAACAACACTGAGCATTCAGAAATTCAAAAGCCCCTAGGAAGGAAAGGTCAGGGATTTATATTATTTTGTTCCCGATGTTCAAATATAAAGAACTAAATTAGTTTTCAGTATCTTCTAAAGGAAGACATTTTTGCCCTTAGGCTTGCTGTAGTTCAGAGTTGCCTTATTTTTTCATATATATATATGTATTTGTACACACACACACCCATCCACAAATCTCTAGTGCTCATCCTCTGTGAAGATACTCTTGTCTAAGGCTCCTGTAGCTCTGAAAAGTCGTACACTGTATTGATCCCCACCAAATAAAAATTACATGTAGTTTGCTTTTGTGCAAGATTTGCTTTTATCAGTACTGTTTAAAGCTTTCTCCAAAGAGCGGTTAAGGTGCCTTCTATCTAAGTCTGAAGTTCATATCTCCAGCATTCTTAAAACACGCATAGCTGGAAGATCCAACATTTTGAACCATTGTTACAACTTCTAGGCTGATTTTCATTTTGATAGCAATATATTAGGTTTTTAGGAAACAAGTTTAGAATACTGTCTTGTGTTGCACTCATAGTTTGTACAAGGAGGAATATTTTGGTAAAATAATACTGAAAACAAATATTATAGCACAACATATGCTATAAAAGCTTCTGTGATTTACTCTAGACACTAGAGCCTCTAATTTAAAGTACTTTCTTTTCCATTTAAATCTGATATATCCTCAGGTTTTCAGACTTAATATAGAATTGGGCAATTTTTCAAAGTTTCTGTGGGGTATGTACATACAGCATATAATAGTTTGCAATTTCTATGAAACATCAGCTGCAACAATTTGTTCTGCTGAAGAAGGAAGTCAAATTTACAGCAGACAGGCATCTTGTCTATTAAGCAGTGAGAGTAGCTGCATACAAGTTTCACAGAAATCTGCAGCTTTGTTTCTACCTCAATTGTGCATATACTCGTTGTACAGAGTGGATACTACATATTTGCTGTTTTCTACTAGATGCGTTTTTAGTCACTAGGTTTACAGAGGTTTTTCTCCTTTTCTTTAGAAAGCCAAATAGCTCATCATATTCATTTAGACTTCTCTTTAATTGTTTATGTAAAAGGATACGTATATTTAAATAATATATACTATAAATACAGTAACTGAATGTTGGGTTGAGCCCCGTAGTAAAGAACTTTGCACAGAATTGTGAAATAAAAAATTAATCTCAATTAACTCTTGCATTTTACTTCAGTACAAGCCTTCCTGAGGGTTTGGTACAACAAGCTACGAAGTTAATTTAATCGTACTTAGTTAAACATTGTTTTAGCAGATATATTCTCAAAAGCCTTAGCTTCTCCCAAAATATTACTTGATTTATTTTCCTTTCTTATCCAGTTTGCTCACTCTGAGAAAAAGGTAAGCGCTTCCCCATTCACACAATATGTCTGTTTTCCATGCATAACCAGAAAAAATCTTCTGTTTATTGAGGGTTTTCATCTGTAGTGTTAATTGCCCTATTCTGGCAACCAAGAGGATCTGCTACAAATTACATACCAGTATATCTTTTTAAATTATGGCTGTAGTAAAAGGGAATAATGTTTACTGTGGCATAAAATAATAAATGATGTAGGCAAGGCTTGAAGTAAAGGGATGTGTGTGCAAAATCTCATTGGAAAAAGACTCTGTAAAAAGAGGTTACTTCTATTTAAATATGGAATTTGGCTCATGGAGCCTTGCTTTCCAGATTATGGTGTGAAAACTAAATCTTAAGGAGGAAATAATCATTCCCCTGCTTTTGTTTTCTTATAATATAAACTAGACGAAAGTATGATAGATGTGGAGATGCAGCCAGACCATTTTTGGTAGAGCCTCCACTTTTTCTTTTAGTATTAAATAACAGAAGAACACGATTGGGAGTATAAATATAGGTCTTCGATATTTTTAAAGCAACATATTTGTTCTGTTGATAACAACACTGTCATCTCATAAAATATACAGTAATAGCATAACTAACATTCTCCATGTCCTTTGGTATATCTCATGTGTATTCTAGAGGATGATTAGATTAATAAATTGATGAGTCAGACAAGATGACAATTCTAAGGGGAGGGGTCATCCAAAGAAAAATTAACTGAACATATGAGAAATCAGATCAGTGTTTACAGTTGGCCAACTAGAAATGTCTGGTGACATTGTAGAACCAGTGAAGCAGCAATTAATGCTAATTTCCCCCTAATTACTCATTAAAATAAGAAACCTAGGCCAAGAATGAACATGATTTTCAGTACTTTTTAAAAGATCATAGACTCATGAGCTGGTCAAAATAGATGAAGAGACTAGATACAGTATTAGCATTCCAATAAATAGTTTTTAATGTGTTGCATTTTTGCAGAATAAATCTTTAAGCCATTTTTATTTTTAAATATTTTTGTATTATTCCTCAGCCAACCCTCAGTATTCACAAGCAATAAGAGTCAATGCTGTCATTCTGGGCAGTTGAGCTGATTTGGAGGACTTTGAGCTAGTTCTGAGCCTCAAATACAAGCAATAATTTCCAAATAGTGGTTTTGCAACTTATTATATTTTAAATTACTCCTTTTGCTATGTTTATACATCACTATGGAGTCACAATAGCCATTGCAAGTTTATCTTGGATGTGTGGAGAAAGGATGCAAAGCTTGAGATCTCTTAGCAAAATGTTGCTCTTCTCTACCCAAAGATAATAGTTGATGACTTAAATAATTCCTTTTTGCTCAGCCTTTTTATAGTGTCCTTCTCTCCAAGAAGAGTGATAAGAGTCAAAATCCTAGGTGAAGTGCTGTGGGTTTGACACCTGTTTCTATCAAAGTAGATGCGGCTTTTACTGTATCCTATAGGCTGTGAGTGGAGCAGACAAACAACATATCCTCCCTGCTGTTCTGATCTGATTCCTTCAATCTCCACATTGCCTCAAATTGATCCAAAGCAATTGAAAGTAAACATTCTGCAACTCCCAAGCTACCATCAGTTATATTGAACCATAACCATCTGCTGGATTACTTTCTCAAGACTCCCATTTTATCATGTTTGCTGCTACATTCATGAAAATAACTTTTGGCTATATTTATAAGTAAATTTAAAATTAGTTTACAGGTTGATTTTAGCGTTCTTTGCCCACAGGAAGATATCTTAGTGGGGGGTTTTTTTGGAGTGCATTGGCAAAAAAACATCGTTATTCGTCTTTTTATTAAAGCATTGCAGAAAGAAAGTAAAATCTGCAATCAAGCTAAGCTTTGAAAAGTTTTCACTCCAGTCTCTTCCTGTGTTGGAGGTAACTGTAGAGTTGCTCTTTTCTATTTTCCAAAACCTAACACAGAGGTAAATAGAATAGATAAACAATTGGTCAGCCAATATTTTATGCAATTATAATTTTATGGCAATGTTTAAATTGTTTTATATAATTTGATTCCAACCCTTGATGGTATTATCCCTCTAACTTACTTGATTCAGGCCTTTGTCCTTTGGTTAAGTGCCTTTTCTTTTTGTTCCCTTGTTTCCCCACAGAAAATACTCAGAGGTCCTAAAGTGCTAGGAGGTATTTGGAAGAACCTTGAACTTGCCAATATGACTTTATGCTGTTAAAATGAGTTTCCCTTCTGTAATTAGTGTTGAATGTGTGTAATGTTATAGCTGCTGTACGTTCATTCTTCATTGTTTGCTTTCAAGTGCAGCAGTATTTCCAAGAGCCCTTATGTCCCATCTGTTTCCTATAGCATTTATGTTTACTTATGAAGGTGAGCTTTGGCATGGGGTATACTGTAGTAACTCTGTGTTTCAGAGCAACTCTAAGGAAGTGTTTAGCGAGAAACCAACAGAGCCATTGCCACTGGAATTTCAGGGTGTAAATTTATAAAATGGTGCTAGTGAATACTCTTAAAATTTGGCATATTCCTTACAAAAGATAATGTAATGTGGAATAAAATTTCCCAAGATTAGAGAACATTTGTATGAAAATCTTGAAGAATTAACATCAGATGAACAAGCTGACAAACGACGTTTTCATGCTAGAAAATTACAACTTTTCGTATGTCGCTATCTCTGCCTGGAATATCTACTTTAGATCACTAAGTAGCTCTCTGATGACAGTAACCATAATAACAATGACTAAATCTTTTAAACAAAGGAAAGCTTTGATTTTTCATGCACCAAACACAGTGAGTGCTTCCTTCCATTGCTCAGATACACATGGTAAAAATCTGTATTGACATTAGTCACTGAAAAATCTTGTTATACTTTGGCAAGGTTGTTGAACTAAAGATTAGCAAAACAGTTTCATATAAAAAAAATCTTAAAGAAAAATCATTTACTTTCAAGATTTTTTTAACACCTACTACTGTAAATTAACAAACTGTGAGATAAATAACCCAGCCTCCAAGCAGAATATGTAACCATCATTTTAAATATTGTAAAATACTTGGATTACACTCATCTAGATTCTCTTTAATGATATAGGCTATTGAACAGGTTTTTATCTTGAAAACAAAGCTAGGTTGCATTCCGCTTGAAATCAATTCCGAATAGATGGTTAGGCCCACTGAATAGTGCTGTATCTTAAACAACCATCTGTTCAAGGAAATATGGCTGAACATAGCTGGGAGAGATTAGTACGAAGGCTCAACATACCTGGAAGAGATGTGTATAATTCCAGTACAAATAAACAAGGGAACTGCTTTATTTCCACTTAAAACTGTTTGTCCCTCATTAAGTATAACTGCATTCATATTAGTAAAGAAGAAATTACTTGTCTTGCAGTGTCTCGTTGGAAGCCATCGGCATGATTTAACATTGAAGTTTAAACACAGCTTCATCCATTGAAAAATTAGCAAATGCCCCATTTCCTGTGGGTGGAGGTAAAATGGAATCAGTAGAATAGTTCATAATACTATTGCCTATCTTGTATCTACTTCTTGGGACACCGTTGTTCCATTTATTCCTTTGTAGCGCCTATCGATGTTTGGTAAGTGAGGAAAGTTAAGGTTGTTGAAACTTAGCAAAGAAACCAGTTGGACCAACCTGTTTTAGAAAATCCAAAATCTGTATGCTTTAATCTGAATTTGATCCAGATTAAAGCATACAGTGGGATTGGCAGAAACAAACTTTCATAGTCTATCCACCCATAAGAGCCCCCACAGAAACAGATCAAATGACTGTGTTGAATGTGGTTGGCTATGGCATGAAAAGTTTCAGAACCAAAACCTAGAGTAGGGGGTCTTTCGTGAGCAGAAATTCGTTTCCACCAGTCCTGAAGCAGATGTCAAAATCGGGATCCAACCATATGTTTAAACAATGTATTGGAGACTTTAGAGGTTTTGTGGGCTATTTTCATGTATTTCACATTTCAGTAGGCCACACATACTGAGTCCTTCCATATTTAAAATATTTTCATGCAAAAAAATGACAACTTGTGCAACCCTGAAGGTTGTGCCAGGAACAATTAGAAATTTAAAGGCTGCTTAAAAGGCCTGCATAGCTTTTAAATGGCTAATCAGGAGTGCCTGTGCCCTGTGTTTTGCCCACCTTTGCAAAGACTGTTGTTTCCCCTCGCTGAATTATGTGTTCTTTTGCTGTAGCAGTAAATCGGGGCTTTACAGGTTCATCTTACAACAGATTTTACATCATGAAAGCACTCTTTGTAGAACAGAGAATGTCTTTGTTCCATGTAAAATAGCACCTCAGACACTTTTCATTGTCATTTTAGTATGTTAATCTATCCGTTGCTACTGTCACAGTATAGAAAATGTCACTGTATTTGGTCACTTTACTCAGTACCAAGATTTTTTTTTTGCTTTGTTTTGTGTGCTGATGTTTAACAGTAAAAATAAGTGGATGTGTTCTTTCCCAACATAAAAATCAACTGGGTGAAACTAGGAAATGTATAAGTGGTGTGGTATGGGGATTAACGCGCAAAGCTCATAAGCAACTAGTGTTCAGCATTAAGGGGAGTTGTATTCTTATTGCTTTCCTTCCCTGTAATGCCTTAGTTTAATTTTGTAGCAAAATAAACTATGCATATAGCCAGACTTCACATTCAGTACACTGTATATTTTCCCTTGCTAATATAACATCTACCCAAAGAAACATGCTATCGCTTTTGAAGTGTGTACACTATAGAAATATTTTTGTAACATGGAAATCAAACTCTAGATAAAAGTACATTAAAAGCAGAAACATGTTAAACTAATTCCACATTATTATCCTAAAAGACTTTATGGCTCTAAGAAGGTTTCTTAAAATCTGAAGGTATTGTGCATTGATTCTCATATTCAAATGCAGATATAAAGGTGTTATGCATTGATTCTCATAGTTAAATACAGATATGAAATAAGTAACTGTGGAAATTAAACTTTGGGCTATTACCATCACACATTTAAATTACTAAATCTGAAAGAGAATGCATACTTATGCAAGGATATGTCAGACACCTTTATTTCTCTCTAAGCAGAACCTTCTTTAAATGTAAGCCAAGTTGGTGTCAACACATCTTTCTGTCTCATCTTGCACTTTGGTGTTGGACCTTTTGTGAATTGGAGAATCTAGAAGACTGATATGGCAATGGCTGTATTTTTTGCACATGTTCTCTGTGTTGGGGATAGAAGTATAAATTGTTTTAAAGTATTTGGACTGCTAAGTAGCAAAGAGATCATTACATTAACCATGACATAAGCTTAATCTTCACCTCCTCAAACTGCTGGGCAGTATTGTTAGCATTATCAATGAGCTCCTCCACTCTCTCTCTCCTTTTAAACCACATTTGATACTTGATACATGCCATTATTAAAATATTAAATGTTAATATTTTATAATATAGAGAGTAGACGCTTGCTATAGTTGGGCAATTGTGTGGTTACAGTGAGGAGTATTGATTTTTTTAAAATTCCAGAACTCAAGAGTAAGATATTTGTCCTAAGGAATTCTGTCAACAGCAAAGCTACACATTTTAAAAGCTCCCTTTTTATTTTTAGTATAAGTCATCATTCTGAATACAGTACTTGTAGCTGCTCTCTCCTTATTTAATATTCAGCAAAAAGATCAAGGATTCTACAAGGTTAGCTGCACAGAATTGAAACATGAATATTGGAGATCTTTTGTCTCTCCCTTACTGCGAGTAGGGGTGCTCTCTGGCAAACACATCTGAAGCAGTAATTTTCTTCTATATTTAGCTTGATACCTTTCTTACTGATACCCAAGTTTTTCCAAAACCTGGTGTCAGCCAACATATGGCTTCGTGGGTGGAAGAGTTCTCTCCTACCAGATCTTGAATTTGAGTTATGCTCCATTTAACAAACTCAGACGACTTTTCCTAGTGAGAGGGGCCTGAATAGTCAAGCACAGAGCTACTTAGTGACTGGTGCCAACTGCTTTTCATTTTTAGGGAGATGTGTTCTACTGATATGAAGGGATGCTAGATTTTAAAGAAAGGATATGATCTCTTCTTCCTCTCTCAAACTGAACCTGAACACAATATTTGAATTAACTTTTTTTGTAATAATCTCAGGACCTGAAAGATTGTAGCATAGTGTGTCTTAAATGATGTACTGTACCAGCCATGAATTTTGTAAATATCCCTGTTGCCCTCCTTTTTGTATTTCTTTTTAGAGTTTGTGAGGCTCCTCACCACAAGAGCTGGTGCCTGCTAACTTTCCATATAAAACTGGATGCGCAGAAAAGGAAAAGTTGCTGCCACAAAAAGTCTGCACCAGGTCTAAACTTATATCAGGTGGTTTAGGGGTTTTTTTTATATTAAAAAAACAGTTTCACTGGGAGGCAAATATTTTACCTTCTAAGATATCCTATCACAGTTTGGACATTAAGAGTAAATAACATGGATTTTTTCCCCCAAAACTCCTTGCTTAACAGGTCTGGAAGATAGTGAAGTAACTTCATTATCCAAGAATTCCTGCCTCCTAATTTTGCTCCACCAAACAGGTGCAGAGTTGTGTTTTTTGGGGCAATGGACTTCCTTTGAAAATCCATCTGTAGATATATAGCAGGTCAAAAGTGGGAGCTTTGTTCAACTGTGTAAATGTACCTGTCGAAAAGCATGACGGGGCCTTCATGAGTGTTTTTATTTTGTATGTGTTATGTGTCTGTGTTGTATTAAATAAAGAGGAATGTACATATAAACCAATGCATTTGTGTACTTCTTAAAAAATTTATTGAATTCACCAGCTTGCTAACAAATCTAAAACCCAATTTAAAGAATAGCTCAATAGGGATTACGAATCTTGCCGATGTAAGTAAAGATAAAGGTTTTCTCAGACATTCAGTCCAGTAATGTCCGATTCTGGGAGATGGTGCTCATCTCCATTTCTAAGACGAAGAGTCGGCTTTGTCCGTAGACTCCTTCAAGATCATGTGGCTGGCATGACTGCACAAACATAGTGTCCCTACATTGCGGTTCTTCACTTATTGCAGGTCTTGGCATGTAACCCCCCCGCAATAAGTGAGTGAACACTGTACGCACATTTGCATGTATTCGAACTGCTAGGTTGGCAGAAGCTGGGGCTAACAGTGGGAGCTCACCCCACTTCATTCCCATCTCGCAGAAGTACCTATTAATTTACAGTGTTCCCTCGCTACTTCAGTTTGCTTTTAGCGGACTCGCTGTTTTGCAGTTTTTAAAAAATAATAATTTAAACTATGTATCGCGGTATTTTCACTCTTTCGCTGTTTTCTGCCACTCTCTGATGTGTTTTCCCTTCTCAGTCCTCCCCCCCTCCAGCCTTGAAAGGCCTTTCCTTTTCCTTCACTTTACTTAAAATTTATAAAGACTTAAAATAGTGTATAACTACTAAAATAATGTATAAATATTAAAATTAATATAGTGTCCCTACATTGCGGTTCTTCACTTATTGCAGGTCTTGGCATGTAAGCCCCCCACAATAAGTGAGTGAACACTGTACACACATTTGCATGTATTCGAACTGCTAGGTTGGCAGAAGCTGGGGCTAACAGTGGGAGCTCACCCCACTTCATTCCCATCTCGCAGAAGTACCTATTAATTTACAGTGTTCCCTCGCTACTTCAGTTTGCTTTTAGCGGACTCGCTGTTTTGCAGTTTTTAAAAAATAATAATTTAAAGTATATATCGCGGTATTTTCACTCTTTCGCTGTTTTCTGCCACTCTGACGTGTTTTCCCTTCTCAGTCCTCCCTCCCTCCAGCCTTGAAAGGCCTTTCCTTCTTTTCCTTCACTTTATTTTAAATTTATAAAGACTTAAAATAGTGTATAACTACTAAAAAAATGTATAAATATTAAAATAAACATAGTGTCCCTAGATTGCGGTTCTTCACTTATTGCAGGTCTTGGCATGTAAGCCCCCCGCAATAAGTGAGTGAATACTGTACACACATTACATGTATTTGAACTGCTAGGTTGGCAGAAGCTGGGGCTAACAGTGGGAGCTCACCCCACTTCATTCCCATCTCGCAGAAGTACCTATTAATTTACAGTGTTCCCTCGCTACTTCAGTTTGCTTTTAGCAGACTCGCTGTTTTGCAGTTTTTTTTAAAAAAATTAAACTATATCGCAGTATTTTCACTCTTTCGCTGTTTTCTGCCACTCTCTGACGCGATTTCCCTTCTCAGTCCTCCCTCCCTCCAGCCTTGAAAGGCCTTTCCTTCTTTTCCTTCACTTTATTTTAAATTTATAAAGACTTTTTAAACGTTTTTATTGCATATAAAAAAGACAGAGACACACAAAGACAAGTAATACTTGCGACAAATATTCATGACCATACATACACACATTCAAACCAACACCCATCCCCCTTTCACTCCCCCCACACATTGACGTTCATGACTCCCTAGACTCTTGTGATGATTATAACAGCTTCCTAGTCCTTGTGTTTTTGTATACCTATACGGTATCCTTTGATCCTTTGGTTTTCTCTCCTTTACTCAATCTTCCTACCGTATTATTGCCTCTTCACTGAGAGGAAATGATATATCAGAATTTATTGTGTCATGATTTAACAGTCCACTATTTAGGAATATTAATATTTGTTCCTTTTTGATATATTCAGTAAATTTCCCCCAATTGGTATCTCTGATATTGTTATTTGGAGATTTATTCCTGGCGATCTCTGGCGTCAGCAGATCCATGTTCATGATATCGTATGATTTTGCTATCCATTCGTATAATGTGGCTGTTTCTCTTTTCTTCCAGTGGCGGGCAGCGCATATTCTTGCAGCTGTTGTGAGATAAAAAAAAGTAACTTATCGTCATTTTTATTGATTTGGAAATCGAGAGCTCCTAACAGGAAGTATTAAAATAGGACTTAAAATAGTGTATAACTACTAAAAATATTGTATAAATATTAAAATAAACATAGTGTCCCTACATTGCGGTTCTTCACTTATTGCAGGTCTTGGCATGTAAGCCCCCCCGCAATAAGTGAGTGAACACTGTACACACATTTGCATGTATTCGAACTGCTAGGTTGGCAGAAGCTGGGGCTAACAGTGGGAGCTCACCCCACTTCCCCCAGATTCGAACCACCTACTTTTCAGGTCAGCAAGTTGCAGCAGCTCTGTAGCATCACAAAACGATATCCTATTTAGATGACTGCATTTAAGGGTAGATCAGATTCAAAAAGTAGGAGTAACACTTGTAAGGATGTGTAGAATAGTACAAAAAACATGGATATAACTTGACAAGTGCAGGCCTGGGCAAGCTTGGGCCCTCCAGGTGTTTTGGACTCCAACTCCCACAATTCCTAACAGCCGGTAGGCTGTTAGGAATTGTGGGAGTTGGAGTCCAAAACACCTGGAGGGCCCAAGCTTGCCCAGGTCTGAGTTAGAGACTTGCTATCACACATCAACAGCAAAGACCCCCTAAGGCCGCCTCCTCCTCGAACAGAGCAGAGCGTCCAATGGCGACTCTTCTTATTTGCATACTGTACTGTGATTGGCTTAGGTGGCCGTGATGTCACTTCCGCTTGAAGAAACGTCACAGCATTACTGAGCTAACCCGGCGGATCAAATACTTGAAAGGGGTTGGGTTAAGATGACGAAATCGTGTGATGCTCACCGACAAAAGTAAAACATTGGCTGGGAGGAAATGCTGAGAAGCCCCAGTGGCCTAATGGATAAGGCATTGGCCTCCTAAGCCAGGGATTGTGGGTTCGAGTCCCATCTGGGGTGGCTTTACCCTTTTCTTTTCCTTTCCGGCTTCAAAGCACATTTTGCGGGCAATCATGGCACTCTTTCCCCAGCGCCTTCGGAATCCAAAGCATCGTGCTTTCCTGTAAGGGAAATGGTTAAGGCCATAAGCCAGGCCTGGGCAAACTTGGGCCTTCCAGGTGTTTTGGACTCCAACTCCCACCATTCCTCACAGCCTCAGGCCTCTTCCTTTTCCCCTCAGCCGCTTAAGCGGCTGAGGGGAAAAGGAAGAGGCCTGAGGCTGTGAGGAATGGTGGGAGTTGGAGTCCAAAACACCTCGAGGGCCCAAGTTTGCCCAGGCCTGCCATAAGCCATTGAAATGGTTTAAATCTATATTAATTCTACAGAGTTAGAATACAGTGGTTGATTTTTGTTTGTTTTTTTTTTGCTCGAACTGGGCAATGCCGACCTCTCGATCGCTCCTGAAAAATTATGCTTCTGTACTCCATAGATCGCCCTGGAATTAGGCGCGAGACCAAGTCAGGTTCCAGGCTCTGCAGATCTGGGTCTTTCTGCCCTCATCCCAGGGGAGGAGCAATGGCCCTTGCTTATTGGTCGTTATGAGGAAAAGCCGCGTTCCTATTGGCTGACGCTGCTGCGGCCGGGATTCCGAGGGCTGGAAGCGAACAGACGGAGGCGGATCGGAAGGACCGTTGCTTATTGGTCGTTAAGTGAAAGAGCTGCGTTCCTATTGGCTGGCGCTGCGTTCTGAAGGTTTGTGAGCGAGGGCCGTTGTTTATTGAAAGGGCGGTTGTTTATTGGCCGTTACGGGGAACAGCTGTGTTCTGATTGGCTGGCGCTGCTGCGGCTGGCGTTCTGAAGGTTGGGAGCGAGCAAAGAGAGAGACAGGTAGAAAAAACCGTTCTTATTGGCCGTTGCAGGAAAGAGCTGCAGAGAGAGAGGCAGGTAGAAAGGACCGTTCTTATTGGCCGTTGCGGGAAAGAGCTCTGTTCTTATTGGCTGGCGCTGCTGCGGCTGGCGTCCTGAAGGTTGGGAGCGAGCAGAGAGAGGGCCGTTGCTTATTGGCCGTTACGGGAAAGAGCTCTGTTCCGATTGGCTGGCGCTGCTTGAGGCTGGCGTTCTGAAGGTTGGGAGCGAGCAGAGAGAGAGGCAGGTAGAAAAGGCCGTTCTTATTGGCCGTTGCGGGAAAGAGCTCAGTCCTTATTGGCTGGCGCTGCTGCATCTGGGCTTCTGGGAAGCGGGCGAAGGCGGATGGCGGGGCTGGGATCTCCGCTCCGCACTTTCCGCGGCCTGGCGCGCGAGTTCCGCTTGGCGCGGGGAGGGGCCGGGCCCTCCTTCCGGGACGCCGCTGCTTATCGGTATTTGAGGGAGGCCTTCCGGTCCCACAGGGTACGTTGAGGCCTTGCCGCCGTTCCGCCCCCTCGATCCTCGCCTCCACCTTCAGGCCTCACTGCTTTGGGGGCGAGACTGAGAGTCCCCCTGACACCACTGCGACTATAGGGCCGTGTGGAAGGGGCCTGGGTGACCCATGAGGTTGTGACTTCCAGATGAGAGCCGACATGGGGAGAGCACTTCCAGCATGCCCAGGCGTCGTGTTTATGCCATTTGTATTGGAGCTGCAGACGTGGTGGAAGTTGTGAGGCCGAGTTTTTGATGGAAAAAGTTATGTTGACATGACCTGATGATCGTTACAACACCAGACCAACGTCGGCTTGTCAATAGCCTGTAAGACACACCCAGCAGGAAGCTTAGGGACAGAGCTAGGCCACGTGGGGCCTGAGGCAGAAAGAGCCAGCCACCAGTTCAGTGAGAGCCATATAATATATATAATATCTTTTAAGACTGAATTCAAGTAAATGTGAGTCTATACGTACATACTATGAGAAAAGGATTCCCCCGGCAGCATGACGGGACTCTTCAGACCTGGCTCTGCAAAAGGCACGCTCAGGACTCTGGGAAGGAAGGAAGGGGGAAAGAAAGAGGAAATAAAGAAGGGAGAGGAAGAAAGAAGAACGAACTAGGAAGGAAAAGGAAGAAAAGAAAAGCAGGAGAGAGACAAAGAGGGGGAAAGAAAGAAGGAAATGGGAAGGGAGGAAAGGAAAGGATGGGGAAAAGAAAGGAAAGGGAGTGAGGAAAAAGTAAAATAACGAAGGGAAAAGAAGAAAAGAAAGGGGAGAGAGGGAAGGGAAAAGGAAGGAAGGAAAGGAAGAATTGGGAAATAGAAGAGGAAGGAAGAGGGAGGGAGAATGGAGGAAAGAAGGAAGGGGAGAGAGGGAGGGAAAAGGAAGGAGAAGGAAAGGGTGAAGGGGAGAAAGGAAGGAAGGAAGAGGGAGAATGGAGGAAAAGAAGGAAGGGGAGAGAGGGAGGGAAAGGAAGGAGAGAAGAATGGAAGAGGGAGGGAGGAAAAGGAGAGAGGGAGCTGTCCAACGATGAGGGTGATGAGGTGGGCATCCCCCAGGGGCAGCGAGGCCGGGTCTGTGGCGCCAGGCCCAGCTCCATCACCTCCCTCGAGGCCAATGGCGGAGGATGAAGAGGAAGATTTGGCGCCACCACCGGGCTCTGCCATCCCTGGCGAAGTGGAGGCAGGGCCCCGAGAGCAGCGGGGAATGAGGAAGAGGCGGCGATGCTGGCGCAGAAGCGGCAGTTGCGGCGCATTTGCATTACTCCTCCCCGCTGCATGCTGGGAAACTGAGGCCCAGGCTGCTCAGGAGAGCCAGATGCAATCATGAAAAGAGCCACATCTGGCTCCCGAGCCATAGGTTCCCTCTCCCTGCTTTAAAGTAAACTCATGCAAATAAGTACCTCAGACATTGAGTCAAAGATTAAATAATTTACTGAGTAAGAAAAGAGCATGCATGACAAAAATACCTCATGCAGGTAACAATCTTTGCGGTTACACAGAGAACTACAAGCGATGCTCTCAGTGGGGCAGCGAAACCCTCTCTCCCTCTCAAGATTCCATCTCCAACGGAATAAACTGTCAACTGGCTAACGGCTAAAAACAAAATGGTGTCTCTTAAAGGAATACATCCCTTATACAAACAGCATAGTGCAAATAATGTGTGAGAAATTGTAATCCCAACTGTTTTTAAGTTGTATCTTTTTAAAAAAAATGTTAGGGAATTAGCCCAAAATAGCAGAGCATCCAAAAATACAATCAGGATACTTAATTGAGCAGTTTTACTTTGTATCAAAAGCATTGATAAATTAGTATAAAACTGATAAAAATAGAAGGAAAGCAGGTGGCTAAATATCTTTTCACCAAAACGGGCAATAGCAACAGCATTGTCTGTAGCCCCCAATAATTCTTCCTCTGTACATGAGGCAAGGCATAGTGGAAAAGCATACAGATGCGGAGTTGTCAGTTCTGCTCCACAAGGTGTGGGGTTCTTTTAGGTAGTGCCATTTTGCCAGGTTGTCTTTTGATCTGCCCACTCCACTTCTGAGTCTCTTCAGGGACTTCCAAGTTGCCCCTTCTTGGTTTGCCCCTGGAGCAGTTCGCTCACTTCAAGCGGAAAGGTGAAGTGTTGTGTGGCTTGTTGTTGTTTATTCGTTCAGACTCTTAATGACCTCCTGGACCATCCCACGCCAGAGCTCCCTGTCGGCCAACACCACCCCCAGCTCCTTCAGAGTCAAGCCAATCACTTCAAGGATACCATCCATCCATCTTGCCCCTGTTTGTCCCCTCTTCCTTTTTCCTTCCATTTTTCCCAGTATCATTGTCCCCAAAAGAATTTTTGAGCTTAGCAGGCAAAGATGCAGAGTTCAATCTTTAAAGCTACCAAAAAGGTTTATTTACAAAATAAGAACCACAAAATAATGAAATTATTGGGTCTAAGCTTCTCTCTGACTCCATAACTTCTAAGTTCCAAAGCAAGAGGAAACGTCTCCAAACACTACATCTCTTCAAACACACACAGTAGAGCGAGGTCTGAGTACAAAGATGGAAGAAGCAGAAGTGTTAAAATAGTGGTTCCCAACCTGTGGTCCGTGGACCTCCAGTGGTCCACAAGAACTAAATTATAGTCCACGGTTTCAGCATTGCTACACCATTGCAACGAGAGCAACTGATCTCGCGAAGCCCTCAAAGTGTCGATGCTTATTAAATATGGTTTTCTGAGGGCGAGTGGATTGTGATTACTGGATCGCATGTGTTCTGTATCGGAAACTAGAGCTGATGTCGTCTATCAAAGCAGTTTTCTGAATCGGCATCCCAAATAACCAAACCCAATCTAAAGTTGATCAAAAACTGATTTATAACCCTTTTGGTAGTAATGTTGGAGAGTAGTCCCTGGTCAAAAAAAAAAAAGTTAGGAACCACTGTCTTGAACAAAGCATGCAACCTGAAGAGCATCCATTCTACACCACTAATCAGGATGAGGGCAGAGAGAGAGAGAGAGAGAGAGAGAGAAAGAAAACAAATAGATGCATTCCAACTGACATTCAGGAATCGGGGGGATTCCTTCAGCCAACTAACTGCTCCCCATTGAGGACTACATGATTGGGCAGTGCGGGGTTGAATTCCAACAATAAAAACATGGACTGCAACTTTCAGATTTAAACGGTGATCATATTATACCTGCGCCTTTGCCCAAGGGGCTGATTTTAGTCCATTTTCAGACTACAGTCAAAATTTGTTTTTGAAATGTTAAAACTTGCTGTGACTCAAATGTTCTTTAGACCACCGATTCCCAACCTTTGATCCTCCAGGTGTTTTGGGACTTCAGCACCCACAATTCCTAACAGCTAGAAAGATGGCTAAGATTTCTGGGGGTTGAAGTCCAAAACACCTGAAGGATCAATGGTTGGAACCACTGGCATAGACCATTACAGAGTTCAAAGACCCTTAGGACCAGCTATTTTATGGCTGTTTGTATATGATGGTTGCTCTGTCAGATCTCTGCTGCCTCTTCATCATAAGGTAGAATGTAGCCCTCATTTGTGTGCCTATACAACAGGCATGGGCAAACTTCGACCGTCCAAGTCGAAGTTTGGAGGGCCAAAGTTTGTCCGTGCCTGCTATATAATCTGACATTACTTGGTGGTGATCTATCACTGAACTTCTGCTAAATCTCTTATGCTTGTATTCTGCTTTTACTTCTAGGTAACCAGTGAAAAATTGTGCAGAGCCCAGCATGACCTACATTTCCAGGCTGCCACCTATCTCTGTCTTCTCCGTAGTGTCAGGGAGCACTTAACGCTACACAAAGAATATCATGGAAAAGGAGATCGGACGGCAGAACAAGTGGCTGGACTTGTCGGCCTTAAACTACCACAGCAGCCTGGAGGGAAAGGATGGGAGTGACCATTATAAAACTTCTAAATCTTACTTCTCAAAAATTGATAATTAATATTTTTCAGCCCTGTTTGTCTAAAAAAAAATTGTATGCAATACATGATTTCCAAATAGATATTTATGTTACCATAGTTTAAAATATAAATAGAAGGATTGCTTGCAAAAAGTTATTTTGATGTCTACTCAGTGTTTGCTTCTAACTTCATAGCATTATCATAGTCATGGAATAATGCAGACAATTAGACAAGTCTCTTATTAGTACTGTATTGTCTGCCCCAGCAGGATCTTTCCAAACCCCTTGAGTAATAAATAACCAAAGGCACGCTGACCTCAAATTTTGTCTTAATGAACAGAATATTTATTTAGAAATAAATATGCATTGACTCATGTTTGTCTTGAGAATTAGATTCCAGACCTCATCCACCTATCAACTTCTCGATTCTTTAAAATGCCAGTGATCTCTTCAAAAATTGTAGGGGATACTTACCTTTTAAAAATATGTTTTTGCATGCAGGATGACTCATAATAAAGTAAAAGGATCCAAAGCTAGAAATCATGAAATAGCCACTGAAAATAAGCACCATAAAACCCCAATTTATACACTTCTGGAACACACTTTGAGACAGTGAAATGTGATTGTTTTTAGAGCCTCGTGCAGTAAGGTCCAAAAGTTGTATATAGAGATCTAACTTTGACACAGAATCAGCACAGCTGATATACTCTGCCAGAAATCCTGAAGTGCTATTGATAGCATTTGGTCAACAATACTGAGCTAGTTTAATGAATTATTTAGTTTAATAAATTACTTTTCAACAACTCCATTTCTTTCAATCATATGTTGGTACTTATTCTTTGTGTTAAAGCTGTTTGGTTGTGCTCTGTTTTTCACATCGATAACAGTGATCACAAAGTAAAATCTTGTGGAGAATTGAAACCTTACTATTTTAACATTGTCATGGCATCAAGAGGTACATTATAGCACTGACTGATACCTCCCACATAGTTTACAGACTACAGCAGAGATGTCCAAACTGTCATGACACTTTAATATGTCATTTGGAGTATGTTGGTGTGTTACACAAATGTAACAAGAAATTACAGAAATCTTAGAGATGCATGCTATTATCATACAAATATATATTAAAATTATAAATGAAAGACTTTCATGAGAAATGTTGTGTCCCCATACATTTCATTACTAAAATACATGTATTTGCCCATATCTCTTATAAAGGGTTGGTTTAACTTCTGATTTACTACCGGTAGTAAACTCAGTGACTGTGTCACAAAACGATGCATGCCAAAAAAAGTATGTCACCAAAAGAAACAGCGGATCTGTGTATTAAAACAACGGCAGATCTCCTCAACTTTCTCTTTGAGTGAAGATACTGAGTATCCCAAAAGAAGGCACAGCTGGCATCCACAAAGGTCTAATTCCTGGGACATGACCTACAAGAAGAAGACGGCATATATATATATACGCTATCGCACTGATGGTAGCCTGTTCAACTTAAGCCGTCTGGGGGCTCGCACTAAGACTCTAAACTATCTAGTCCGTGAGCTGCTTTTTGCTGACGATGCTGCCCTTGTCGCCCACTCAGAAGCAGCCCTGCAGCGCCTCACATCCTGCTTTGCAACAGCTGCAGAGCTGTTTGGGCTGGAAGTCAGCCTGAAGAAAATGGAAGTTCTCTACCAGCCCGCACCACAGGAAGAACACCATCATCCCCACATCAGCATAGGCAAATCTGTGCTGAAGTCCGTTCAGCAGTTCACTTACCTGGGAAGCATAATCTCTTCAGACGCCAAGATTTTATTTATTCGTTGTTGTTTACCGCCCTTCCAGAAAGGCTCGGTGCGGCTAACAACATATTCATAAAACAATCGTACACAACATTAAAAACACAATTAAAACATAGCTAAAAGCACAGTATGCCACGTACTAGACACAGTGTGGCACGGAATAAAAACAATTGAGTACAAGTGGCGACATGCAACAAGGACTGCAGCTCATCCAACCCCAAAAGCCTGCCGGAATAGCAGGGTCTTGCATGCTTTCCGAAATGGGAGGATGCCCTGCATAGCGCCGACGTCGGCGGGCAACGAGTTCCAAAGTGTTGGAGCCACTATCGAAAAGGCCCGCCAACAGGTTGCTGTCAAGCGATATATTTTGGGGGAGGGGGTGACCAAGAGGTTCTGTTCCTCGGAACGCAACAATCTGGTGGGATAATACGGGATGAGGCGGTCCCGCAGGTACACTGCCCATGTAAGGCCTTAAAAGTCAGATTGATAAAGAAAGGCTGCAGCTTTGTGGATAGTGCGTCTCCATGCCTCCCAATGTGAGGCCAGGGTGGACCATTGTTGGTGATCAATCTGGCCGAGCCGGAGATGTTGTTTCAGGGAGTCCTTATATCTCTTTTTTGGGGCGCCTCTCTTGCGCTGACCTGTGGCGAGTTCACCATAGAGTAGTATCTTTGGGAGGCGGTGGTCCTCCATCCTAGAGATGTGCCCTGCCCAGCGCAGCTGTGTTCTCAGCAGCATGGCCTCAATGCTGGTGATCCCCGCTTGCTCAAGGACAGCAACATCAGTCAGATAGTCAGTTCAGTGTATATTTAGGATTGTGTGACGACAGCTCAACTGAGTGTACAGTAAACTCCCGCTACTAAATGTTGTTTCTGGATTCTCCCAGGCAGCAACCAGCCAGGCTTTGAAGTTGCAAGGCCACTAAATGCTAATTGAGACAAGAGTTCTTTCTCCCACCCTGGACATGCCACAGATATATAAACCCCAATTTTCCTAGTTTCCAATAGACCTCACAACCTCTGAGGAGGCCCGCCATAGATGGGGGTGAAACGTCAGGAGAGAATGCTTCTGGAACATGGCCAGGGACAAACACATGTTCTCCGCTCCGTCCACGAGCCTTCACGACGCTGGCCCAATTCAAAAGAGAGACGTCACGCGCACCGAAGCGGGCACGCGCCGATCCCCTCCAATCAGAGCCCGCGCCGGCGCGAGCAGGCCGAGGGCTTCCCCCTCGCCCAATCAGCGGAGGCGGAGCGCGTGACGTCGGCGGGGCTCGCGCGGGCGCGTTCGACGCACGGGTGTCCGTTAGTGCCGAGGCGGCGCTTGCTGTAAGCGGGCCGGCGCGCGGCGGGGTTCTCGCGCCTCCCTTCCGAGGCGGCTTCTCGACCATTTTAACGGCCCACGACCCTCCTCCGAGAGCAAGAGCGTGAGGGAGAAAAGGGCCGCCTGAGGAGGAGGAGGAAGGCCTCCGCCACTGGGAGACAGGCGTCGGCGTCGGCCCGACATCGCCTAGGCCGCGGTGGGCGGGGCTTAGCTCGGAGTCAGTCAGTCGGCCCGGCCCTCTCTGGGCCCTGCGCGCTTTTTCGGGATGTCGGCCCAGGCCCAGATGCGCGCGATGCTCGACCAGCTGATGGGCACCTCCCGGGACGGTAAGGAGTGGCGCTGGTTCCTCAGGCTCCGCGGCGGATGGCGGGGGCAGGGCACAAACGCGAAGCCGCAAAGGCCTCGGCCGGGATTGGCTCCGTCGCGCTCTGGGCTCGAGGCGGGGCGACGCGGCTGCCACTCAGTTCCTGACCAGTGTCAGAGCACCTCAGTGTTAGAAGAGACCCCCAAGGCAAGGGCCATCCTATATGCCAGGCCTGGGCAAACCTCGGCCCTCCAGGTGTTTTGGACTCCAACTCCCACAATTCCTCACAGCCTCAGGCCTTTTCCTTTTCCCCTCAGCCGCTTAAGCATCCTCAAAGGTTGTGAGGTCTGTTGGAAACTAGGAAAACTGGGTGTATATATCTGTGGAATAGTGTCCAGGGTGGGAGAAAGAACTCTTGTCTGTTGGATTCCCCCAGGCAGGAAGCAGCCAGGCTTTGAAGCTACAAGGCTATTCAATGCTAATTAAGGTTGCCAATTGACAATGGGAGAACATGCATTTGCCCCTGGCCATATTCCAGAAGCATTTTCTCCTGATGTTTCACCCCCATCTATGGCAGGCCTCCTCAGAGGTTGGGAGGTCTGTTGGAAACTAGGAAAATTGATTCCCCAGGCAGGAAGCAGCCAGGCTTTGAAGCTACAAGGCTATTCAATGCTAGTTAAGGTTGCCAATTGACAATGGGAGAGCATGCATTTGCCCCTGGCCACATTCCAGAAGCATTTTCTCCTGATGTTTCACCCCCATCTATGGCAGGCCTCCTCAGAGGTTGGGAGGTCTGTTGGAAACTAGGAAAATTGGATTCCCCCAGGCAGGAAGCAGCCAGGCTTTGAAGCTACAAGGCTATTCAATGCTAGTTAAGGTTGCCAATTGACAATGGGAGAGCATGCATTTGCCCCTGGCCACATTCCAGAAGCATTTTCCTGATGTTTCACCCCCATCTATGGCAGGCCTCCTCAGAGATTGGGAGGTCTGTTGGAAACTAGGAAAATTGGATTCCCCCAGGCAGGAAGCAGCCAGGCTTTGAAGCTACAAGGCTATTCAATGCTAGTTAAGGTTGCCAATTGACAATGGGAGAGCATGCATTTGCCCCTGGCCACATTCCAGAAGCATTTTCTCCTGATGTTTCACCCCCATCTATGGCAGGCCTCCTCAGAGGTTGGGAGGTCTGTTGGAAACTAGGAAAACTGGGTGTATATATCTGTGGAATAGTGTCCAGGGTGGGAGAAAGAACTCTTGTCTGTTGGATTCCCCCAGGCAGGAAGCAGCCAGGCTTTGAAGCTACAAGGCTATTCAATGCTAATTAAGGTTGCCAATTGACAATGGGAGAACATGCGTTTGCCCCTGGCCATATTCCAGAAGCATTTTCTCCTGATGTTTCACCCCAATCTATGGCGGGCCTCCTCAGAGGTTGTGAGGTCTGTTGGAAACTAGGAAAATTGGGGTTTATATATCTGTGGAATGTCCAGAGTGGGAGAAAGAACTCTTTGCTTGAGGCAGGTACGAATGTTACAATTGGCCACCTTGATTAGCATTTGATGGCCTTGTAGCTTCAAAGCCTGGCTGCTTCCTGCCTGGGCGAATCCTTTGTTGGGAGGTATTAGCTGGCCCTGATTGATTCTTTTCTGGAATTCCCCTGGTTTTTAAAAAACTTTTTGCTCATTATTTACTGTCCTACTTTTAAGAGGATTTTTTTTAATACTGGTGGCCAGATATATAATCCTCACTTGCCTACTTTGACCACTATCTCTCTCTCTCTCTCTCGGCATTACTTCGCGAAAGAAGATTCTTAGGAAGGACTCATCCCACGCTTTTTACAAGCGCGTTGATGACTAAAAAGGTCAATCTGAGATAGGCAAGTCCGGTTGCAGAAAGCACAGCAGAAAGTCTCCTTGGGTGATGTTGTTTCCACGTTGCGGTTCTTTCTGCGTTGTCGAGACCCATTTGGCGTGTCTTCTCGAAAGAGGCCGCAGCATTGTGGATAGTGCGTCTCCATGCTTCCTGATGTGAGGCCAGGGTGGACCATTGTTGGAAATCAATCTGGCTGAGCCGGAGATGTTGTTTCAGGGAGTCCTTACATCTCTTTTTGGGGGCACCTCTCTTGCGCTTAAGCGGCTGAGGGGAAAAGGAAGAGGCCTGAGGCTGTGAGGAATTGTGGGAGTTGGAGTCCAAAACTCCTGGAGGGCCCAAGTTTGCCCAGGCCTACTATATGCCCCAACCCCCCCTATAAAAGCACTCCCGACAGATGGCCATCCAGCCTTTGCTTTAAAACCTATGGAAATGAGACTCCACTGAGGCAGCGCCTTCCACTAATAATAATAATAGTAATAATAATAATGAACTTTATTAGTACCACTGCCCTATCTCCCCTGATGGGGACTCAGTTGCATTGGAAGAGAGTGGCAGTAGGCCTGAGTCTGTAGGCAAAACGAGGGATTTGGTGAAGGAAATCTTCTGAAGTCACCCCATGCTAAGGAAGAACCACACCATACAATTAATGATTCCGACGCCACACTAACAGCCATTTCTCCGTGCTATGAAATCCTGGGAGTTGCAGTTTTGGCGAAGTTTCGGCACTTAGCCAAATAAAGGTCAAGACCAGGCATGGTCAAACTTGAGCCGTCCAGATGACTTCTTTGTTTTGTTGGCACGGTCTTGACCAGGCAGGCGTGGGCTACCTTGGGCCCTCCAGGTGTTTTGGACTTCAACTCCCACCATTCCTAACCGCTTCAGGCCCCTTTCTCAGCTGAAGCGGCCCAGGAGGAAAAGGAAGTGGCCTGAGGCTGTTAGGAATTGTGGGAGTTGAAGTCCAAAACACTTGGAGGGCCCAAGGTGGCCCACGCCTGCCTGGTCAAGACCATTCCAACAAAACAAAACAACGTCCATAATTCCACTGGATTGACATGTGATAGTTGAACTGCATTAACTTTACACAGACAGATGCAGATATTTCTGGAGACACGTTAAATCCAACAGGTGCTATAACAAAGGGTTCCTATATAAAAGCACTCCCGACAGATGGCCACCCAGCCTCTGGATCTATACCAGACCTGGGCAAACTTCGGCCCTCCAGGTGTTTTGGACTCCAACTCCCACAATTCCTAACAGCCAGCAGGCTGTTAGGAATTGTTGGCGTTGAAGTCCAAAACACCTGGAGGGCCGAAGTTTGCCCAGGCCTGATCTATACACTGTAGGTTTAATGCAGTTTGACACCACATTAACTGCCATGTGTCAATCCATTGGAATCATGGAAGTTGTATTTTGGTGAGTTATCAACACGTTGTACAGGTCTCGCAAAAAAAAGAAAAGAAAAAGACACCACCCTATAACTTCCATTGGATGAAGCAGTGTCAGTTAAAGTGGTGTCAAACTGCTAATTCTACAGTGTAGTTATGCCATTAGTTAACATCCGGATGTGGAACTAACTGTTCTGCAGTTCATCTTGACTTATGACCGAAACAGCAGTTCACTTTAATCTCGCTGAAAACAGAAAAAATATTGACTTAATTCCAGCCATTGAAGCAATGAACTCCCAACTTCTGCTCCTCCATGTGTTTTGGACTTCAAGTCCCAGCAGCCTCAGCCATTTTTGGCCAGTGGTCAGAGATTCTGATTGATGAAGTCCAAAACACCAGAAGGACCATAGTTTGGGAGTCACTGCACTAAACAACCATGTCTCTTTAAATGGCCGACTGACTGGGAATCTGACCCAAACCAGCATTTCAAGACTGTAGAAGTAATGTTGAGATGTGTAGATGCATTTTTGTATTGGGTTTGTTTCCTTTTTAAAAAATTAGTTTTGCTCTTTTAATTTTTCTTTGATAATGAGTTAATTAATTGGTATAAAATAAGCTTTCACAAGGGGCGACTATTGCAAGATATATTATAGTACAGCTGCAACAGGTAAGCATATGTCTTGTAACTTCTATGTATTTTTTGAATAGAATCCAGCAGTTTTATGTAATGGGCAGCATTATGGTTCACATTTAAACTTTTATTACAGAATTTTTCTGAAAATAATTATGAAGATAATATTGAGTGATGAAAGCACTTTTATATGTATGTATGTTTGATACTGAGCTAGCCTTAAAAATTAAGTCATTGGCTCCCTAGGCAGCGTGGTCAATCAGTTAAGTGGTCTTCATTACAATTTAACCCAAATCTTCTCCTTAGGTTAATATATTTTATCATTGGGAAATGATCTGTTTTGTAGGGATGTCATAATTGAATCAAGTATATATGAACCCTTTACTAGTTTATTCACATTTAAATAGCATCCCATTTTAACTGAAAAAATGCATGTTATTTAGTGTAAACTCTGAATCTTTTCTGGTAATGAGGCTGTTTAACTAATTATTTCTGTTGGTATATATTTGGGGTTTTACTTATTTTAATATATATGTTTACATTGTCTATGTTTTTTCTGTCGTCTATTTTATTGTGAAGTCTCTTGAAATTATTATGATCTTGAAGTATGCTGAAATTTCAAACTATATGTGAGATTAGGAATAAGAGAAAACTTGTGTCACTTGTCTTCTAGTAGTCTCTATATTTACACATAACGATAACCCAGAATTGTTGTGAATTCTGGCTTACTGTTTCGGAGCAGTGTGGTTGTACATGCAAGAAATACAGGACATAGTGAAAGTAATTAATACAGCAGTCAGACTACATACAAAATCTCAGGTAAAACATTGAAGCAAATTGTTGATGAAAAGCAAAGCAAAAAGCTTTGAATGTAAAACATATCAAACATTCTGGGAACCTTTTTTTCTATAGATGAGTCAGCATCATTATAAAATTCTCTTCCTCATTGATATGCATTTCATCTTGAAAGGATCAGGCATTTGTGAGCAGAGAAGCCTTCATGTTCTAGATTCCAAGTGATAAAATTGTGTCAAAGCATCCTAACAGCACTTCAAGTTGTGCTAAGAAACAAATGGCAGCCAGTGGAGCTGGTTCAAAATTGGTGAAATTTTGTTTCCTGAACCTAATGCCAGTTGCTAGTCTTGGGGTACCTTTTACTTGATGGAATTTGTTTCTAAATAGTCTACAAATTGTTACAGTAGTATAATCCCAGTTAGCAGAATTGGGACAATAACAAGAAGGATAGCCTGTCACACTAAAGTAAAGTAAAGTAAGCTGGTAAAAATATTATTCATGTGCCTCATGTTACTTGGGAATATAGAGTAAGAGCCTGATTTAATACTTAATCTTTAAGATAAGGCTATTCTATCCAGATGAGGTTGAATACTTTGATTAAGCCATTAACACTTTTGTTTTGCCTGATCAATTTTTATTACAATAGCTTTATGTTTTCCTCTACAAATAAAAATATTCAAATCAACAGAAAAGTATAAGTATGGCAAATAAACCAATCAAAATGGAACAAAATAACAAAATAATGTGGGTCCTTCCAGGGCCATCCAAAGATACAAAATTCATAGATCTGTCCCATTATATACAATGCTGAAATGTAATTGTGTCCCATATATATAATGGCAAAATCAACATTTTTTGGATTTTTTGTGGGAAGTGTGTGGGAGCTACATATAGCTTGAGTCGATGGATACAAAATCTTTGGGTTTAGAATGCTGACTGTACCCAAGCTTTTGACCTTTCATGTAGTCCATTGCTGACCCCAGCCAAACATTAATTGCTTTCCCCTTTAAGTGCAATCCAGTGAAAAGATAAAATATAGTTAGATGTATTCAGATACTGTATTGCCTCTATATGTGCTGGACCATTTTCTTGGCAGTGCAATGTTATGATATTATTGGTCTAGTAGTCCTTCATTTTAATAAGGGTAGCTATTATTCACAGTTTTGTGTGATCACACAAAGTTTGGAAACATATCCCCAGCGTATACAGAAGGTTGTACATGATTTTATTTAACTTATATCTTGTGAGTTTTTTCTGGAAATGTGTCACTTCAGATGACTTGAGCAACATTTTAAAAAAATTAAATTGTGAAATCCTAGATAAAAAGATTTTTTAAAAAAACCCATAACATAAATGCTATGATGCAGATTAGTTATTCCTCAAGCATCACTTTCTAAATCCTTCTTTTGGAAGAACAGTAGAGCTTCATGGTGCTCTACTACCTATCACAGAAAGACAATCTAGGAGGCAGGTGGGGAAAGTGATCCCCATACCACATACTTTTAGAGCGCAATTTGTTTCGTTAAATTGATGTTCTACCAAATAAGAAACAAACATCTTTAAGAAAAATAACCCTAAAGCCCCCAACAACAAAATGCCTGAGAATAGGAAGTGGAATCTGGTTCTAATTTAGTTTTCAGCTGTTTGTGATGCTAGTTGTCCATCTTGGGAGCAGGTATGAAAATTTGCCTCTGTGTCATCTATAATTGCCAATCCATGCTCTAGAAGTATCCCATATTTACAGCAACATAATCTGCTGGCAGTATGGAAGCATTTGAGTCTGATCTTGTTTCTCACCAATTGCAATTCTAGGTTCATGTTGAAACCCAGATTGACATGTCTGCATAAATAGTTAACAGTATAGATGCATGTCTGGAGTTGGGCAAGAACCTTGTTTCTTGGAAAATCTTCAAGCACTACAGTGCAAACTGCAGCTCATTTCATGATAAAAGTTTCCAAGGCTTTAAAGAACTCCTTAACACTGATTACACACACAGTGTAGAAGAAGCTCAGCAGTCCAGATGAGGAACCTGCAGAGGCCAAATTAGGCCTGTGGACCACACATTGCTTTTTACTGATGTCAAGCAAGGTTAGCAAAAAAAAAAGCTATTCCACACAACTTATGCATTAAAGCTTCCAGTTTTAAAATTATTACACAGTACGGTGTAAAGCAATCCTGACACATGCACACAGTATGTAGATAGATAGTTCCTTACAGAACTGATCAGTGCTAATGGGTCAAGAGTTAATTCAGTGGTCAGCTCGCTGTTATTCTACTGTGTTATATTACTAGGAAGTTAAGAATGTAGTTTTGCAACCTGATGTATTTTCCAACGAGTTTCCTTGTAAAAAGGACCAAGATACCATCTTTTATCAAGACATTTTGTCCTAATGGCTTGAGAGATTCTATTTTTGAAAATTGTTAGCTTCCCTTTCCAATAAAAATGCTTAAGATGTTATATACCAGTCTTGCAAACTGATTCAGCATATGGTAAAGGCATTCCAGTTGTGGAATCACAGACACTTTTAAGTCAGCAATTGGATTTATATAATCTTCAGTTTACCTGTGAACACCTATTTCCTACACATTGGGGCCTGAGGACTAGATTCTAATCCAGGATGCATACAGGAGGAACTGTCCCTACATATTCCCATGTTTTTCCCCTAAAGTATTTCCACCTTTTTCAAAAATTGTGGAGAGGCTGCACTTTTATAGAGCTGAACTAAAAAACGTCCTTATCTCTGTTGAAAGTAGTGATTAAACTTGTAGCTTCTACCAACCCTTTCTGTATCATTGAGCCAAGGAAAAGCTATTATAGGAACAGGTCTAAAATAAGATCTGGGATTCCTAATCTATCATAACAAAAAGTACCTCTCTGTATAGTACCAAGTTAGGAGAGCCTTGGAAGCAATTGACACAGAACAGATAGGAACCTCTACTGGCTGGAGGTTCTCATGTCCCTGTTATGAATGTTGTTTCTGAAGATTAATCCGGGAATTTTTAAAAGGTAGCCTTTCATGATAATGGGAATCAGGCTTCATTATTCAGCCACATTAGTAACGTTAATAATAATAACTATTTTTAAACTCCACCTCCATCTCCCCGAAGGGACTCGAGGAGGCTTACAGAGGGACAAGCCCAAGGATTACAAATAAAACAGACACAGTAAAAACAATCAATAACAACAAATAATAAGAACATTAAAATCGATTAACATCATAAAAACAGTACCCTGGCTGTCCAATTTAAAACCTTGTGGTTTCAGCAGTTTTGACAAACTCTTTGCCAAACATTGTCAGTAAATATATGGCTTCACAGAACATCCAACATTGCCTCTTCTGAGAGCAGAACTGACCTGCTGTGTACTTTCATAAAGGCAGTGAAATGCCAGCGGAGAGAATTCTATCCCAGAATAACATGAAGCAATCCACACTGATCCAGTGTTATGTATAGTTATGTATAGAGATGCAGGGTATTTTAAAAGCAGATGTTTTATGTTATCTTGTTGCTTCTTATGCTGATCTGTCAGACTTTCTGACGTGAGCTTTTCGGAAGAGATTTATTACATGCAAATGGAATGTGCTTGTCAGATGTGCTTGCCTGGAAAGCACTGATAGCCTATCAAGAATAATTAGTTATGGGCAAGCCCTTTTCACTCCTGTGAAGATTCCCTTAGAACATAAAGACATTTGGAAATCTGGTGGGAATTGTTAAAATGTTGATTATGTTGCTTTTGACTAGTAGAACATTGTTCTCATAAAAAGACCAGAGAGCAAAAGTAAAAATTTCCAGGACAATTCCATCGCATTTGCACATTTTGATAATGTAATATTTTTATAGTATTATTTGTGAAGAAATTGTATTAAATCAGAAAAAATGGACACATTAGTCAGTTCTTTTTAGTATGCTTGAAATTAGAAGGGCTTGTTTTGGGAGGGGGGATCCCTTTTAAATGTCTATATTTAAAACACTTGTTTTCCTGCATAGTCGCCATTTATGAAGGTGCTTTGAAAACTATATTTACATCAATGCCAGTTGGTTGGCTTTATGAACTTTACAGTGCAATATAGATATAGGCTTAAACCTGTTTATTGTTTGTGATCTGTCCTGTTACATCATTGTTTTAATGTATATTCTTTTTACTGGCTGTGGGGAACTGAATAGTCCATGTAAGAAAAGCACAAAGGACTTATGTACCCTCTCAGGTGGTTTTGTGCCTCTCTGTGCTACCAAAATATACTTCAAATTTACAACTACCAAATCTGCTATCTCCAGTTTTTGCCCTGCTTCCCATATTGGCTCAGTATTCCTCAAAAGCAATATGCAACACACATACACCCCCCCCCCCCCCCAATACTCTGTGATAACCTCTTCATGGGTATTGTTGACAGTTTCTAGGAGCTGCTTCCTGGGCACTCCTGGAACTTGTGTCAGAGACCTCTGCATGGTATAGAGGCTAGTGTCAGAAGGTATTCAAAAGGAGAATTCAGAACAGTGACTGGAAAACAAGTGGTTGTTTTCAGTTGAAATAATGTTAACATAAATTTAACAATTCTTAAACACACATTTAAAAAATAAATGCTAGCGAAGAGACTAGACTAAAATAAAAAGGAAGGATAAACAAGATTGGAAAATACATAGAATACAAACATGGGCTGGGCATATATATTAATCTGTAATTATATATTTGCTTTGTTGGAATAGCTTAATGAAATATACATTCATGTGTCACTAATACTTTAAGTTCTTCTAGCTATCAAACAATGGACAATAAATATGCTCTCTTTTCATCCTTTACATAAATAAGTTCTAACTACCTTTAATGCATGCAGAATGTAGCCATGTTAATCAACATTATATTCCCGGTTGTAAGAATGCAATCAAAAAGTACATATGTGTTTACAAATACTTATATTTTTCTTCTGTACAAAATAGTAATATATCATGGCTGTTTTCTCTTTGATTGGTTTACATCAACAATATGCCTCTTTTTCCATTCAATTATTTCATAATTTAAGGTAGAATTAATTTAAATAATATATTAAAGTATACAGGCTATGGTAGATAGCAAGATGAGTGCATGTGTATGTGTGTGAACATGTAAGTACATGGAAATAATCTCCCCACCCCCCAACATTTTATTTTGCCCTTAACTCTGTGATAGTATTGTATATACCCTAATATCTTTAGTATTAGTGAGGTATTTGTAGTATCAGTATTAGCAGGGAAACAGTGGATTGATCTTAAAAGAATGAGATGGTTAAATGTGTGTTGTCAATCTCTCATTAAGTTGTGATTGCATATCTTGAAATACAGAATGTCCACAGTATGTTTCAACAGTGAAAATTATATGTGCTGATTTTAAAAACTGATTATAGTATTTAGTTTTGTTTACTGTGGCTTTATTTTATTGAAAACCTTTTTTCTTATATATGTAGTGAAAATGGAATCTGGATGTTACTTTAGTATTATGATAGCCTCCACTAGATTATAATTTAGTGGGGTATGAATCTGTTTAGCATTTATGAAGGGTTGATTTTTCAAAATTTGAAAAGATGAAATGTAAGCATAGTAAGAATTGTTCTCGTTGCAGTTTTCCACCACAGGAGATGACATTATACAGTTACTTCCATCTCTGTTAGGTAGCATATTATCTGGAAATATGGTTTGGGCCAGACTTCTTACCAAAACATAAGCTGCTGTTTCTGGAGATGAACTTAGTTTTTGATAATGTATATTCATTCCAGCTATTGTAAGAATAAAATTTTATGAGAGTATATAGAACAGTAAAAACCAATTCTCATTTTATCCTAAAATGTTTAATACCTTGGTAATTTTCAGCGATGACGAAGGAGCTAGAATATGTACTGAATCTAAATTGGTCTTTTAAATAGAAGAACACAACACTGTATTAAGTTTGTTTATAATTTTATAAGACTCTTGGAGAGTTCATTTTTATGTAGTAATTTGCATTTTGAAATGTTACAACTGATGAATAAGTTAAAAAACCAAAAGCTATCAGCAAAGCTGGAAAATCATTTTGATTCCAAGCATCAGAATACATTTGAGACTCAACATCAGATTTTTAGATTCTTGGGTAAACTGAAGGAAAGAGGATGGGATGAACAATCCAAAAAGTTGATTCTTAGTAATTAAAATACTTTTCAAGCCATACTATAGGAAACACTGTCTCTTTTAGGAAACTCTCCCCTGAATAACAGGCTAGCACATTGTTGTCAGACACAGAACTAGTTCAGGGTTTCCATACTCATAACATTTTACATGTTTTTCTAGATGCTTTAATGAAAATGCTGGCAGAGTTTATTATATACAAACTGAACAATCTGGCCCCTTGTTTTATTTATAAAGGTTCAATGTATCTATGCCTGCCTACTTCATTCTGCAAGGGAGTGTCAGAAAGGCCCCGCATTCGCCGAGCCGTGAGTTATTGCTAACTTTTCAGATGTGTTAATTAATGTGGAACCAGCAATTTGTGTCTTTAAAAACAAAGAAAAAGAGGAAAATGGTGGGAAAATGCCCCAGTTCCTCAAATATTCAGCAGTAGCAGGCATGACTTTTAAAGGCAACTCTAAATTTCCAATAGCTTAAATCTATTAAATCTAGAGATCTAGCTCCTGAAAACCTATTGTTGAACTACTCTGAAGCTGTACTAGTTTGTTAATTATTAATTAGTCTCTTGATAGACTTGGATTTCTGAAATATGCCATTTAAGTGTAGAGCCCATCTGAAAATGTTACACTATGTTCTGTGTAGGCCAGATAGTTAAAATTTGGAATGACACAATGGAGTGATTAGATCAAGCATTTGGAGTATAGAGAACATTGTACATACTTCAATTGCCTGTTTCAGATTTATTGGAATGAGATAGTGACTGCATTTGTAATGGCAGATATCTATCCTCTGGGGTCACTGAGGCTGGAATAAAGTTACAAATATTTCCTTTTCCCAGTGACTCACCTCTGCTTCAGTAATTCACCAGTAGGTTTTCATTTTGCATAATTATAATTTAATAGTCAAGTTCTTTTTTAAAAAAAAATACAAAAAACCTTGAATAACGTGAGTTGTATTACTGCTGTTTTATCTTTAGACCGAAAAATAGTTTTGCAGCCACCTCCTTTTTCAGTCTGACATAGTAATTATCAACTTTTCCTTTTCCTGAAGGGAATTACATCCATGCAAAAAATCAGTAGCTAGGTGTTGGGTTTCCTAATGTTTCCAACCTTGTTCACAGATGTGATTGATTAGACTTGCAATTGGACTTCAATGTGTGGTAAGCAGGCTGATGCTTTTGTGTTTATAGTAGTCTCTGTTAATGCAGATGCGGTGTGTTCAGCTTATGGAGTTTCAGCTCTTATATACTGCTGTTTTTAGGCATTTTTATTCCAGTGTTCCAGGTTTAGAAAAACGCTTCACTCTAAAGCACTAATGCCGTGAATGAGATCTTGAAGAAATGGTGGCCGACATTCACTAAATCCTCAAGACATGTTTTATAGATGCTTGTGAGTCTGTTCATGCTAATGGCAAGTGCGGTCCATATTAATATCAGTAAAATCAATGATATTTGTACATGTTTTCATAAAATAGTATTAACTTTTTTTCTTTGTGGCATTATTTTATTTTCATGTGATATATAAAATAATTACCACATATAACCCATTATTTAGATTAAAAATCAGATTAGCTCTTCAGATTCTGATTTGTACATTTCTTTTTGTGTGGAATAGAGAAAGGTCATTTGAACAGAAGAAAGCTATGCTATGTGTTTCTCTAATCAGAAATATATGTTTCCTGTATTACAGGAGATACTACCCGTCAGCGAATCAAATTCAGTGATGACAGAGTGTGCAAAAGTCATCTTCTCAACTGCTGTCCTCATGATGTCCTCTCTGGAACCGTGCGTAAATTATATTATTCTTTAGCAGTGTTTTTTCTTTGCAGCAAAAATGGTCTAAAATGTTGAAAAATGTATGATCCAGAATAATGTCTTATTTTTGTAGGAGTGATGTAATCAGATAATGAGTTTCATGACTTTCTGATTAAGTTATGTTCACTGTTTTATGAGTTATACGTGTGTCTGAATTAAAATATTATCTGAATGTAGTTCTCTGATTTTTTTTTTGTCAATTAAAATGGTTGGAGAAGAAATATAGTAGAGAGAATATTCCGGAAAATGTGTACCAAAATCCAGATGGCGATAACATTATGTTTCCTACCCCATCATAGCAAAATAGCAGTCTTGATCCCAAATATTCTGTTTTGACCTGATTTTTAATTTTAATTTTTAGGCAAATGAATCTTGTGGCACCTTAGAGACTCACAACACTAACTGAGAGAATGAAGCTGGTGGCATAAGCTTTGATAGAATAACTGTACTTCATCTAATGTATTCTATGTATATATAGTCTATAGAAATGTATACTGCGAGCTTTCATTTCTAAGTCTTGATTCTAAACTAACACTGCTGTGTCTTTGAATTTTAATCCATTTTGTGCACACCTTTTAATTTATTTGTATAGATTTGTAGCATTGTTGCCTATTTTACTGAATTATTCCTTTTTGCTAGTCATCGATTTTAAGACATTTTTGTGTCTTTCTGTTGTCATTTCCAGTTTCTGCCCAGGTTAGTAAAGATCTTTCCTATTGGCATCTTTGAAAGGACTTTTGCCAATGTGATAATTTATTTGAAACAATAAATTGTAACAAATTAACACATTTTAATGTTATACACTGTGGTCCTTGGGAGGATGTAAGGGCTGTAAGTTTAATCAAAGTTCCCCTTTGATGACAAAGAAAAAGCCAACTTTGGATTCATTTTATCAAGTGCAAAAAGTAATGGCAATTCATTTTTGCTGTTAGAAGTGTAATATTGGGGGAGGGGGGGGATCTATTGTTTCTTGGCTCTCAAGATTGTTCCCAAACCAACTCTGGACATTGTGTATACCAGGGGTGCTTACAGTTTTTCAGCATGCGAGCTACCCTTTAAGCAAGTCCAAAAGATCTACCTGCCCCCGCCGCCGTGTGCTCCCGCGCGCTCTTGCCACCGCGCGTGCCCCTGCTGCTGTTTCACCCCCGCGCAGCACTTCTTCCGCCTGCGGGGCATTGCAGGAAGGAGAAAGCACGAGGCGAGACATCCGGAGGGAGTGCGCCGCCCTGCCTGTCTCGCCGGCAACGGAGGCTGCACAGCTGCTTCTGGACGAGAGAGAGGCAGGGCGCTCCCTCCAGAGGCCCCGCCTCATGCTTCCTTCTTTCTGCAATGCCCCGCAGGCGAAAGAAGCACCATGAGAGCAAAAGCTGGTGAGGCCCGAAGATCACCTGGAAGAGGGCCGAAGATCTACTAGTAGCTCCTGAGCTACCTAATGAGCACCCCTGGTGTAGATCAACTCACTCCCGTTGATGTCAGTGGGAGGGAACTGAACCAGTAAAAGAAAGAGGGGAAAAAAGTTATACCTGGGAAGGAAAAAAGAAATAGAAACACAGTTCTTTACCCACGACTACACTGGTAGTCTCGAGGGGTTTTGATTTACTTGAGAATACAACCTCAGAGCTCCTGATAGCGAATATATGATTACCCTACCTGGCATTCAGCATAGTATTTTCAACAATTTGTACGTGCAATAATTAACTTTGTACTCCCATTGAAAGAAGATGGTCTTTCACTATTCAAAATGAGATAAATTGGGTTTGGTGCTCAAAATGAGGATGGCATATTCTATTTTCTAGGATGTGCTTTATTTTCTGGAAAGCAATCCAGGAGCTAAACCTATGTCATATCATAAAATAATGAGTTTCAAATGGTCAGGACCTATAACAAAATTGATATATAGTTGTGGAGCATGTTTATCAGGAACAAGGTTTTGCTAAAAGGTCTCTGGTGCCTAAAGTGCCCAAAGAGGACCAAAACCATGACAGATTCCCTCCCTCCAACCTCACTACCTTTTAAAGGGTTTTTAATGGAGAAGTCCACCATGAAGGTAGAGTTGTCCAAGGCCCAATGAGGGATAAGTGCAGCCCTCTAGCCCCAAACAGTTGCTTGCTTCTGGTGTAGTGGAATTGTAGAGGATGACGTTCAAAACCTCTGGAGTGCTAGTTGTTCTAGAACCCAGATCTGTTCTGTAGACTGCCATTTCACCAGCTGTCACTATTTTGTGCCCTTTGAAATATTTTTCTTTACATCAGTTTGACAAGGTTAGCATTTTTAAACAAGATCTCAGAAATCTCCAATTTTTTTAGTTCCACTTGAATCCTTAGGTTAAATAATCTTAATAGTATGCATTGTGAGCCTTTTCTTTACTCGTAATGTGGGTTCTACTCTGATTCTACTGATGTGGAGGGCGACTCATAAATAATAAAATCAATCAATCAATTTCCATTATCCACATCACAGTTGATTGACTGGAGTTCAAACAAAATTTTCTTAGAAGAAAACTAGAATTCCTTAAGACATTACAGAATAAGCCCTTTTGTCTCTGGTCTTTTACTGGCTTTTAAAAATATTTTTCCTTTCGTATTTCCCACTGAGGGGAAATTTAATTGCATCAGTTCCAGAGCCAACATACTTCCATCTACCCTTCCCCTTCTAGGGGTCAGTGAGGAAAATGGATAAGCAAATAAAAATGGACCACATGTGCATATTTCAAAATGAACTTTTAATTATTTTAATCTATAAACTGTATTTCAATATATTCCTTAAAGCATTGAAGTGATGCTTAGCACCAAAAACCGATTCGTAAGCCTTTTGGTACTATGTTGGAGAGTGGTCCCTGGTCAAGTGATTCCTGGTCAAAAAATGGTTGGGAACCACTGCTTTAACCAAATATGGAAAATGTGATATGGTGGTATTCCTTTACATTCCTCATGGCTATGCTCAAGCCAATTTTATCACATCAACAATTTTTCATAGTAAAGCCTTTTCATTTACCTTTGCCTTGGCTTCTGATTGGTACTGCCTTTGCTGCTGCCCCAAGACTAGAAGGAATTTAAATAGCATTAGTTCCTCAAGGACCCACATGCTGCTTGTTCAAACTCCACTGCCCAAAGGTGTGGGGTATTCCATTGAGTGGATTTTTAAAATTTATGTATTTATTTACCGCATTTGTATATCGCCTTTCTCGGCCAGAGGCGACTCAAGGCGGTTCACAGTCAGCAGCAATTCATTGCCATAAACAATTATAAAATTACAGTTAAAACGATTATAAAAACAATTAAAACATTTAAAATGTGATATATAAAAACAATACAGCCTGTAAAAACAAAATCCTTGGCATCTCCTTACTAAAATCGTTGACCAATTGCATCGTCGGTCGTTCCATCCATTCATTTTCGTCTGATTATGCTCCAGTAGTAAAAACTTGCTCAAAGAGCCAGGTCTTAACATTTTTGTGGAATGTTAGAATCTTATATCTCTGGGAAGGGCGTTTCATAGCCAAGGGGGCACCACTGAAAAGGCCTTGTCTGTCGTCCCCGCCAAACATCTGCGAGGAAGGTGGGATCGAGAGCAGGGTCTCTCCAGATAATCTTAAGGTCCTAGATGGTTCATAAGGAGAGATACATTCGGATAGGTAAGCTGGACCGGAACTGTTTAGGGCTTTATAGGCTAAAGCCAGCACTTTGAATTGTGCCCGGTAGCACATTGGCAGCCAGTGGAGCTGGCGCAACAGAGGAGTTGTGTGCTCCCTGAGCACTGCTCCTGTTAGCAACCTGGCTGCCTGATATGATACCTATAATAGCTGAGGTGTTTGGAGGCATAGGTGAGCCTATGGGCCAACCCATCTGTAGGGTATACTACACTTTTTAAAAAACAAATCAATTTTGTTAGAACTGTACAACTTTGTGAAGGATATTTATTTTGAATCAATGCAGTAACCGACTTTTGATTCGTACCCTTCCTTAGAGACCATTGATAGCAATGAAGGGTATACATATTTAGAATATGTAGAATAGAACTTGAAATCAAGGCAGAACTTTTGGCAAAGGGAATCTAGGCAATCTACTTGCTACATAAACATCATGCTTTGAAGGAGAGAAAATCAATTTATGTTTTGGTTTTGAATATGCAAAGGTTATATATTCCCTTGTGAGAAGTTTCCCTCAAGCACTGTTTATGTATCCTTAGTTATGTTATGAAATAGCTATCTGTCCTAGTCCTATTTTGAGTATTTCCTAAGAATGAAATATTTTCCTTGATATTTTGAGTCAGATGTGTACCTCTTTATCTGTAATCAGTCATTTACATAACAGTCCACACATTTTAATGTTTTTACCAAATTTCCAAAAACGGAAAGCTCTGAATGACAGATTAAAGAATGGTTGAGACTAAAGAATCAAGAGTTGACATATTTTGCTATAACACCCTTTTCCTTAACATCTCTTAATATTATTTAAATAGTCCATCTGTTCGCCCTTGCCCCCAGTTTGCATTGTTCATGACATACTAAAAACCATTTTAAATTGCTTCTATTTGTGATATACTTCCAGGGTTTCTAACTACAGAGTGTATTTGGAACCATTTTAGTCTGGCTTCAAGCCTGATTATGGGGTAGGGGCTATTTAGATAACCTTGGTAGACAGTCTCTATTGGAAGCTAGAGAGGGCTAATGTTTCTTCTGAACTACTCAATGACTTTCAGTGCCATCCGCCATGATATTTTTAGCACTTCCCTGGGATGAGACTTGGAAAAACTGTTGTTTGAAGGCGCAATTATTTCAAAAGTTTAGAATAATGTGCTAGAAGATACTTATTTGATCCAGAGGCCATTAGCCTCTGGTATCGTTTGTGTTCCACCTGCTATTTAACATATAGATGTAATTGGGGAGAGCCACCTGGAATTTGAGGGCTCAATGCTATCAATATGCCAAAGATGCTGAACTCTGCCTATCTTTTTCATCTGTTACAAAGGAAATTATTTTGATTCTAAATTAGTGTCTCATACAGAAATGAAGTGGATGATAAATCTAGCTTATGACAGTGATACTTTTGATCATTCCAAAGGGACATCAAAGAAAAAGAATTCAGCCTGTGCTGGATGGGATTACCCTCGACTTGAAAGGCTGGCCTATAATTTTGATGTACTTCTGATTCAGCCTTGAACTTTGATGTCCCATTTCAGTAGTGGACACAGGAATGTATTTGCATAATTAAGACAAGTGCACCACTTCATTCCCCTCGATAGAGAAGACACATGACTTCTTTACACCTTGTTTGGACTATAGTAATGTCTTATTGCCTTCCAAAATGGTCAGAGATTCAGCTGCCTGGATTTTAAGATATATTTGATGGGAGGGGGTAAGTCTTTTTTGTATTCCCACATTCCTTGAAGGGTATGTTTGATGGGGATGCCAAAGGACATTTCACTGGCCATACTAAGCCTCTTGAACTTTCGTAAAGAAATTAATAGATTCTGTGTGTGTGTGTGTGTGTATGCAGTATTAAATATACTGCCAATGTATCACTGTATGTCTGGAATGCACTAGAATTTGTTGACACGGCGTTCCTAAAGTTTGTAGACATTTCAAGAAAACCTGGGTTTGATCAGTTATTGTTAAATATCTGTCACACTCTAATAATTTCAAATGTGTTGTTTTAAATCATTTACAAATTGTTTGACAGTATTGGAGCAGAATGTGGCTATTAGATATATAGACATATTCACTCGTTCTGTTTTGTTTTGCCTCTCTTTCAGAGGATGGACCTTGGAGAATGTCTGAAGGTTCATGATTTGGCATTAAGAGCAGATTATGAAATCGCATCAAAAGAACAAGACTTCTTTTTTGAGCTTGATGTATGTTTTTTGTTTGAACTATCTATACATAAAGGCTAGAAAAGGTACAGCAGTAAGGGAATCAGACTAGTGCACAGTACATTTTTTTAATCTTAGGTTTTCGAAATTACTACCATTATCAGAACTAATCAGTACATGCAGTGTAAATTTATTTCGAACCTAGACATTGGATCTTAATATTTCTGTCTTCACACCTGCCATATAATTTCTGTTTAAAAAAGTACATTATGTGGAAGAATTATTACAAAAGATTCAGCATCTCTGCCTTTAGTAAGTCTGAAATACTTAATGATTTTCTTAAGAGGTTTTCATTCATATGAGATATAATAGACATGATGCTGTGTGAAATGTTGTTACTTGATCATGGACTTGTTAGCATCTCATGTAAAAGTTATGGGGAATCTAACTTTCAGCATAATGTTTCTAATTTAACATGAACTCTATGTCTGTGTTGCCCATTGCTGTAATGATCACCTTATACATTTGACCATAATAGAATTATATGGGCAAACTAAACCACAATTTTTGATCATGAATTCAAAATTTCAAAGAAAGAAAGTTGAAGTAGAAAGAGAGCAGAACGTGAATTTCACACAAATCAAAATAATATCCCATCCAAATCTGAAAAATAGCATGGTTGTTGTCTTTTATATCACCCCTCCAGCTAGTTGGACTATTATGTATAGGATAAACAATAATGGATATGCCTTTTTAAAACTCCTTTTTCCTTCAGCTTAATATTTATTTATTTATTTATTTACGACATTTATATGCCGCCCTTCTCACCCCGAAGGGGATTCAGAGTGGCTTACAAATAATATGTAAATACAATATATTATGTTATTACCATAGCCCAATATTAGTATTATATATTACTATATTGTACTATACCATTATACTGTAATATTATTAGTAATATTACATGTAATATAAAATATATAATTATAACATATTATTAGTATTATTATATTGTATCACAATATTATCAATATTATATGTATACACAATATATTATATTTATATCATATTATATTATTAGAACAGTGCAGGAGACAAGGTGGAACTGTCTTCCTGGCCCCTCTCTAATACAGATGTTTGTGTTAAATGCCTAAAAGTATATTTGTTAGATTGCCCTTGTTTCTGTGGATTCTGAGTGGTTTTCACTTCAAGAAAAATTAAAAAGTGAATTACTTAGATTTAAAAATAAAATAAAAATAGATCCCTTTTTAAATACCTTAGTATTTAACTAGCAGTCAGTGAATGACTTGTGTCATATGAAGATGTGATTATTTCCTTTGATGATTGTTTTGATTGATGCCTTAGGCAATGGATCATCTGCAGTCATTCATTGCTGACTGTGACAGAAGAACTGAAGTGGCAAAGAAAAGACTGGCGGAAACACAAGAAGAAATCAGTGCTGAAGTTGCAGCCAAGGTAGGCATTTAAAATCCTCTTCTGGAGCATGTACCTTGGGGAAAATTTGGTTCACCTGTTTTTTAATATTGATTGGTGATATCTAACTCATTTTTTAAATCATTTTGACAGACTTCTGCTCCCACTTTGCAAGTTAGGGAGGTTAGCATGCTCAATTTAAAGCAGAAAATGAAAGAAAGACTAGGCCAGAGCTACTTAAACTTTCCCCACTTGCTACCCCTTTCTGACTGATAATTTTTTGTGACCCCCGATATACAGGAGATGTAAAAATCAAACATTTATGGATACCAAACCAGCATTTGCAAGGCTTGCTAAAAAGGCTGATTTTCCTTTTTATGAAGTACAACTCGTTTTCTGCACAGTACACAGTAAATACAGCATGTTCTTGCTAACAGATTCATGTCAATGGGTGGCATTCAGAAACCTTGTACTGTTGCCAATTTTTTGTGACCCCAACATTGAGCTAGGGGAATACCATTTGGGTCCTAGTTTAAGAAGCAGTAAAATAGACAAACACCAGGTTATTATTTTTAATATAAATTTAATTACCTGCAAGTTACAACTTGGGAAATGAGATGCTATTAAACATTTTTGTGTGTGGAGGGCATATTTGGGTTCTAATTGGAGATTTTCAGGCATCCTATAATTACACACTTGTTCACCAAAATGGAACCTCTCTACACATTAGGGAGTATTGGCATGCACTATTATGCCCTACCCACATTCTAGAAAAAGGAGTGGGGACAGCAGATGGCTCAGTAACTATTAAGTATTCCCAGAGACCATAGAACGCTGACTGGTTATTATAGAAAATCCTAGAAAACCTGGAGATAAGGAAGATGGAGAAAGAGAGCATTGAAGACTGAGATGTGAAAAGAGAGCATTACACAGATTTGGAAAATTTTCTTGCAAACTCCATTTTACTTTAGTTTTACCAGTGACTACTTCTTCACAGGCGGAACGGGTCCATGAATTGAATGAGGAAATTGGGAAGCTTCTTGCCAAAGTAGAACAACTTGGAGCTGATGGAAATGTGGAAGAATCGCAGAAAGTAATGGATGAAGTGGAAAAAGCAAGGGCAAAGAAAAGAGAAGCAGAGGTAAATCCAAGTTTGTATTTTTAGCAATTGGTTTCAGTTGCTCCTTGGAAACTACGGTTGAAGCAGTGGTCCTAAAGGACTTTATTTGTGAAAGATCACTGAGAGTAAAGGCTTGGAATGGCTACTGGGGATTGTAGGTGTAGCTGACCAGATTATTATCAGAAAGGTACATGCTGTTGATGTGTCTCTAGCTAATGAAGAACATTTTATACCCAATTAGAATGTGGTATAATATCTGAGATGTACTTTCCAGGAGGTATACAGGAACTCCATGCCTGCTTCCAGCTTCCAGCAGCAGAAACTTCGAGTCTGTGAAGTGTGCTCAGCTTATCTTGGTCTCCATGATAATGACAGGCGACTTGCTGATCATTTTGGAGGAAAATTGCACTTGGGTTTTATCGAAATAAGAGAGAAGCTTGAAGAACTCAGGGTAAGACCATGGCTCTTTTTCAGGCTGTATTAGTGATAATCTTCACAGATCAGTATACATAGATTTATATTAGTTGATACCATATTTAAAATGTAAATAAATATGGTTGGATATAAGAAATATTACAAATGTTACTGCTTCACTGAATTTTGAGTAGCTTTCTGTATTTTTTGTAGTTGGGAACTTGATTTAAGTTTATGTTTAAAAATCCCAGTGGTATACTGTAGATACAAACGTTTTTTCTGAAAATCATGATCTACTACCATTGTAACATGAAGAGAGTATCCAGTTTTGCCGTTCCCACTATGAAATGGTACTTCTATATTGTGACTTCATTGTCTTCAATTCAGTAAATTCATATTTGTTTGCAAAATCTGTTTTATCAATATATTAGTCTTGTCTAACTGATAAAAATGTGTGCTGGTGGTCATCTTACCCTTCTTTCACCTTAGATGGAAGAGCATATACTTTCATTTAAGGTTTTTTGGCCTGTTAGTTATGTAATCAATGGAAATTTGATCTGTGTATGTTGAACACTTACCAGATCAGATTAAACTAAAAAAAATTGGTTATCCTTTGATATTACTTCAGAGTTAGCTACATGTGTACTTCTTTTTCCTCTGTAATAGTGACACCACTGTAAGGTTGCATAGTCTTGAATCCTGGGGAATGTATCCCATGCCAGAGGGAGGGCTGGGACTCAGGCATGTATGGACATGCACTCTTACATACATCCACATGTGCTTTTCAAACCTCTACCTTGCTTCTATTGTATTGGAACCGTTATTTCAGTTGTACTTACAAATTTATGTCCCGGCACCGTTTTTCTGCTGCAGTTAAGCAGTTTACTTTTATGTTTACAGTTAATTTTGTTTGCTATATTTAAAGTTTCTTCTATATAAATCCCTTTTTGTATTAAGAAATTGTCCACCTTCAGGCCCCTTATTTGTAACAGATATACTGTACTTCTGTTCTCTTGCTACTTCGCGGTTCGCTTTTCACGGACTCGCTGTTTTGTGGTTTTTCAATAAATACAGTAATGTATATATTTACACTGGAGCTGCACCTCTCCTTGCTAGGTGCATCGTGGGAGATGCCAGCCTGGGAAGCTGCCTCCTACAGGCGCTCCATTTGCCCAGCTCCTTCTCCTCGCCTGCTTCCTCCTCTTCCTCTTCCTCACTCTCCCCTGCAAATGGGAGCCTTTCCAGGTTGAAAGCAGAAGAAGGAAGGGAAGGAAGGAAGGATGATGGACAGGTCTAGAGGGGCGAATGGCAGGTGGGTCAGGAGGGAAGAGGGGGGACCCACGTGACGTCACGAGACCAACCTGGTGCAGGGAAAGAAAGGTGGGAGAGGTGTCAAGCTGCCTAAAAAGAAAAGGGTGTCAGGATATACTCAACGGATGAATACACACCAAAAACGAAAGTAGGACTTGTGCAGCTGCCACTTGAGATGCAACTTGCCGACGTGAGATTGTGTGTATATAATCTCTATTTAGCAGATTTTCACTTTTGCGGGTGGTCCTGGAACAGAACACCCGCAATAAGTGAGGGAACACTGTACTTCCAAAAAAACACTGTCATTTCTCACTCCATCCTCATATCTTTGCCATAGTAAGTTTAAATCGAGAGCTTCTCTCCAAATTAAAATGTGTGCCTCGCTTTGCTTCCTGGTGACTGCTGGAGCAGCAATTCTGGAAGCAGTCATGAGAGCAAGCAAGCTTATTTATTTATTTACTACATTTATGTCCCACCCTTCTCATCCCAGCAGGGCGACCCAGAGCGGCTCACAAAAGGCAGCAATTCGATGCCCTACATATACATAAATACAATAAAAATAAACATATGCATTAAAACTCAAAAACAACAGCAGCATTAAAACAATTATTACAATAACATTATCCAGAGTCAAATCAAAGGCCATTCCATTAGTCATTTCACAATTCTATATACTCATATTACACTAGCGTGTTAGCCAAATGCTTGGTCCCATAACCAGGTTTTAACTTTCTTCCTGAAGGTCAGGAGGGAGGGGACTGCTCTAATTTTGCTGGGGAGGGAGGTCCATAGCCGAGGGGCCACCACTGGGAAGGCCCTGTCTCTCATAGAGTGTCCTGGCAGTACCTGCTATGTCATCTTGTGTGCAACAGTGTGGCAGCTTCTCTCAGGGCTCTGTGCCTCTTAGAGCAGCCTCCTTGAACTTGAACAATGGAACAGAAGAGAAAGACTCATAATGATCTAAGTGGGCAGTGTGGCAAAATACATGCCAATTAGGGATAATAAGACATGCTTGAATGTAGTTCTGTTGAGTTATTTGTAGAGCATCAGCATTCCTAGTGGTGTGGGTGATAACCTTTTTTGTGTTTTTTAGTCACTGGCAGTACCTGTACTGCAATTTTTTTCAGCAGCAAGGACTTCCATTGTAGCAGCTAGGCAGTGTGCTGAGGTTATCTTCATATTCTGTATCTGTTCCATACGGTGCGGAAACATTTATATGAACATTTTTCATATAACAATCCATTAGGGCATCTCTCTAAATAATTTTGCATCTTAACACCACTTTTGAAACTGAAGTAAATACTTTTAGGTATTCCATCTTACTTGGTAAATGGTATGGCTTGTCTTTCTAGCAGATGGGGAATAATTTATCCAAATAGTAGTCTTCGTAAATACTTATTTCTGATAGTATGCTTCCTTTGGATTTTTAAAAACATTTTTAATTACTGTATTTTTTAGAGAGTTGTGGCCGAAAAGCAGGAAAAACGAAATCAGGAACGTCTAAAGCGAAGAGAAGAAAGGGAGAGAGAAGAAAGAGAGAAGTTAAGAAGGTTGGAAAAATTATTTTACTGGACCAGAACATATTCACAGTTCAAGTCACTTCTGTAATATTTCTGAATATTTAAAAATGGCATCACAACCTCAAGACTGGTATCTAAAATAAAATAAATTATGAGAAGTGTATGGAAGAAGATAAATTGTATGCAAATGAAATGTGCTCAATGATTTCAACATAAATCTTTATGCTTTTTATTTAGTGTATAGCTATAGTTTTTTGTTTTCATTAGCAGTGAAAAATAGAATAGATAGCATGCAAGGTCTTTTTTTGATGCACTATTGTTAGATTTTACCTGTATTGTGTTGTTTGCCATTAACTGCATAGTTAGATGCAAAATACTTTATCATGTTTACTTCCAAATAGTATATTATGTAAACTGACTTTCTAACATAAAAAATCACCATGGCTTATTCTTGCTTTTAGATCTCGATCCCATAGCAAGAATCCAAAAAGGTAGGAACCATATTTTTTGTAGTATTTTTTATAAGTTTCAGTCAGACAGATGCTGAACCAAAGGATCTGTCTTGATCCATAATAAACACAGAGTTGATTTCTGAAATGGAGTAAGGCTTCCATTTCTAATTCTTGTAGAGATTTTCATAATTTCATAGTACCAGGTAAAGGTCCTGTGGTCCCCCGTGTGTTGACCGCCATGTGTCCCAAGACCAGTTGGAATTATGTGAGTTGGAGTTAAGCAACATGTATGGCAACATACAGAGAAACCCTCGGGGACCACAGCTGTACCTGATGCATGTGTTTCCCTCAAGTAACTCAGGTGATTTTGCCAGTTTCTTGCTCTGAAATATAACCTATAGCTTCTATTCATTGGCAGTTTCCCTTCCAAAGACTAACCAGGATTGACCCTGCTTAGCTTCCAGAATCAGGGAATCTGGTGTCCTTATAGTATTTCGGCCGCTGTCTTATATATGCCTTGTATATATCTCAGCATTAATTCCAGTGTGTCCAGGGATTTCCACTTTCCTGCAATATGTTAAGTAATTCTGACATTAATTGTTAGATCTTTTAGTTGGGAAAAGGTATGATATGTCTGCTGTAGAAGTGAAGCCTTATGAGCCCTCTTCTGACTGCAAGACTCAATTTGGTTTTGGGTCACATTGTTACTGAACAATGTCAGACTTAAGAAATAAGAATGCTTGGGTTGGTTGCTTGTTTCCAGTTCACTGAGATAGATAGATATATAGATAGATAGATAATTACCTACGTTTTGGGGACTTTTACCCAAAGCCACAAAAATGACGAATTGATATGTCCTGGCATTAATACAGAGAATTGTTGTCACTTTGCAAGGGGCATATAGGACAAGAAGGGATTGCTCTTTACTTTGATAGTTGCTAAGATTTTTAGTTTCCCCTTGAAAGAGATTTTTAGATGTCTCAGTGCATTCAATTAAGTGTCATATGAAGATGTTGGAAGGGTTGTTCTCACCCACTGTACACCTCCTTTCAGGTCTAGATCCCGAGATCGCCGCAAGCATCGATCTCGCTCTTCCTCACGCGAACGTAAGAAAAGGACTCGCTCCAGGTCCCGCGAGAAACGCCACCACCATCGGTCACGCTCCACCAGCCGCAGCAGGAGCCGTAGCCACCAGAGGAGCAGGCATAGCTCCAGGGATAGGAGTAAAGATCGCAGTACTAAAAAGAGGTAAATTGGGGGTTAGTACAGAAGACATCTTTGATATTGCTTGTTTGGTGGAGAAAAGATGGCTCATGTCAATTCTCATTTGACATTCATGCGTATGTTGTCAGAGGAGATACAAACGTTTTGAAGCAGCGCATTTAACATGATCTAACCCAGAACTTGAATTATTTCTCACTCATGTCCTGGTCATCGGTTGCTGTTAGTACTGTACCTTCTTTCAGGCCTTCTATGTTTCATCTCTTTTACTCTGTCAAATTCATTTACTAATTCCGCAGATGATGTGTTTTGCTTATTTCTGTAGCCCATAAAGTATCCATCTCATTTCTTTTTCTTTACTTTCAAAAGCAGACCAGAGATGTGCCTTACCCTAAATACAACCTATGTAGGGATCCTTTAGTCCCATGCTGGTTAATGTTATAACAGCGCAAGATTAAAATAGCATGTAATCTTGTGAACCTGTTCGATTTATAACTGTTGAAATATCACGTACATTAGTGGCACAATACATTGTAATTGCATGCAGGGAGCTTTTTTGCTTCTGTAAACGTATAGACTCTTTTTTCTTGAGCCAAGTGAGGGGAGTGATGGCTTGGTTTTTTAAAAGGAATTTCTTTCTTATTAATTGCAATCTGTGTATATGTGGACAGACTTTCAGCAGTTGATCAGTAATAATTTAAGTAACATAAAATATTATATATAGGCAGCAAAAACTAAATTTGACCTCTTAAGATTTAGATTAGAATTAGATTAGATTATTTAATTATTTAAGCCTAATTATACTTTATTATAATACACTTTATTTATATTCCGCTCTTCTCACCCCGAAGGGGACTCAATTCATAAATTCATTTAGAAATTACCATATTTCATTACATAATAGTCACACTTTTATCCCTTTTTTGAGTAAAAATGGGGGTGCAAAGATTACATGTTGAAAGCAATCTGTCTTTGATTATCCAATTTTGGTTTTTTAAAAAAATAAAAATAAAATGCCTTACCTCCAAGATAGGAGGAGAAGGAGGGATGATCCATCCTCAAATAGATAGCTCTGTTTGTTTGGTTTTTTTAACTGCCTTGCCAAAGAGGAGGGAAGATTTCCCCTCCCTTCCTCTTTTCTCCAAAGGCAAGACAGTTTACAAAATCTGAAATTGAGCTTTTTGGAGAAAAAGGGGATAGTTCCCGAGACCTCCAGGTTTTTCAAACTGCCTTGTCATTGGAGGAAGGAGGAAGGAAGGGGAATCAGTCCCAAATGGCTGTGCATCTATTATGCAAGGAACGCAAAAATGCCAACTATCAAGATATTATGTGATGAAATATGATAATTCAGGTATACTGATGTTTAAATGTACACTTCTTTGGTTCTTATTTTGGAAATTGTGTGTTATTTGTTTGTACTGCCACATGGTCAGGGATCCTGGTCTCTAGAATTAATGTGTCAACCATTAAAAATGAAATTAAATAGCATACCTTTTCAGGTGGTTTGTGATCTTTTTCAGGTCCTCAAAAGAAAGGTCTTCCAGAGATCAAGAACGACCAAGAGACCATAACAGAACGTCACGTGACAAAGAACGGAGCCCCAGAGAAAAGTCGCCCAGAGACCGGGAATGCAAAGATCGGAAGCGTCCCTACGAAAGCGCTAACGGCCGGTCAGAAGACAGAAAAAGCTCGGAGGAGCGTGAAGCGGGGGAGATATAACTGGCTGTACATTCACTTGATTCTTTAGCTTCCTATGGAGTTGCATACTGTGGTTTAGTTTACAATTATTCAAAGGGACACCAGTGAGCAGTTCCACACACTGATCCAACTCTAGGGTAGATGATGTACAGTGTATAAAAATGGTTATAATGAAGTCTGAATTGACCCCTTTGATTGAAGACAACTAAAAGCAGTGTTCTTCTGTTTCCTCCCCACCGACAAACTTGTAAAACATATTTTCAAAGATTTCACACACACAAAAAGACAAACAATTTTATGTACTAAGATGTAGATCTCAGTGTTTTATTCTCCTTTTTCAATACAAGTTATAGTGAACAAACTATATTGTGCTCTTTTTGCCTTGAATGCTTTCAAACCTTTATAGGCTCCTCTGATTTTGCTCCTGTCCTCTCAGCAGCAGCACCGAGTGGTTTTTAAGAGGGAGGGGGGCCCCAAGCTTTTATTATCCCTGTAAGTAAGATTGTGTTCTCCTTTGCTTCTTGAAAGCCTCAGATATTTGGCAGTATGTTTAGGTTCGGGACATGTGCTGAAGAATTCGGAAACATGTTTTTTTAACAGTGCCTCTTTAGATTTGGAAATTGAACAGCTATTGCATTTCATCTTTTTTATTTCTATTGAAACTTTGAAATCAAAGCCAGTCCCATATCTTTTGTACCATTTGATTGGTATGTGTTCAGTATACTTGTTTTTTTTTCCATAAGACTTTTCCTGCTTTTTCTTGTGGGGTGTAAACTGCACATCCTTAACTGTACAACAACAACCAATAATAATAAAGATAAAAAATTAACCATTTTGTCCAGTGAAATAGTTGTGTGTTCCCCGTGCCTTCCTCACAACTAAACTTCATCTTGTTTTAATATCCATGCTTTCTGCCGCATTAGTTGTGCCTGGCAGTAATTTTTTTATATTGGGAAGTAATACTTTGTATAAAGTGCACATATATACCAAATAGATCCCTTTATGAAACACAAGACTAGGCTATCTAGTGGGTGGGATAGTGTGTTCTCAAATAATATGCTCTGTCCAGGTTGGTTCATCAAGTGTTCTGCTATGGCTGTCTTCTCTGGTTGAATTAATCTGCAGTGCCTTTCATGTTCCTTGATTTGTGTTTGAGTATTGCATTTGGTGGTCCCTTTGTTTTTACTTTTGTGGTTTGTTCTTGGGCTTGCAGCTCTTCTAATGTCCAGAAATGCTGGACCACTCTAACAACCACCATGTCAGGCTATACAGAGAAGCCATTGAAATCCAAAAGCATGTGGACAATTTCAACAGAAAGGTGGAAACCATGAAAATGAACAAAATCTGGCTACCAGTATTTAAAAATTCAAGAATCAGGACAGTAACTAAAATAACACTCAAAAACCAGGGGAATTCCAGACAGGAAACAATCAGGGTCAGCTAACACCTCCTACCAACAAAGGATTCCCCCAAGCAAGAAGTAGCCAGGCTTTGAAACAGCAAGGCTATTCAGTGCTAATCAAGATAGCCAATTGCAACATTCACACTTGCCTCAAACAGACAAGAATACTTTCTCCCACCCTGGACATTCCACAGATAAACTCAACTTGCCTAGTTTTCAACAGACCTCACAATATTTGAGAAGGCCTGCCATAGATGTGGGTGAAACATCAGGAGGGAATACTTCTGGAACATGGCCATACAACCCGGAAAACTCACAGCAACACAAAATTAATAATAATGTCTCAATCCTTAGGGTAACACACATTGTCATAGTTTTTTTGTTCACTCAGGCAGAATTAGCTTTAGCATCTTAAGACTCAGGTTGATTTGCAGTTAAAACAGGTCAGACAGTTCTGTGAAGTTTATTGTACATGAAAGATATTGGCATCCCAAGTATTTGTATATACATTAGCAACCTTCACATTCTCTTTATGAATATATAGCATCTGAACTGGAATTGGGACTGTGCTGCCCTGAGATTCTTTGGAATAGAATTTTAATTCAGTAACTTGTGCAGTTGTTGAGACATTGCTTTTCCTTACGGCCAAGCGAGCGCTTCACATCCCTTAGTTCAGCATCAGCGAGGCCCAGTAAAAAGCCATTGGTAATTGGATATTTTGTGTTTCATTCAAAAAATTAAAATAGATGGATAGAGTGCATTGTTGAATAATGAGTTGTGTGTACCCCATCCATAATGTGCTCCGACTGGAGAGGAAAAGCAGTATTGTGCAGAATTATAGGCTTAGTAAGGAGATTAGTAAGGGGCAGACCGATGGGTGGTGTAATTGGTCATGATGGCAGGAGCAGCAATAGTAACAGTACTTCTAGAATGGGGAGCTGCAATCTACATCACTGTGAGAAAATGTTTTATCTGCACCTGTGTATTCTTGTGTCTATACAGCTCTGGCATGCATTAAAGTAGCATAGCAGGGAGGGAGGAATGAGAAGCAAGCTTGATGCCTTCACATCCCATGCATGTGTTGGGATTCAACATCACACTGCCCATCTCTAAATCTCTATTCCTCTCCACCAACATTCCGTTTCCTGTTCTTGAGTTCGGAGTAAACTACTTTGGGAGATGGTGATCGGGCATTCGGACAACGTGGCCAGTCCATCTGAGTTGATGGCGGAGGACCATAGCTGCAACGCTGGTGGTCTTTGCTTCTTCCAGCACACTGACATTTGTCTGCCTGTCTTTCCAAGAGATTTTCAGGATTGTTGGAGGCCGCGCTGATGGAATCGTTCCAGGAGCTGCATATGACATCTGTAGACAAGTCCACGTTTCACAGGCGTATAGCAGGGTTGGGATGACAATGGCTTTATAAGCAAGCACCTTGGTATCCCTACAGATGTCCCGGTCCTCAAACACTCTCTGCTTCATTCCAACAATTCAGGTATAGGAACTAGTCTTTCTGTTCTCAGCTTCCAGTGTAATCCCTACTGCAGATAACTCAAGCAACTAGATCTACATGAGTAACATGAGGCTTGAAATCATGCCCGATCACCCATTACAGGAAAACCTCATAATCTGTTACTCTGGGTTGTAGGTTTTTCGGGCTATATGGCAATGTTCTAGAACAGTGTTTCTCAACCTTCCTAATGCCGCGACCCTTTAATACAGTTCCTCATGTTGTGACCCCCAACCATAAAATTGTTTTTATTTCTACTTCATAACTGTAATTTTGCTACTGTTATGAATCATAATGTAATTATCTGATATGCAGGATGTATTTTCTTTCACTGGACCAAATTTGGCACAAATACCCATTACATCCAAATTTATTTTGTCATTTGAGAGTTGTCGTTGCTGGGATTTATAGTTATTCTACGATCAAAGAGCATTCTGAACTCCAACAATGATGGAATTGAACCAAATTTGGCACACAAAAGTCCCATGACCAACAGAAAATACTGGAAGGGTTTGGTGGGCATTGACCTTGAGTTTTGAAGTAGTAGTTCACCCACATGCAGACAGGACTATGGACTCAAACAATGATAGATCTGGACCAAACTTGGCACGAATACTCAATATGCCCAAATGTGAACACTGGTCGAGTTTGGGGAAAATAGATCTTGACATTTGGGAGTTGTATTTGCTTGGATTTATAGTTCACCTACTATCAAAGAGCATTCTGGACCTCACCAGCGATAGCTTTGGACCAAACTTCCCACACAGAACCTCCATGCCTTGAAGGGTCTTGCTGGCACGAGACTCTTTAGTCTTGCATGCTCTCCCTCACCCGCACATGCGCATCACACTGTCATATGCCAAGTATGCCTGCTCTTCCCTCTCCGGTTGGAGTCTCAGAAACAGCCTTTCCCTTGGCTGAGAGGCTGGCCAATCACAGCAGAGGAGGGCGTTAGGTGGCCGGATTCACCCGTCTCTTTCCAAAAAGGAAGAGAAGGACAGACTTGAGAGATATTCAGCCTTCTCTGCCAAAGGCGTTCTTAAGACCATCAGAAATATGTGTTTTCTGATGGTCTATGGCCGTCATTGCCAAAGTGGGTGGTACCGCCCCGTGGTGGGCTGTGGCGCAATCCAGGGCGGTGGTGGCAGCCTCATGGATTTGGGGGGTGCTGAATCCCTGTAAGGGGGCGGTGGCAAGAGCCAGGCGTAGGGTTGCCACTTGTCCTGACTGGGTAGGGTCACATGCTTTTGAGTGTGTGCCTGCATCCGGAAACCCCGCCAACTCACCAAACAGGCGGGAAGGTTCCCCGCGGCTGCGGAAGAAAAAAGAAGGGGTGGGCGCTGGACAAACAAAGCCCACCTTGAAAAGCGCCTCCCGCCCGCCCTGCTCTGGGCCTAGTAAGGCCAAGGACAGCAGGGCTCCCTTCCAGCCAGCGCCTAGGCAAGAGAAGGCAAGGCCCAGTGAGCAGCCTATCCTTTGCCTGGCAGGGGGAGGGCAGTGGGCCTTGATGCCTCCAGCTCTGCCGGACCCAGTGTTGTGCCAGCAGGTGGGCACCTCCAATGGTGGCCTCTTGCCTGGCGCCGGCTCTTTCCCTCGTCAGCTGCAACTTTGGATGCGGGCAAATTACAACTCCCATGTGCTAAGGTCAATCACCCCCAAACCCCTCCTGTACTCAGAGTTCTCCACATTGGTTATGTATGCCCAGTTTGGTTCAGATCCATCGTTTGGGTTCACAGTGCTTGCCAGATATAGGGAAACTTCTATTATTACTATTATTATTAAGGAGAGTCTGAATGACCATCTGTCATGAGTGCTTTGATTGTGCTTTTCCCTTGTGGCAAAAGGAGGTTGGACTGGATGGCTCTTAGAGATCTCTTCCAGCCCCAGGATATATTATTTTATTATTACTATTACTAAAGGAAAGTCTAAATGACCATCTGCCATGAGTGCTTTGATTGTGCTTTTCCCTTGTGGCAGAAGGAGATTGGACTGGATGGCCCTTAGAGGGCTCTTCCAACCCCAGAATATTATTTTTATGATTATTAAGGAGACTCTTGAGTGACCATCTGTCAAGACTGTTTTGATTGTGCTTTTCCCTTATGGCAGAAGGAGGTTGGAATGGATGACCCTTGGAGGTCTTTTGCAACCCTCCAGTATTTTCTGCTGGCCATGGAAGGTTCTGTGTGCCAAGTTTGATCCAGATCACTCATTCATGGGGGTCTTAGTGGCCTGTGGAAGTCAGAGCTGAAGTGGCTGAAGGTACTGCAAATCCCATCATCCCTTGCTCATACTCCCCCAAACATTGTTTTTGTCATTATTTCTGGAATTCAATGTTTGTAATTTACACCTTTGGGAACCCCTAGTGCAGTGTTTCTCAACCAGTGTGCCGGGGCACACTAGTGTGTCGTGAGAGATCATCAGGTGTGCCGTGGGAAATTGGAACCTCCGGGGGGGGGGGGGGGTCTAGTGCGTTGAAGTATTAAAACCCTAAGAAACCTACCTCGATAAAGTCACAAAATTAAAAACCCCCCGTTGTCTACTTGGTCTCTCCCTCTCCATGCATTGGGAAGGCCCGCCTCCCTTTCCCCAAGTAGAGACCTCCTCTTGCCTCCTGGGGGTTCTGTGTGGGAAGTTTGGCCCAGTTCTATCATTAGTGGGGTTCCGAATGCTCTTTGATTGTAGGGGAACTATAAATCCCATAGTCAAAAGCAATGGGCAGCACCGTAGTGTAATGCTAAACAGCTATTTAAGTAGGCAAATAAATCAATACAACAGTAGTAATAAAATCAATCAATTCATTAAGTTGCAAGAAATAATCAATTATTCTCCACAATGGGAAGTATGCATAAGTGGGAGTGGATAAACCACTATAATGGGTACACAATCATCAATAGGCACAATGGCTGTACAGAAATAGAAGTGGGTGGACCACTGTAGCAATCCGCTATACAGTATACAGAATACAAAATCAAGGCATCAATAAGCACAATGGCGGTTGAACATAAACAATAGTAGAGGAGTCAGTGTGGAGCAGGAAGGTTGAAAGGCCTTCCTAATCAGCTCGAAAATAATTCAATACTTCACGATTAGTGAGTATGAAATAGCAGGATGGGAGTATCCCCAATGTTCCGAGTCAAGCGGAAAAATAAAGCTGGTGACGCTCAGAAGGTCGTAGAAGTGTAGACTCTCATGGGCATGCGCAATGGCTCGCCACTGAGGATTGTGGGCGTCGTAGTCCAGCTAGGCTCGCTCTGTAGCCCGAGCGCGCAGGCAGCATGCGCGGGGACGCACAATGGCGGCCCGCAAAGGTTGCTGGAAGAGGTAGTCGGGAAGAAAAAACTGGGCGGCCTGGTAATGAGTGGTGTTAACACCACTCATTACCAGGCCGCCCAGTTTTTTCTTCCCGAACACGCGCTCGGGCTACAGAGCGAGCCTAGCTGGACTATAAATCCCAGCAACTACAACTCCCAAATGTCAAGGTCTATTTCCCCTGAACTCCATCTGTGTTCATATTTGAGCATATTGAGTATTCATGCCAAGTTTGGCCCTGATCCAACATTGTTTGAGTCCACAGTGTTCTCTGGATATAGGTGAACTACAACTCCAAAACTCAAGGTCAATGCCCACCAAACTCTTATCGTATTTTCTCTTGGTTATGGGAGTTCTGTGTGGGAAGTTTGTGTCTTTCTGCCATTCCTGCCAGGATGTCTATGTTATATTCATTGAAACAGGCCCAGGTTTCACACTGAGTGTATAAATACATTTTAAAACATATCTATTATATAAATGGGTTCACGTCATGTGATGTATACCTCAAACAAAGAAACCTTACAACGCAGAAATACAATACTTGCCAACAGAAATAGGCCTCAAGCAAGGTATGTTTGTAGCAAAGAAACTTTCCCCCCCAAAACCTAAAAGGCCCCCAAAACAACGAGTAAAAATAAAACTACATTTACCCGCATCCTCCGGGGCAGCCAAAGACTCACCCAGCCTCTACATTCTGAACAACATGATTGGCTGCCAATAAGGGCGGATTTGCATAACTGCTGCACTGGCCAGCCAACATGAAAATTCCGATCCATAATAAACTGCCAATCCCCAACACAAAAACACCCAAATCACTTCCAACCGAAAAATCACAGACCACGCCCAAAATTGACAGTAAGGCTTCATTAACTTGATTTCCCTAACTAGCCCTCACTTACTGGGAAGCTGTTTACGCTCTGAATTGACAGTAAGCCTTCATTAACTTGATTTCCCTAACTAGCCCTCACTTACTGGGAAGCTGTTTACGCTCTGAATTGACAGTAAGGCTTCATTAACTTGATTTCCCTAACTAGCCCTCACTTACTGGGAAGCTGTTTACGCTCTGAATTGACAGTAAGGCTTCATTAACTTGATTTCCCTAACTAGCCCTCACTTACTGGGAAGCTGTTTACGCTCTGAATTGACAGTAAGGCTTCATTAACTTGATTTCCCTAACTAGCCCTCACTTACTGGGAAGCTGTTTACGCTCTGAATTGACAGTAAGGCTTCATTAACTTGATTCTCCCGACTAGGCCTCAGCTCATTGGACATTGTGTATGGCCTGAATTGACAGTAAGGCTTCATTAACTTGCTGTTCCTAACTAGGCCTCGGCTCATGGGACATTGTGTATGGCCTGAATTTACAGTAACCTACCTTGGCACACAGAGCCCCGACCGTGCATGATGGGACTTGAGGTACCAATGGAAAATGGGATTTGTAGTACTTCAAAACCCATCATTCCCCACAGACCACTGTGGCCCAGAACCAAGACCGATAAAGACCCAACTTGGCACACCATGCCCCCCATGACCCACACTCCATCCAACTGCAGTTTAGAGGAGGGCACACCGTGGATGATTGGACTTTCTCGCATCTCCTAAAAAGGGCACAGCAACGCGTGCCGGGTACAGCTAGTTAACTATATGTATTAGAGTGTTATTTTGTGTCATTTTGGTTGGTGGTGTACCCCAGGATTTTGCAAATGTAAAAAGTGTGCCGCAGCTCAAAAAAGGTTGGGAAACACTGCCCTAGTGTATGGCAACCCCTCTGAAACCCCGTCGCGATCCCCGCAGGAGTCCTGACCCTTAGACTGAGAAACACTCTTCTAGTAGCATTCTCTCCTGACGCTTCACCTGAAAATGCTTCAGCCACCCAGCCCCCTCCACCAGCTCTTTCTCTCTTCCTTGGGACTGAGGTAGAAGGGTCGGGCAGATCATGGCACCCGAGCATCCCGCTAAGTAGGCGGGTCACTCTGGGGACGACCTGTACCCGCTCAAAAATTCCTCTCACATTTGCAGTGAGGACCCGGGCGTCACCCCGGATCGTTATTTTCCTTACTCATAAGTTTAAGGCATGAGGCCTTGCTGCCAAAGCAGGGGGAGGCCTTCATTGCAACCGCGTTTCAAGTTACAACGAGCACGCCGCGAGGGTCTTACCAAACAGGAGGGATCTTGAAATACGAGCGGGAGTTTCCTTACTCAGCGTTTCTTATGTTACATTAACAAACTAAATAGAGCGGAGTTGCAAAAAAACACCGCTTTCTCTCCGCCTGGCGCGATATGCAAATGTCACAACCGCCGCGAAGGTTCATGGGAACTAGCTATGAGAGAGAGAGTGTGTGTGTGTCTCGCGCCAGACCGGAAGTAGTTCGCTCTCACATCCGGGCTTCGGTCGCAGCGACATATCTCCGGGCCTAGCGACAACATGGCGGACCTCTCTTTGGATGAGCTGATCCGGAAGCGCGCTGTTAACGCCAACATGAAAGGAAGGTGAGCCGCGGGGCGGCCCCGTTCTCCACCCGGGAGCCACGCCAACCCTTCCCGCCCAGTTGGCGGCCAAACGGAGCCTGGCTTCGGTGGCTCCTGGCCCTGAGCTCCCTCGCGGGCTCTGATTGGCCCGGCGCCTTGTCAATCTTAACCCACTAGGGTGTTTTACTCTATGGAGCCCGTCCTGAGGAGGCGGGAGGAGGAGATTGGGGGGGGGGAGGGGGGGAGGAGCAGGGCCTGCCTCGGCCTGGCTCCAGGTTGGGGAGCTCCTGAGGTTTTCAAACCCTCCCCTGAATCGCCATAACCCAGTCCTGTGGAGCCTTCTTCAGGGGCAAGGGCACATTCAGGGCCCAGCCATGGCCTTCCCCTACGCTCCCATCTCCTAGTATTGTCGGCCCTCCACATCCATGGATCCTGCATTCACCGGCTCAGCTCTCCCTCAAAAAAAAAAATCAATTCCATAATCTTGCCTTGTTTATTTATTACTAGCTGTACCCGGCAGGCGTTGCTGTGCCCTTTTTAGGAGATGCGAGAAAGTCCAATCATCCACGGTGTGCCCTCCTCTGAACTGCAGTTGGATGGAGTGTGGGTCATGGGGGGCATGGTGTGCCAAGTTGGGTCTTTATTGGTCTTGGTTCTGGGCCACAGTGGTCTGTGGGGAATGATGGGTTTTGAAGTACTACAAATCCCATTTTCCATGGTGGTACTTCAAGTCCCATCATGCATGGTTGGGGCTCTGTGTGCCAAGGTAGGTTACTGTAAATTCAGGCCATACACAATGTCCCATGAGCTGAGGCCTAGTTAGGAACAGCAAGTTAATGAAGCCTTACTGTCAATTCAGGCCATACACAATGTCCAATGAGCTGAGGCCTAGTCGGGAGAATCAAGTTAATGAAGCCTTACTGTCAATTCAGGCCATACACAATGTCCAATGAGCTGAGGCCTAGTCGGGAGAATCAAGTTAATTTATTATTATTTATTTATTAAGTTCGATTTGATATACCGCTCTCTCTGGAGCCCAGAGCGGTCGGTATATCAAATCGAACTTAATAAATAAATAAATTCTCCCGACTATAATAAATTAACTTGAAACAGCTCTCCAGTAAGTGAGGGCTAGTTAGCTCAGCAAGTTAATGAAGCCTTACTGTCAATTCAGAGCGTAAACAGCTTCCCAGTAAGTGAGGGCTAGTTAGGGAAATCAAGTTAATGAAGTCTTACTGTCAATTCAGAGCGTAACAGCTTCCCAGTAAGTGAGGGCTAGTTAGGGAAATCAAGTTAATGAAGTCTTACTGTCAATTTAGAGCGTGAACAGCTTCCCAGTAAGTGAGGGCTAGTTAGGGAAATCAAGTTAATGAAGCCTTACTGTCAATTCAGAGCGTAAACAGCTTCCCAGTAAGTGAGGGCTAGTTAGGGAAATCAAGTTAATGAAGGCTTACTGTCAATTCAGAGCGTAAACAGCTTCCCAGTAAGTGAGGGCTAGTTAGGGAAATCAAGTTAATGAAGTCTTACTGTCAATTTAGAGCGTAAACAGCTTCCCAGTAAGTGAGGGCTAGTTAGGGAAATCAAGTTAATGAAGGCTTACTGTCAATTTAGAGCGTAAACAGCTTCCCAGTAAGTGAGGGCTAGTTAGGGAAATCAAGTTAATGAAGGCTTACTGTCAATTCAGAGCGTAAACAGCTTCCCAGTAAGTGAGGGCTAGTTAGGGAAATCAGGTTAATGAAGCCTTACTGTCAATCTTGGGCGTGGTCTGTGATTTTTCAGTTGGAAGTGATTTGGGTGTTTGTGTTGGGGCTTGGCAGTTTATTATGGATCAGAATTTTCATGTTGGCTGGCCAGTGCAGCAGTTATGCAAATCCGCCCTTATAGGCAGCCAATCATGTTGTTCAGAATGTAGAGGCTGGGTGAGTCTGTGGCTGCCCCGGAGGATGCTGGTAAATGTAGTTTTATTCTTACTCGTTGTTTTGGGGGCCTTTTAGGTTGGGGGGGGGGGGAAGTTTCTTTGCTACAAACGTACCTTGCTTGAGGCCTATTTCTGTTGGCAAGTATTGTGTTTCTGCGTTGTAAGGTTTCTTTGTTTGAGGTATACATCACATGACGTGAACCCATTTATATAATAGATTTTGTTAAGCCGTTGTATATAGCAGGCCTGGGCCAACTTGGGCCCTCTCCTCAGGTGTGTTGGACTCGCAACTCCCACCATTCCTGACAGCCTCAGGCCCTTTCTGCTTAAGCCAGTGTTTCCCAACCAGTGTGCCGTGAGCATTCATCAGGTGTGCCGTGGGAAATTGGAACCTTCAAGGGGGAGTCTAGTGTGTTGAAGTATAAAAACCTAAGAAACCTACCTCAATAAAGGCACAAAATTACAACCACCCCCCCCCCCCACCTGTTGTCTACTTGGTCTCTCCCTCTCCATGCATTGGGAAGGCCCGCCTCCCTTTCCCCAAGTAGAGACCTCCTCTTGCCTCCTGGGGGTTTTGTGTGGGAAGTTTGGCCCAGTTGTATCATTGGTGGGGTTCAGAATGCTCTTTGATTGTGTGTTAACTATAAATCCCAGCAACTACAACTCCCAAATGGCAAAGTCTATTTCCCCTGAACTCCATCTGCGTTCATATTTGGGCATATTGAGTGTTCATGCCAAGTTTGGTCCTGATCCAACATTGAGTCCACAGTGCTCTCTGGATATAGGTGAACTACAACTCCAAAACTAAAGGTCAATGCCCACCAAACTCTTATAGCATTTTCTCTTGGGCGTATTGAGTATTCATGCCAAGTTTGGTCCTGATCCAACATTGAGTCCACAGTGCTCTCTGGATATAGGTGAACTACAACTCCAAAACTCAAGGTCAATGCCCACCAAACTCTTATAGCATTTTCTCTTGGGCATATTGAGTATTCATGCCAAGTTCATGCAGACAAGATTGCGCTGCTCCGCCGGGACCTCCCTACCACGATTGATACAGTACAGGAGCTGGAGACTCCGTGGCCCTCCGCCGGGCCCACCTTCGACCGGTTTCGACCACTGGACGCAGAGGATGTTGACAAGATTGTTGCAGCCCTTAGACCGACCACCTGCTCCCTCGACCCGTGCCCCTCCACGCTGATTCGAGCTTGCGTGGAGGGGTTACGAGGCCCTCTGTTGAATATAGTCAACTGCTCCCTTGAGCAAGGAGCTTTCCCAGAGGAGCTAAAAGAGGCGGTGGTCAGTCCATTGCTGAAGAAGCCCGGGCTAGACCCCGCGGCTCCCTCCAATTACCGCCCAGTGTCCAATCTCTCGTACCTGGGCAAGGTAATTGAGAGGGCAGCAATGGACCAGCTGCAGGCATTCTTGGATGATGCAACCTGGCTAGACCCCTTCCCGTCCGGCTTCCGTTCAGGCCATGGGACGGAGACTGTCCTGGTCTCCATCACAGACCTACTCCGCTGCCACTTGGACCGAGGCGGAGCGGCGCTGCTCGTGTTATTGGACCTCACGGCAGCATTTGATACTGTCGATTACCAACTTTTGACACACCGCCTGGCGGGGGTGATGGGGACAGCCCTCAATTGGCTGTCCTCCTTCCTCCAAAACCGCCTGCAGCAAGTGAAGTGGGGAGGGGTGGTCTCCGAGGGCTCCCCTCTACTTTGTGGGGTCCCCCAGGGGGCCATTCTCTCCCCGCTGTTATTTAACATCTATATGCGACCACTTGCCCAATTGGTACGGAGTTTTGGACTGGAATGTCATCAGTATGCTGATGATGCCCAGCTCATTCTGAGGATGGACCCCGGGGTGGTCTCTGTACCCGATAATGTCCATCTCTGCCTAGAAGCCGTTACTGGATGGCTGCGAGCCAGTAAGTTGAAGGTGAACCCGGCGAAGACTGAGATCTTGTGGCTGGGCCGCCCGGAGGGGGTAGAGACCCAGTTGCCGACGTTCGATGGTGCGGCACTTTGCCCACAACCATCTGTCAAAAGCCTGGGGGTCCGGCTGGACGCCCAGTTGTCCATGGAGGAGCAGATTGGCTTGCGCCTGCAGGACAGCTTTCTTTCATCTGCGTCTGGCAAAACGTCTGGCTCCTTACCTCTCCCGTTGCGACCTAGCCACAGTGATCCAAGCCACGGTCATCTCGAGGTTCGATTACTGTAATGCGCTTTACATTGGCCTACCCTTGTCGGTGATCCGGAAACTTAAGCTGGTGCAGAACGCTGCAGCCCGCCTGCTCTCAGGAGCCTTAAGATCTGACCACGTGACTCCACTCTTGTGCAAGCTGCACTGGCTTCCAATCGAATTCCGGGTCATCTTCAAGGTGCTAGTTCTAACTTTTAAGGCCTTGTATGGTTTGGGGCCAGTGTACCTGAGGGAGCGACTTACCCCTTATGTGCCCGGGAGATCACTGCGCTCTGAGGGGCTTAACCTATTGGAGGTGCCCAGCATCGGGGTCTGCAGACTAGCCACCACGCGTCGAAGGGCATTTTCTACTGCCGCTCCAACTCTGTGGAACGGCCTCCCTGAGGAGATCCGGGCCATCCGGGCCCTCCTGCCGTTCCGCAGAGCGCTAAAAACATGGCTCTTTAGAATGGCATTTGGCCCCTAGTCAATTAGCCGCTATACTGTATCCATGGTCCTGTTCTTGGCATGCCACTGTGTTCAGTTGGCCTGCTGTGTGTTTATTGGGGGGTTTTAAATTGTTTTAATGTTTTAATCGTATTTTTAATGTATTTTATGGGTTTGCTTATGCTCTTCTTTAAACCGCTCTGGGCACCAGAGAGAGGGGTATAGTAAATCGAATTTAATAAATAAATAAATAAATAAGTTTGGTCCTGATCCAACATTGTTTGAGTCCACAGTGCTCTCTGGATATAGGTGAACTACAACTCCAAAACCCAAGGTCAATGCCCACCAAACTCTAGTAGCATTTTCTCTTGGTTATGGGAGTTCTGTGTGGGAAGTTTGTGTCTTTCTGCCATTCCTGCCAGGATATCTATGTTGTGTTCATCGAAACAGGCCCAGGTTTCACACTGAGTGTATAAATACATTTAAAAACATGATAACTATATGTATTACTGTGTTAGAGTGAGTGTCATTTTGGTTGGTGGTGTGCCCCAGGATTTTGAAAATGTAAAAAGTGTGCCGTGGCTCAAAAAAGGTTGGGAAACACTGGCTTAAGCGACTGAGGGGGAAAAGGAAAGTGCCTGAGGATTGAAAGAAATGTTAAGTTAAATGTTAAATGGTTATAGATAATAACATGTAACAAAATAAGGTATACAAGATGATAAAGTATAGGACAGTGGTTCTCAATCTGTGGGTCCCCAGGTGTTTTGGCCTACAACTCCCAGAAAACCCAACCAGTTTACCAGCTGTTAGGATTTCTGGGAGTTGAAGGCCAAAACATCTGGGGACCCACAGATTGAGAACCACTAGTATAGAAAGTATATGTTATAGCAATGGTTTTCAATCTTTTTTTGAGCCGTGGCACATTTTTTTACGTTTACAAAATCCTGGGGCACACCACCAACCAAAATGACACGAAATGACACTTAACTGTCATTTTACTAACTGTCACCCTCCCCCCTCGTGATGCCGCTGCTTCTGCCAAACCCCGCCCCCCGCGGCCCACGCGCAGGAGGCCCATCACCGTCCCGCGGGGGAGGACTATGCTGAGTGGCCGAAGCTCACACGGGCTCGGCTGAGCAGGATGAATAGGAATTGAGCACACAGAGTGGCTCCGAGCCTCGGAACAGCTCTCCTTCTCAAAGGTGTTCAGCCCCCCCCAGGAGTCCCCCCCCCCCGCGTCCCTTCGGCTTCCCTGCGGTTGCCTTGAGGTCAGATCGGGAAGGAACCAAGCTGGGTTGTGGAGCTGCGCATTCTGGCCTCTTCTCTGCTCTGCAGCGAACCCGGAGCCCAGCCAGGAGAGGCCAGGAGATGAGGGGTTGCTCCCCTTCCCTGGCGCGGAGGTGCTAGAGGGCAGAAATCCTCGCCTCGAGCCTCCGGGAGCGGGGTCGGACGGGGGCAGCTCCCGCGGACTCCTCCTTCCTCTCCTCCTTGCTGCCAGAGGGGAGGAGGGCAGAAGAGCGGCCAGGAAGCAGGAGGAGCCGCAGGCCGGCCAGGTAACCCTTGGTGCGCAGAGGGAGGGAAGGGAAGGAGAGAGAGCGGAGGGAGGGAGGAAAGTTCGGGACTCCAATCTCCCTGACTACAGCCAGGCTGGCTGGCATTGCTGCTTCGGCCAGGAAAGCCTCATTTCCGCTTCCTGAAGTTTCCTGCTAGTCAGTCTCTCTCTCTCTCTCTCTCTCTCCACTGCAATTTCGCACGGCACACCTGATGATCTCTCACGGCACACTAGTGTTCCGCGGCACACTGGTTGAAAATCACTGTGTTATAGAATTGTTAAGTTTTGTCTCTTTCATATCTAGATATATTACAGGCTTGGCGTAAACACCGGTCTTAGAAGGGAAGGAATCATACAGATGATACAAAGAATAGTTAGTCACCGAAGATATTAATCAATACAAATCGTTGCAGCGCCACCAGATCCTCAAATGTCCGAGCACTCGGTTACAGGTTCAAATGGCATAATTCTGAACCTTCACTCTTTTTTTATCTTTATCTCTATTTACTCTATCCTGTTTATAAGGTTTTCATTTTCTTTCTATATTCCTTGTTGGGAAACAGCCCACTGTGGAACAAGAAATACAAAATGTTATATGTGTATTCTTATGTAGAGGTAAACTCTTTTATATGTTATATGTTTTAGAAAATTTCAATAAAATTTATTTTAGAAAAAAAGGAATGGTGGGAGTTGGGAGTCCAAAACACCTGAAGAGAGGGCCCACGTTGGCCCATGCCTGCTATATTATTATTTATTTACGTCATTTATATTTCGCCCTTCGCAACCTGCAGGGGACTCAGGGCGGATCACAATGGACATATACAGGCAAACATTCAATGCCATTGACATACAACATATATAGACAGACGTAGAGGCAATTTAACATTCCAGAAATCAGTTAAATTTAGCTTTATATGTTAAGGCTCAAGCATCCATGGACATTTTGGTATTCATGGAAGTCCTGGAACCAAGTCCCAGTGGAGGCCAAAAGCCATTGTATTGAAATTCAAATAGACTTCATTAATATTATACACCATATTATACCATGCCATACACTCTGTATTGACTTGATATTAATATTGGAAAACAGTAATTAAAAGTTAACATAATTTAACACACTTTTACTGTATTATAAAAACAGGATTTTTAAAAAATTTACAATATTTAAAGTATTTACATTTTTCTCAAGTTGCTCCTAACGTGAAAAAAAAATATTTTTTTTAATTTTTTGGCCAATTGCCTGAGTGTTCCAATTGTGTTCCGGTTAACTGAGAGCCTACTGTAATTGCTGCCTGAAGAGACTTCTGCAGTTCTTTGTGCAGATGAGCAAGCTCTATTTCTTCCATTTGTCCATCATTCACAATTATTTATTATTTCAAACATTTTCCTGAAATTACACCCTCACTAGTCCACTTCCCCTCTGGACATTTTGAGTCTGAATATCCTGTTCTCCTATCATCCTGATTTGACATATGATCAGTTATTAAATATGTTGTATGAGAGTTATTGTTATTTGGGTATCCTAATAAGATCAGTTTGAGAAAGGATGTTCTTAAAATTGGTAGCATTCCACTAGGATGTATGTTCAGTTTCCTTAAGCAGTTCCTTCTAAGATTTAGTGAAATATGAGCTTGAGTAAATATGTACAGGCGAGCTATTAGATGCCTTACCTTCACCAACGTTATGCAATGGCTCAGAAAGCCTATTTCAATAATGTCCCAGCAATGCATTTCATGACAGAACATTAAGATAGCAATCAGTCTTTGACTTATTTTTGTGAAGACTAGAGAACCCAATGCCATATATTTGCCCAGTGCCAGAATTAATGTTTTATGGTTTGAGTCAAAACAAAAGCAACAAAATTCCTATGTAGAACCAACAGATTTCTGCACTTCTCAGTGAATGAGCTCATCCTGTAAAGACCCATCTCAGACAACAGAATTTCTGCAACACCCAAAAAAGCATATCTACACACAAAACGGACACCTTGTGCATGCAGATGTGCCTACCTGAATTCCAGTTCATGCGTGTCATAAAGCTCTCCTAGTCATGTTCCCCAGCAACTGGCATTACATACTTTCTGGTACTGAGGTAGCATAGTATCATAGGACTGGTAGTCAGTGATGTACCTATTCACCATAGTCTCATCCAATGTACTGTAAAGCTGTCTGATTCTGTGGTTATCACTACATTTTGGCAATGAATTCTATAATTCTATAACTATGCGCCGTGTGAACAGGTAATTCTGTTCAAATTCTCCTATTTAGTTCCATCTGATGGCCATGTTTTCTAAGGAAGAAACAAAATATTTCACATCAAGCTTTATACACTTCTTTGATGTCTCTTTTTTCTGATCTTTTACTTCAGTTTACTTTACAACCTAAGAAAAGTTTGCTGGACATATGTATGTGAGGACTGAAGGGTCCAACCTATCTTTGAGACCGCATCTCCTATGAACTGGCGCGGGCCCTGAGATCTGGGTAGGCCCTTCTCTTGGTCCCACCGCCGTCTCAAGTATGGTTTGTGAGGACAAGAGAAAAGACCTCGTGGTGGCTTCCTGGCTCTGGAATGCCCTCTCTTGAGGGATTAGGTTAGCCCCCATTCTCCAAACCTTTCGATCTAGATGGGCCTTTCACCTTGAATAGTCTACAATGGTTGCATGTGAGGATTGATTGTTTACTCCAGCACTTTAGCTTGTTAACTGAAGACAGCCAGTTTTAGCCATAGGCATTACTGCATTTTATTAATTTTAAAATTTATCATGTGATGTTATGTTCGATTTGTTGCGGATGTAATTTTATATTGTTATTGTTTTTATGCTTATGTATTGTTTATTTTATGTGCGGCACTCTGGAGTGCTTTTGCGAGCCGACCAAAGTCTCTTTGGGGAGATGGTGGCAGGGGATAAATAAAGTTTATTATTATGTATTATGAAGTGCCCATTATATCTCTGGAATTTTATGTCACATTTTTTGGTTGAGCAGCTTCCTTTCATTTTGATACATGAAACAGTTTTCATAGACAAAGATGTAACATAAAATTTTTTATTTCGAATTTTGGAAGTAAGGAGAGGCAAACTGTGCTAACAATTACTTTTGTCCCAGGTTTCCTTGATTACTTTCAATTTCTTCCTTTTCTTTCATCAACTCTGGCTTTCTTGTGACAGAGCTTTAAAATTCTTGCATCATTGTCCTAGTATCCGAGAGCTGTGCTACTTACTTGTTTTTAACTTGTTGAAATGTTGTGGATAATACTTGCTCTTTCTGCTCCAGACTGAACACCAGGCCAATTTTTGGAGGCATCAGATCTCGAATTGGAGTCCAGCAAACTTTTCTAAGCAGACCGGCACCAAGTATTGGTTTCCAACGGACATTTGATGCACGTCAAAAGATTGGCCTTACGGATGCTCGACATAAGATTGGGGTGAAAGATGCCAGAGAAAAACTTCTCCAGAAGGATGCCAGGTTCAAAATCAAAGGGAAAGTTCAAGATGCTCGGGAGATGCTGAATTCCCGGAAGCAGCAAAGCGTTGACAACGTGCCCAAAGTTGTTGATGCCAGAGAGAAGATTAGTTTGAAAAGGACCACTCCAACTATAAGCACTATGAACACTGTTATGGAAACAGTTACCCCTGCCGTGAAGATCACAAAAACAATCCAAGTAGGTTATGTTGGTTAACACCTTTTTGTTTTTGTTTTAGCTTCTTGTCACTAGCACTTCGTGGTAGGAGCTGCTAGAAGGATCCTTTAATGTTTCAAAAGATATTAGGAAAGCATATTACAATATGGTTGTAATGAAAGCCATAATTGCCTTTGGTTTTGGATTTGTTTTATTCCACAATTTGCACTTAAGTGAATATAAATCACAGTTTTTCAATTAATCTCCTTCAGGATGAAGTGTGTGTTTACTAAAATTACCTGGCTAAGATATGTCTCTGAAAGGTGTAGTCTTCTGATTTTTCAGTCAAATATTAAGGGAATTTTGATGCTCTTCCAAAACCGCCTAAAGTGTAAAAGTATCTATGTTGCAGTCTGAATTGCAAAGATAGGTTGCAAAACAATTTAGAAAAAAAGTGCATATACAGTACAACTGCCTTTTCTGCCAACTCAACATCTGTGTGTTCACTTAGCCAGGCTCAATAAAATATTTCTCCCAGATGTTTTAGTAAGGTTGTTGTAAGTTTTTCGGGCTGTATGGCCATGTTCCAGAAGCATTCTCTTCTGATGTTTCGCCTGCATCTATGGCAAGCATCCTCAGAGATTGTGAGTTCTGAGAACCATAGAAAATTGGGATTCAAAATCTTCTTGAAGTCTCTGGCAGTAGTGGGAAGGTATTGTTGTCCAAGTATTGTATTGTAAGCACTGTCAGCCCTAGTCAGCATACCAGTTTTGCAGAATGGTGAGAATTAGGTTCAGTAGCCCAAGGGCACACTTCTATCCCTGTACAATGAATGGAGGAGTTTCCTGCCCACAACCTCTGAGGATGCCTGCCATAGATGCAGATGAAACATCAGGAGACAATGCTTCTGGAATATCGTCATACAGCCTGAGAAACTTACAACATCCCAGTGATTCCAGCCATGAAAGCCTTCGACAATACATTGTTTTAGTTGGCTTTTCTAGATCCTATAGTGTAATTTTGTGTGTGTTTCCAGCCCAAATATAGCTTAAAATATAGCATTTTTCCTTTCCAGTTACATAAATTGATCTTCACATTTCTAGGAAAACTAGTTGTGTCATTTTGTATAGCATTTTATTGAGATATATAGATTTCTAGCAGTGACTGGAAAGTTCATTAAATGCTCCATGATATAATGCTCCATTTGTTATTAGGAGTATTGAATAAGGACAATCCAAAATTATCCTAATATCGTATGAATTAAGACCAAAGGTTTGCATATTCTGATGTCAATGATCTGTCTTTCTTCCAATCCCAATCACAGCAGAAAGCTGCAACTCCACCACACGTTCACCCTGCGGGAATGAAGGTCAACATAGTGAATAATCACACACAAAAACAGGTATGTGTTGTTTGGTAGCAAGTTAAGAAATGCTGAGATGTTCTAAAATCTTTCTAATATTCAAGCATGTGATTCTTTTTGGCAAGCATTAACATGAATTGACATGAGGCATTTAATGCTTTGTTCTGAGAACAAGATTCAGTACACATCCATTCATAGGGGCTGCATGACTGCCTGTTTCACTGCTGAAGACATGTGAAAGGGAGGAAAACAGTTGAATTGTGAAGCAGGCAGTCTTCCAATAGTTCTAACGGTTATCAGTACATGGGTACAAACCAAATGAAAGTGCTCTTTCCCCCCACAATGTTTGACATTATGATGTCCCACCAACAATGTATGACATCATATGACATCACTAACAAAAAAAAAGTCAAATCAGCCACTTATCACTTACTAATCACTCACTGTGTTTGTATGTAGTGCCTGTATGAAATGGAAGAGGATGAAGAAGCTGTGTCTCCCCTTCCTAGCAAACAAATGAAAATCACTACCACAAACAGCTTTCTACACAGTGCGGTAAGAGTTTGCTTTGGTGGGCTTCCCTAATCCAAGAGGGCATGCGCAGGCAGAGAGACACATGTTCTGTGCTCAGACTGGATGGACATGTTGACCTCATCTTTATGAACTTTATATATCTTTGCAATTTTGTAGCAGTTATCCCTCTGCATTTCAATACAGATATGTTTGAACCAATCACGGTATTTACAATAATTTATTTACCATATTTATACTCAGCCCTTCTCAATCCCAAAGGGGACTCAAGGCAATAATTCTTTCTTCTGGTTCCAGGCAGAAAGACAAGAGCCTATATCTGCGACACTGAGTTTAATCTTTTCCTAGGGTGTCCATCTCCTTCCTTGGGCAAATTAGTAATTGAGATCTTGCCTTCTCGCTGATTCTAAATTTTCTGGATTTATTTGAATTACAAATATGTAGGGGTCAGTAAGGATGGACCAAAAAGCAAGTAGAAAAGAGAGCAGATCTGGGCGTCTTTACAGTCTATTCTGAAAAACTCACATCACCATGTTTCTAGAATTGTCATTATCTGAAAATGTAAACTTCACATCACCATGGCAGTTACTAAAGAATTGTTTCAAACTTGATGCCTGCTGTGTTGGATCATATTGTCTTGTTTGGAACAAAGCACGTGCAGGTCAGCTGCAAATTGATACCTGCTACACTGTTACCCCATCCCCCAGGCCAATTTGCCTTCTTGAACCCATGTGTACTATTGACCATGTTTAGAGCCCTATCTGGTATTCTTGAAGACCTAGTGATTTGTATCACTCCAGCACCTTACTGGATTGATGTTAGTACAGTTTATTTGTATATCTGCAGCCATAGCTGCATTTTATTGAATCTTTCAAAAAGGTCGGGGGTTTTATATGATATTTTATGTAATCTGTTTAGGTGTTTTTGCTAATGTGCTATTTCGCTTACGTACTTGCTGTACTATGTGCCTGCACCATTGAGTGCTTTTGTAAGCCGCCCCAAGTCCCCTTGGGGAGATGGTGATGGGATACAAATACAGTTTATTATTATTAATCATCATCATCATCATCATCACAGGTTGTGGGTACAGGTTTAGTGCATTATCATCTTTTCTATGAGTGCTTCATTTCATGACATAAGCATACCCTATTGTTTTATTATTACTTCTGATTTTGTATCCTTCTTTTCCACATGATGTAACCAAAGTACCGTGTTTCCCCGAAAGTAAGACAGCGTCTTACTTTCTTTTGAACCCCCAAATCCCCCCTACGGCTTACTTTCGGGGTACGGCTTACATTACCGTACCCCGAAAGTAAGCCTTCCCCTTGGCCGCCTCCTCCTCCGCCTCCTCCGCCCGCCGCTTGCCTCCTCCTCCGCCTCCAGTCTCCCCGCCGCCACTTGCCGCTGCCGCCGCCTCCCTCCGCCTCGGTGCCGCCTCCCGCCGCCTCCCCCCGCCGCCACTTGCTGCTGCCGCTCCCTCCGCCTCCGTGCCGCCTCCCCGCGCGCCGCCTCCCCCCCGCCGCCACTTGCGCTGCTGCCGCCTCCCTCCGCCTCCGGTGCCGCTTGCCTCCGGTTCCGCTTGCCTCCGCCGCACTTGCCTCCCGCCGCGCTTGCCTCCGCCGCCGCTTGGCACCCGCCTCCATAGCGGCCCCATGCCTGCGCCCGCGCAGCTGTGCCGGGCGCACTCAGGCCTTCTGCCCATGCGCGAATGTCTGCGCATGGGCGAAGGTACTGAGCGCTCTGACGCAGAGGCGCGCAGTCGCGCTGACGCAGCTTCGCTGGCGCGCGCTCCAGGCCTTCTGCCCATGCGCAGACAGCCGCGGGGCCGCTTATGGAGGCGGTGCCAAGCGGCGGCGGAGGCAAGCGGAACCGGAGGCAAGCGGAACCGAGGCAAGCGGCACCGAGGCAAGCGCACCGGAGGCGGAGGGAGGCGGCAGCAGCGTAAGTGGCGGCGGGGAAGGCGGCGGCGGGGAGGGCGGCACCGAGGCGGAGGGAGGCGGAGGGAGGCAGCGGCGGGGGGAGGCGGCGGTGGGGAGACGGCACCGAGGCGGAGGGAGGCAGCGGCAGGCGGCGGCGGGGGAGGCGGCGGCGGGGGAGGCGGCGGGCGGGGAGGCGGCGGCGCAAGCGGCGGGCGGAGGCAAGCGGCGGCGGGGAAGCGGGGACCGGAGGCGGAGGAGGCGGACCGGAGGCGGGACTGAGTGACGCGGCAGCCGGGGTACGGCTTACATTCGGGTACGGCTTACATTAGACCCCCTGACACCCCCGATACGTCTTACAATCGGGGGTGTCATACTTTCGGGGAAACACGGTATCTACAACATAAGAAAAGCAACACAAATCTATATTAATAGAATATTGATATAGTGCTGCATTACAGTAGCAGTATAGCAATCTTGGTGTCCCTTTCTCCTGGTTTGTGCAAAACAAGTGTCACATTCAAAAGCACCACAGACAACGTACTGCAGAACAGTGCGACTGGGCCTAATAGGATTAATGTGCTAGAAATAGCTGTTGGTTGAGCCCATTCCTTCCACCTTTAGGGAAGTTGTTTTGTTTTCTTGATTCTCTTTCCCTTCCTTTGTTTGCCATATCTTTTAAACCTTTAAATGCCCCATTACATTGTATGTAATGGTCCAGGCATGGTCTGGGTTGTGCTATTATGGTGTCCAATGACATTCCGTGGTCAAAAGACCAATGGAAATGGGAATTTCCGTATATTGTTCAACATCTAACCTGGAGAATAGAAAGAACCATAAAAACTCTTTTTCTAATGTGCTATTAAGACACAGACTTGTTTTTCCAAAAATTATTTTACAGTTTTTTGACTGCCATCTTATACCTAATTTGCTTTTCCTGAAAGTAAATTTCATTTAAACCATTGGGACTCATTTTTAGGAATAGATGCATCAGCTTGCACTGTTTGTTTAGTTCGGTTTTATTTTCTTAATTTTTGAACATGCTTTAGTCACATCAGATTTCAGTTTCATGGTCATCATAGTTTTAATTTTGGTTTTATAGCTAAACTACAGCTGTTGCTACTAATTAGTTTAGTTAGCCTGTAAGTCTAGGTTTAGCTGTTGATTGGTACATCCGTAGGGCCCTCTGGTGGTGCAGTGGGTTAAACCACTGAGCTGCTGAACTTGCTGACCGAAAGGTTAGCTGTTTGAATCCAGGGAAGCAGGGTGAGCTCTGGCTGTTAGGCCCAGCTTCTGCCAACCTAGCAGTTAAAAAACATGCAAATATGAGTAGATCAATAGGTACCGCTTCTGTGCTCCATGCAGTCATGCTGCCCACATGACTTTGGAAATGTCTACGGACAACACTGGCTCTTTGGCTTAGAAATTGAGATGAGCCCCACCTCCCAGACTCAGACACAACTAGACTTAATATCAGGGGAAACCTTAACTTTTTACTAGTACATCAGTGAGAAGACCTTAGGGTCCATAAATTTTCCTTGTATTCTTGTCTTACTCTATTTTTTAGCCTTTTGTAGTCATTCTTTGTCATCCTTATTTAAATGATAAAAAGGGAGCTGATAAGCTTGCAAATTTTGTACTATGTTTAGAAGCTTAGGGGTTTTTTATTTTATTTTTTAAAAAGACTTGTGTTTTCTAATTTGTAATTCTCCACCAGAAGCTGGTAAAGTTGAACACTCCATATATTGTTAGATTATAGCACTCCTCAGCCCATACTGATAGCCAGTGGTGAGGAGTCTAACGCTCCTGCTGCGCGCGTGTGAGGGGCTTGCTGTGCATGCACGCAGCAGGAAGCAGGAAGGGATGGTGACTTCCTGCTTGGTGAATGCAGTGGCGAGGAGATGGAGAGAGCCTTCGTGGGCAGGCAAGGAGGATCCCCTTTCTGTCACCATCCCTTCCTGCTGCGAGCGTGCACAAGCCTTCTCCTTCTGCGTGCGTGGGGGGGGGGGGGCCTTGCTGTGCACGCATGCAGCAGGAAGCAGAAAGAGATGGCGACTTCCTGCTTCGCGAAAGCACGCAGCAGGAAGGAGGAAAGTGGCGAAGATATTGAGAGAGCGCGCACGGGCAGGCAAGGAGGATCCCCTTCCCGTCGCCATTCCAAGCAGGCTGTCCCCATGGCAATACGGTCTGCCGCTCCTCTTGGGAAGAAAGAGAGCTGATCACCTCAGCCATCACCATGGAATGGGGACTCGTCTAAAAGACGAGTATATCCCTAACTCTTTATTTTTTGCTTAAAATTCGGGGGGTCATCTTATACCCCCAGTCGTCTAGTACCCCGGTATATACGGTAATTGTGCTGATTGCTTGCTGTTGTTTTAAGGGAGAGAAGTTGGTTCTTGTTCTAGCACTTGCAACAATCAGGGATTTCTGCTTTTTGCTTACATAGACTGGACTCAGTGGCAACAAATTCTCTCTATCAAAGACTGTCCCCCTCACAAAAGTGGTCCAGAATGACACCTATACAGCTCCCCCAGCTCCACCTTCCCCCATCCGGACAAAAGGCCTCACAAACATGTCTCGGACCTTGGTGACAAAGGAAGAACCCCCTAAAGAACCGGCTCCTGTTGAGGTGAGTCAGGCACAAAAGACAGTCTTTCTCTTACTAAAAGTTAGAGAAGTAGTAAAATCTAAAATCCATTTTGTGTTCATGATAGTTGGACAAAACTTGAAGTACATAATCATAATAATATAACCGTAATATAATTGTAGTAATTAACAGATTAGTAGGTGCCTTGAAAAGTTGAGTTTGAAAGTTGGATTTCGGTGAAGCTCACTATTTGTCTATTCCCCATCTCCTCCAGTACCCTCTTTACTTCATATTTTCATTTTCATGTGTCATATCTATTCGAACTAACTGAAAATGTTTTTTCTTCTTCTTGACAGCCTGTCTTCAGCCCATTAGAAGGTACTAAAATGACTGTGAATAATTTGCACCCTCGAGTCACAGAAGAGGACATTGTTGTGAGTACTTGTTGCACTCCAGAAACTGGGGAAGCCCTCTGACTTCAAACACACCACACGTTGAGGGGAAAAAACATTCCTTTTATTTGAAGATAGATGTTAAAGTAGAAAAGTTCCAATAATATAAAGTCAGTAGAATGTAATATCAAAATACAATGTCTTAAAAATGAACAAGGTAATTGCAAGGCAGGGTTAATCCAAAACAGGAATGCACAAGGCTGGAAATCCACAGGAAACAAGGCCCCTTGACTAGACTAGAAATCCACAGGAACAGGAATATCAAGGTACATGAAGCTTGAATCTAAACGTTGCCTGATCTGAGGACTGACTGTCAAATCAAATCTTATATCACAATCATGAATTGTTTTCCGTTTCCCCCCAGCTGCTCCTTGTCTAATTTGGCGTAGTCTTTCGGACCTACGGACACCTTGGGTTTTTTGTCAGCCCTGCCTGAAATCCAAGCGCCTATCAATCACCAACTCCCTATCTGACTGCTCATTAGCATTGCCCTTATCTAACTGCTCGTTAACATTCCCAGGTGCCAGATTGTTGTTTAAACCCAAATCTTGAGGAAATAAACTATCATCCCTCTGCCTAACAGGAAAAATCCCGTGAGAAACTACCCTTTGCAGCGAGACTTCACTTTCAGGATCGGTAGGAGAATCATTGACCAAACCATCTCTATTTTGCACACCATTGTCCACATCAGAAGCATCGCCTCCCACATCAGATGACTATAAATCCAAAACTAGCAAGTTTCTTCTGGAGCAAAATGTACTTTTCATGGAGCACTTGAGGAGATCTTAACTAACAGTCGCATTAAGCAAGCTGTGCACAGCTACATTGTTTATATGAATGTTATGAACCATTGACCGGACTTTACACCTTTCACTTCAAGGTCCATATTGGTCTAACTTCTGTTCCTGGAACATTTTCCTTCAACAGGCTGTATAAAAAGACATGGCATACCTTGCATTAGATATAGGCATTCAAACTAAACGTTATGTGTACTTGGAACTGCTGTTTGGCAGGCAGCCTATTTATATTCTGATTCAAGAACATGAGGATATTTCAGAGGGAACTTTAAGCTTGATGGGCAAAGGGCTGCATATCATGTTACAAAGTACCTGCTTCTGGTGTTCCCAAAAGTAGGGAGAACAATCTACCGGGAGCATTACCATCTTGGCTATTGCCCTTTGAATATATGCAGTGTGGCCATATGGTTCTCATTCTTCAGATCTATAATCTGGACACTTTTACCTCTTCTGATATAGCTTTAAGAAAGACAATACTTTGTGATTATAAAAGCTGTTCAAAGGCTCTCACTCATAGGATGGAAACTACTTCTGGACATCACGTCCTATGATATCTTCCTCTGTGGCAGGCAGAGGATGTTTGACTTACCGTGATAAGTTATTGCTGCTGAGGAAGGAGTAGGCTTAGGGTTCCATCATTTACATCTTTTCTTACCTTTCTTCTAACTCTCTGTCTGTCCCCAACTGCAAAAGTATCAAGCATAAGGATTATAGATTAGTGGTCCTAATGCACAGGGGTGGGACAAAAGGTTTTGCCTTCTGTGTCATAAAAACATTTTAGCTTCAGATTCATGGTTCTAATCAGTCAATTGGAAAAAGGAAAGACTGTATCAGTAGAGGAAGGTTTCTTCTATCGTATCATGCATAGATAGTCCGGTAGCTGTGAAATAAATAAAAGAGTGATGGAGGCATTACTTTTTACCTCACCCTCATATATATGTATATGTTAATGTTCCAACTTATATGGGATTTTAACTATGTTATGCCTCACCTCAAGCCAAAATGAGAAGCAGGTCATAACCAAAAATTAGAATTATAATAATTATTAAGTTTAATGTTTAATTAACATGGTCCTGCATGCCATAAAATATTGGAGAAGCAGCTGTGAAAAGATCTTTTTATATATTTCACCAGCATAGTCTAGGCATGTGAGTCTTGGTCTAGGTCTCTGGAAAATTGGGGTTCAAATCCCTGTTTAGCTATGGAAACTAGGCGACCTTGGGGGAAGTCAAATTTTTATCATCAAACTCCTTCTGAACAAATCTTGCTGAGGAACCCCCATGATAGCATTTCCCAAAGTTGAAAATTATTTGAAAGCACAGAGCGATTGTTTCACATGCTGTGATTCTCTAGAGATGTGATCATAATCCAGATGTAATCAAAGCTTACGGCACCTTGTTTTCTGCTAAGGAATTGTTCTGTGTGTGTGGTGCCCTGAAACGAGCCCGTCTGGTGCACCCTGGAATGGCTGAGGTGGTGTTTGTGAAGAAGGAAGATGCCATCACTGCGTATAAGAAGTATAACAACAGATGCCTAGATGGTGAGTGTGCACCCCATATAAAAGATAGTAGGGGTTTCCCCCTTATTACAGAAACCAGATGTATTGCAGAAGTATCTTCTATCTCTAGGAAACTAGAGTGCTATTTATGACTGCAGAGAGAAGCTGGGACCAGTTCCCAGAAGCCGTTGTTGTAGCAGGAGGTTGGCATGTTGCCATAGAGATAGTACACAATGAAAGGGAGGGGGGCAGTGCAAGGATGCAGATGTTGACTTGCTATGTTTCACCAGGTGGGAATATAGAAAATTAGTGAGAATGAACTTCAGAAGAGAGGCCTCTACTATCTGCCAGCCCTTTCCCCAAATGGGATTAGTAGTGTCACACTTTGTGGAAAGAAAGTCATTCAGGGAGCAGGGAAACAAAATACAAAGGAGCCATTATTCCTTGCTCTTGAATTAGATTTCTCTCACGTCCTGTCAAATTTGTAACTTTGGGTTCACATTATAATGGTAGTAGGTGCTACTGAATTCATAGAATCATAGAGTTGGAAGAGACACCCCTCCCCCACCAAGGGTCATCTAGTCCAAGCCCTGCCATGCAGGAATACGCAGTCAAACCTCTCCCAACAGAGGGCCACCCAGCCTCAGGTTTTTATTTTTTTTAAAAAAATTAAGTTGCTTCTAACCACAATTAATAAATTGATAGGAAAAAAATGGAAGAGTTTACAGTAACTATGTTTGAAATTGCTCAGATTACCTTGTCTGCACCATATTCACACCATGGTTCATTTCTTGTGTTCTTCCTCATCAGGGCAGCCAATGAAGTGTAATCTTCATATGAATGGAAATATTATCACATCAGACCAACCTATCTTGCTGTAAGTACTTCTGGGTGTACTTTAACAAAACTCTGTTGTGACGTTTGGCTTTGTGGCAAGGCATCACAGAAATCTTGCACCCTAGAAATATATATATCATTGTGTGTTGAAATGAAAATAAAAGCTCTGCTAAATCCTATTAAGTTTTCATAGAATCATGGGGCCCCAAAATGATCTAGTCCAGTCTCCTCCAATGCAAGAATACAAAGCTACTAGATCTGCACTGTCATAGCCAGCTTTATCAGCTATGATGGTGGAAGCAAGCTGCGCACATTGAAGAAAAAGCTACATGTGGACTTGACATGAGAGAGGGTGCCATTGCCAACATGGCAGGTTTTGCTTAGTGCTGCTGAAGCTGTAGAAGTTATTCTCTGTGTTGACAGTATTATTAAAGCAGCTCCGAGGAAACTAGTTCCATCCAGATCGTTACCCATGTTGAGTAATCTGTTGCCAATGTGAACACATGGACCAGCAGTTTGCAAGACGTTATTTTGCTTGTAACAGATTACAGAGTAAAGGGCTGTTATATCTAGCACTGACATGCAATTAGTCTTCTAGTTTAACTTACATTGTTTTTCAAGACCAATTTGTTCTCAATTGTATAACGTCAGTATTTCCCCACCATCCTCTTTGCGTAGTACTCTGTAATAAAAGGTTCAAATATAAAAAAGAAAGAATACAAAGCTACACAGAGATCGATATCCACCATCTGCTTAAAAAAACCTCCAGTTAAGGAGATTCCATTACATTCTGTGAGGCATTACATCCCACTATCAGGCATTTTGTCAGGAAGTTCCCTATAATATTTAGGTGGTATCTCTTGCAATTTGATGAATGTCCTAGCTTTCAGAGCACTAGTGGGGGGAAAGCCTTGCTCCATCTCCTACATAACATTCCTTCAGATATGAGATAGTTATTCTTGATATTCTCTGACAAACTAAACACACGCAGTCCTTCAGCCATTCCTTGTAGGGCTTAGTTTCCAGACTTGATTACCCTCCTCTGGACATGTTTCAGCTTGTTAGCCTTCACCTTGAACTTTAGTGCCAGAGCTGGACATAGTATTCCAGGTGGAGCTGATCACAGGAGAGAGTGATACTTATCTCAGCCTAGACACTATACCTTGTGACCTTGAATTGTATTGTCTCTTTTGGCTTTGCATTACACTCCTGTTTAGCCTGTGGTCCATTGAGACACCTAGATCTTTTTTGCATGTAATATTTTCATGTCATGTGTCTTGCATCCAATATTTGTGCATAAATGTGGTACTTTACATCTCTTCCTGTTGAAATTTATTTCATTAGTTTGGGTTCAGCTCCTCAATCCTCAAGCATTACTTAAATCAAAATCTACATCACGAAAAGTCACACTATGTGAGGAATTATGTATGAAATACTAATCTAATCATAAGGGAGCAGTATCTAAAATGTACAGCTGGCTGATTGAACAGTCCTACAAAACAGGAAACTCTTGGAAGCAGATCTAGGCATACAAAAGTTTGATTGAATGGTATGTATTTATTGACAGCACTTCCTGAGATTGTAATTCCTTTCACTTATTGGCATAATTTAGAATACAGATTAAAACCCGTAGAGGTTTGCTTTTCACAAAGGCAAATGGTTCTTTTTGTATCCAGAGGCAATAAGCGCACAATGATTATAATGCCATAAAGATATATGTATAGGTTCTTAAACCTTTCTCAGGCCTAATTAATCACTTTTCTTTTCCATCAGCCAGCTGAACTAAGGTATCCTCCCCCATTTTGTCCCAATGAGCTCTTAATCATGAAAGAATCCTCAATTTTCTCTTAAAGGCGACTTCATTCCTTTAAGAGCAGTGGTTCTCAATCCTTGGTCCCCCAGGTGTTTTGGAGTTCAACTCCCAGAAATTCCAGCCAGTTTACCATCTGTTACAAATTGTGGAAGCTAAAGTCCAAAATGCCTGGAGGACCAAAAGTTGACAAACACTGCTCTAGGGCAAGCCTTTTTTAAAGAGGCAGAGAAAGAGAAAGGGGCAATTGGCATAGAACAATGAGGTAACTTTGTACACCACCTGGTTTACTTCCTTGAGATAATTGTAATCTTCCACAAGGTTTCCCCTGCACTATCCAAAAAGAGAGGTATGATCGTTGTCACAGTATTGGTTCTGTCATGAAACTGAACATTGTTGTCCTCCATAGCCGATTGAGTGACACTCCCTCAGTGAAGAAGGAAGGGGAGCCACGTCGCACAAGCATAGGAGCCTCCTCCAATCCGCCGGCTGAAGTGGATCCTGATACCATCCTGAAGGCTCTCTTCAAATCATCTGGGACTTCGACTTCAGTGCAGCCAACAGAGTTCAAAATCAAACTTTGAGGAGTGGCAGGGAAGGAGTGGACTGGAAAACTTTTTGAACGTGGGAAATGGCAGAGATAAATGCGGGAACACCGGTGTTGTGTTTGACCGTGCCGAAACATTTGTTTTTCTACAATTGCTACCTTCCTGTACAGTAGCGTTCTCCTTAAATGTGTGTGTTCTGTTTTCATAGTTGAAGTTACTGTCCACTTATTTCTAACAAGATAATCTTCCCTTCCTCCAGTGAGATATTTCGCCAAGCTTAGCCCATGTAACTCCTTTGTTTCACAGCCCCAACCCTTCTACAGTATCCAGCTAGTAAAGGTGTACTTAGCAAAGGGCATGGCGAACATCTGTTGGAACTTGCTTCCTTTGAATTAAAAAAAATAACTGTTCATAAAATATATTTCATTTTAATGCAACTGTGCCTGGAGTTGAGGCCAGGTACAACACTGTATTTTCATACATTTGGTAATAATTTGGTTCTCTTGCGTTTGGAAAATTAGTAGAGGAAAAACAGCAAATGCTCCTTTAATTGCAGCAGCAGATGGAAAGGACTGTAGGCAGTGAGAATATATATAAGTTCAAGAACATAGCATTCACTTCCACTTCCTTACCATGGAAATAATTTAATAGTACCCCTAAAGAAGAAATCAACCCTGGCAATGATGCAAATTTCAGTCCAGCTGTCTTACAGATTCAATTATTCCGTGAGAATGCTTGGGTTTGGTTCAGATAGCATTAAAATGTTTCATTTTCTCACATTTGTGATTATGTTCTGCCTTAACATCTTATTGAGAAGAAGTATGTTAGGGAGGAGAAGTATTCTAGTTCAATTTTACAGAAGAGGAGGCAATGACTTCTCTTTTATGGTGTGTTACAGGCCCTGCAAGGAGTAGTTGCTCATGTTGATAGAATTGGAGACACACCTACACTTTGTTATATTTAGATTTTTAGGAGAGGCAGAGGTACCAAAGCAAACTATAAGCAAAGGAAAGTGCAAAAACTAGTGTGACGTGGCTGTTCCCAATTGTCATCTTTCAACCCTCAGAAACGGTTACTCTTTCTAGCTGGAAGTTGGTTCAGTCAAAGGCAGAAAAATGATCCTTGCTTTGTGCCCTTGAGAATTTATCATTTGTAATAACAGCACATTTCAATGCTTGACTGTGTTTGGACAAAACTGCCACTACTCTGCAGCACTATTGCTTATTTGTCTTCTGTGAAAAGTGGTGAGTGCTATTCATGTCGATATGGAAGAGAACGCATCTTCCAGTTTGTCCTGGAACCAGGAAGTGGGCCGAGAGGAGAAAGGAATTCACTGACATCATTGCTAAGACACAATTCCTTTCTGCAAGCATCGCAGATAATCATTGGGAATGGAAAACTGACCAATATTTTTTTGATATTTTATATTAAATCAAGACAGATACCTATGAAGTCTGGTTGAGGGGTTGAATTTTTATCCTCCCAGTTACAAGATTTAAGCTTTTCTATTGATCTGTGCAGAAATGCTATGGTTGTAAAAAAAAAAATAGAAAAAAAAGACTTGCTTTCATGTTATAGAACCTGCTGATCGGTGGCTTCTATTTTCCCTTTGTTCATCATTCTGTATAGTCTTAGTTTATTCTAGCACCAACATTTGAGATGCTTCATACTTAAATTCCTGTGGAAGGAGCTTTTCCCCCCCAATAAAATTTGCGGATCTTGGTTACTAATTTTGCACTGGTCGTATTTAAACCTGTACCAGGGAGGTGTGCTTGGAAACACCAGTTCTTTTTTTTTTGCTGAACGGCTATTCCTTGTTCTGGGGTTTCATTTGCAACTGTGATCAGCTACAAGGGAAGGGAAGGCTGGGGCTGGAGGACTCTTATGTACTACGTTCCTTAATAAACATTTGTTATACAGAGACTGCTCTGATCTGCCTTATTAAAAAGAGCAAGATTTGTTTTTAAAGTCAATGAAGTAAGTCTATGTTACTTTGGGGATTGTTTATCTGGATCAGCTAAACTGCAAGATCAGGTCACTGGTCAAAATGGACAGGTTTGCATGGTTTCCCGTGTATGGGGAAGACTTCATGCCCTGAAGCATGTGAGAGGGAAACTGTTCAGATTGGCTTTCAGGTATTGAGCTAAGTTTTAGAGTTTATGAGGGAACAAACGTTTGTGTGGTTAAAACAATAATTTAAAATAATACATGTATCCATATATTCCAAATCATGCTGGTATTTATTTAATTATTTATTTACATCATTTATATTCCACCCTTCTCACCCCGCAGGGGGCTCAGGGCAGATCACAATGCACATAAACAGGCAAAATTTCAATGCCATAGACTTACAACATATATAGACAGACGAGCTACACAATTGGTCAAGAGCTCACCCCGACCCGGACATGACCTTCTGGTCATTAGAGATCTTATGCAGCTGACTCCCAGTCAGCTGCACCACATTCCCGGTGCTGGTAGGCTGTTAGGAATTGTGGGAGGTGGAAGTCCAAAACACCTGGAGGACTAAAGTTTGCCCATGCCTGTTGTAGTGCATCCAGTCAAAAGAGGTAACCAATGAACATGTCCACTTTATTTGCTACAGGGTGATACCTGTATTAGATTAACATGATTCAATTGAAATTAGTGTATCAGGTATCAGAGGAGCCCCTGTCCCCCTGCTTCCTTTCCTCCCCTCAAACCTTTTCCCCTTTTTCTTACCTCCCCTGGCCCTCCTTTTTCTTTCTTTCCCCTTCCCTTTCTTCTCCTTTCCCTTATTTCTTTCTTTCTTTAATCTCTTTCTCCCTTCTCCAGCTCTGAGAGAGCCAACCTCACAGTGTCTCCATGGCTCTTTGACCTTCCTTCCTCACTTTCCTTCCCAACCCATCCTTTCCTCCCACCCTTCCCTTCCCCTTTCTTCCTTTCCTTCCTTACGCTTCCTTCCCTCTTTCCTTCCTCTTCCCTGCTTTTCCTTCCTTCCCTCTTTTTCCTTCGTCCATTCTCTGCTTTTCCTTCCTTCCCTCCTTTTCCTTTTCTTCTGCTTCCCCCTCCCTCCATTCTCTCCCCTCTTTCCTTCCTCCCAGTTCTGTTCCCTCCTTTTCCTCCCTCCCTTCTTTCCTTCCTTCCTCCCTTCCCTCCCTCCTTCCTTCATCTTCCCTGCTTTTCCTTCCCTTCCATCTCTCCTCCCTCCCTTCCCTTCCCTTTATTTTCCTTCCCTTCCTTCTCTCCCCTGTCCTTCCTTCCCTTACACTTCCTCTTTCCTTCCTCTTCCCTGCTTAGCCTTCCCTCCTTTTCCTCCCTCCATCCTTCATTCCCTTCCTTCCTCCCCTTTATTTTCCTTCCTTCTCTCCCCTGTCCTTCCTTCCCTTACACTTCCTCTTTCCTTCCTCTTCCCTGCTTATACTTCCCTCTTTTTCCTTCCTTCCCTCCTTTTCCTCCTTTCTTCCTTCCCTTTATTTTCCTTTCCTTCCTTCTCTCCTGTCCTTCCTTCCCCTTCCTCTTTCCTCTTTCCTGCTTATCCTTCCTTCCCTCCCTTCTCTCCTTCCTTCCCTTTGTTTTCCTTTCCCTCTCTCCCCTGTCCTCCCTCTCTCTTTCCTTCCTCTTCCCTGCTTATACTTCCCTCCTCCTTCCTTCCTTCCTCCCTTCTCTTTATTTTTCCTTCTTCTCTCTCCTGTCCTTCCTTCCCTTACCCTTCCTTCCTCCCTCTTCCCTGCTTATCCCTCCTTCCTTCCCTCCTTTTCCTCCCTTCTTTCCTTCCTTCCTCCCCTTTATTTTCCTTCCTTCCTTCTCTCCCCTGTCCTTCCTTCCCTTACACTTCCTCTTTCCTTCCTCTTCCCTGCTTAGCCTTCCCTCCTTTTCCTCCCTCCATCCTTCATTCCTTTCCTTCCTCCCCTTTATTTTCCTTCCTTCTCTCCCCTGTCCTTCCTTCCCTTACACTTCCTTCCTCTTCCCGGCTTATACTTCCTCCCCTCCTTTTCCTTCCCTCCTTCCTTCATTCTCTCCTTTTCCTCCTTTCTTCCTTCCCTTTATTTTCCTTTCCTTCCTTCTCTCCCGTCCTTCCTTCCCTTACACTTCCTCTTTCCTTCCTCTTCCCTGCTTATCCTTCCATCCCTCCTTTTCTTATCTTCTCTCCTTCCTCCCTTCTTTTCCTTCCTTCCCTTTTCCTTCCTTCCTTTCCTTCCAAATGTCATCACAAAGGGCCAGATGGCCTTGCAACAGCCACTCCTACACCCCTTCCTCGGACGAGAAGGCTAGATAGAAGTCCTGCAGAACTGCCCGAGGCGTGTTTGCGGCTCTTTGAGAATCTCCGGCCTCACTCCTTGGGGGAGAGGAACTACCACTCCCAGGGTGCTTTGCGGCAAGCGAGGGCCACTTCCTGTTCGTGGAGGCAAGATGGCGGCGCCGGGCAGGAGGCAGGAGAGCAACGGGAAGGCGGCCTCCCCTTTAGGCTTCGCGGGTGAGGAGGGGTCAAGTCTCTGGGGAACCCGGTGGGGGGGACGGGTATTGGGTAACCCCCTGGCAGGTGAAAGGGGTGTCAAACTGCATTAATTCTACAGTGTAGACCAACTTGGGCCCTCCAGGGGTTTTGGGCCCCAACTCCCACCCTTCCTAACAGCCTCAGGCCCTTTCCTTTTCCCCCTCAGCCGCTTAAGCGGCTGAGGGGGAAAAGGAAGGGGCCTGAGGCTGTTAGGAAGGGTGGGAGTTGGGGCCCCAAACCCCTGGAGGGCCCAAGTTGGCCCATGCCTGGCCTAGGCCCTTGGAAACAACTGTCAACCTAATTCCATGATTTGCAGCAGGGACTGAATGGAAAGCTAGCAAAACCACTTTCCCCCTCCAGCCATCTCCCATTTCTAAGCCAAAGAGCTGGCATTGTCGTTAGACACCTCCAAGGTCATTACGGCCAGCATGACTGCAAGGAGCGCCGTTAACCTTTCCCGCAGAAGCAGTCCCTATCGATCTACTCGCCTTTGCATGTTTTCGAAAACTGCTAAGTTGGCAGGTGCTGGAGCTCAGCAAGTTCAGCAGCTCAGCAGTTGAACCCGCCGCACCGCCAAGGGAGCCTTGGATAGCATAGGCTGCGGTGTTTGTTTTGCTCCCTGTGCCCCTGTTCAGAAGATTTCCCCCTCACTTTTTTTGTCGCTGTGATTATTGGATTTTGAAGAAAAAAATGGCTTTTTGTGGAAACAAGGATGGGTGAAGAAGTTTTAAGTAGAGACACCTTTCCCCCATGAGAACTCTTCCAGGAGTGGATTTCCCTTCCCAGGGGTAGATTTCTCTCACTTCCTGTTGTCTCACCCCCCATCCATACCTGTGAATCATTTATAAGTCCGATGTTTGTAAGCCAGGGGTGCCCACACTTTTTCGGCATGCAAGCTACTTATAAAACAACCAAGTCAAAATGATCTACCTACCCACTACTCAGAGAGCCATAAAAGCAAAATATTTGGAAATTTTATTTCAGTGAGAGCCATCTATTATATAAATGGGTTCACATCATGTCATGTATACCTCAGACAAAGAAACCATACAACGCAGAAAAACAATACTTGCCAACAAAAATAGGCCTCAAGCACGGTACGTTTTGTAGCAAAGAAACTTTCCCCCAAAACCTAAAAGGCCCCCAAAACAACAAGAAAAATAAAACTACATTTACCAGCATCCTCCGGGCAGCCAAAGACTCACCCAGCCTCTACATTCTGAACAACATGATTGGCGGCCAATAAGGGCGGCTTTGCATAACTGCTGCACTGGCCAGCCAACATGAAAATTCCGATCCTTAATAAACCGCCAAAACAGAATAAGGAAAAGGCCTGAGCCAATCCCCAACACAAACATCCAAATCACTTCCAACCAAAAATTTACACCCCAAAAAAACACAGACCACGCCCAAAATTGACAGTAAGGCTTCATTAACTTGATTTCCCTAACTAGCCCTCACTTACTGGGAAGCTGTTTACGCTCTGAATTGACAGTAAGGCTTCATTGACTTGATTCTCCCGACTAGGCCTCAGCTCATTGGACATTGTGTATGGCCTGAATTGACAGTAAGGCTTCATTAACTTGCTGTTCCTAACTAGGCCTCAGCTCATGGGACATTGTGTATGGCCTGAATTTACAGTAACCTACCTTGGCACACAGAGCCCGACCATGCATGATGGGACTTGAAGTACCACCATGGAAAATGGGATTTGTAGTACTTCAAAACCCATCATTCCCCACAGACCACTGTGGCCCAGAACCAAGACCAATAAAGACCCAACTTGGCACACCATGCCCCCCATGACCCACACTCCATCCAACTGCAGTTTAGAGGAGGGCACACCGTGGATGATTGGACTTTCTCGCATCTCCTAAAAAGGGCACAGCAACGCGTGCCGGGTACAGCTAGTCTATATATATAAAGGAAGAGCCGTCATGTGAAGACTACCTCAAACAGAGAAACCTTACAACGCAGAAACACAAAACTTGCCAACAGAAATAGGCCTCAAGCAAGGTACGTTTGTAGCAAAGAAACTTCCCAAAAAAACCTAAAGGCCCCCAAAACAACGAGTAAAAATAAAACTACATTTCCCAGCATCCTCCGGGCTGCCAAAGACTCTCCCAGCCTCTACATTCTGACAACATGATTGGCTGCCAATAAGGGCGGTTGCATAACTGCTGTACTGGCCAGCCAACATGAACATTCCGACCCATAACAAACTGTCAGACTCCTAAATAGGGCACAGCAACGCGTACCGGGTACAGCTAGTATAATATATTTTAATACTGAATCCCCCGAGATCACTACGCCGTATGTTCCCCCGAGATCACTACGCTCGGAAGAGCGCAACCTGTTGGTCATTCCATCCATCCGCTCCTGCCATCTGTCCACTTCGAGACCGCGAGCCTTCTCTGTTGCGGCCCCTGTGCTATGGAACTCACTTCTGGACCATACTCGTGCGATTTCAGAGCTCCCCCCCTTTCGGAGGGCGTGCAAGACCGCTCTTTTTAGGCTTGCTTTTAGCTAAATCTTTTTCTTAAATCTAAAATGTAAAGGCACGCTTACGCTTATGCCTATGAGTTTTAGGAATTTGCAATTCCATTATTTTATCACTGTTACACTCTGTGTTTTTATTGTATGTTGTGATCCGCCCCGAGCCTGCAGGGAGGAGCGGAATATAAAACTGAATAAATAAATAAATAAATTCAACTAAATGTGAGTTTAATAAGCCCCTGAATTTATTCATAATAATAATGATGATAATATTCATTCAGCCTCTGCTACTACTACTACTAATAATAATAATAACAACAATAGGTTCCTAGAGTAGAAGGAGACCTTCAAGGGCCATCCAGTCCAACTTCCTTCTGCCATAAGGGAAAAACACAATCAAAGCATTCCTCACAGATGGCCATTCAGCCTCTGATGATGATGATAACAACAACAACAATGGGTTCCTAGAATAGGAGGAGACCTCCAAGGGTCATCCAGTCCAACCTCCTTCTGCACCTGGGCGGCGTCGGGAGCCTGCGGGGTGGGACGGAGCCTTCCTCCTGCCCTGCCTGCGATCTACCAGGACGCCCTACGCGAGCTACCAATATATTGCGATCTACCTAATGAGCACCCCTGCTCTAACTCAATCTCTCCTTGGGTTCAAAAGAGAAGGAAAAATCCCCAAGCACTATATATCTCCTGACACACACAAGCAGAGATAGGTCTCAATACAATAAGATGTAAAAAGCCGAAGTCTGAAACAAAGGCATGCACCTGAAAAGTATCCATAATAATAATAGGTTCCTAGAATAGGAGGAGACCTCCAAGGGCCATCCAGTCCAACCTCCTTCTGCACCTGGGCGGCGTCAGGAGCCTGCGGGGCGGGACTGAACCTCCCGCCCTGCCTGCGATCTACCAGGATGCCCTATGCGATCTACCAGTAGATCGCGATCTACCGAATGAACACCCCTGTTGTAAGCCCTCCAGGTGTTTTGGACTTCAACTCCCACAATTCCTAACAGCTGGTAAGCTGGCTGGGATTTCTGGGAGTTGGAAGTCCAAAACACCTGGAGGACTGAAGTTAGCCCATGTCTGGTCTTGTGCATTTGAAGGGCAAAGGGCAAAATGTCTTGTGCATTTGAATCATTGAGCTGAATAACTTAATGTTTAGCTTTGAAACACCCAGTAACCCAAAATCCACAAAAGAATGATGGCTTGATGGCCAACTAAAATGCACAAAACATACCAATTCCACTGGATTCTTCATCAGCAAAAGATGATAAAATCATGCAGGAGAAGAAGAAAAAGTGTAAGTGTTGGAGTCACAGGCCTACATTTTGTATCGGATGTTATTCCTGTTGTTCAGTTGATTTGGAGGGATCTCAATGGCAACAAAGACCAATCCCCTCTTGACCACGTTGGGATTGAGACAAAGGATAGCAAAGTTTAAGCTCCACGCTGAGTAGTGTAATTAGTAGCTGGTTTTTTAAAAAGTAACGTGTTTGTTGACAAACTGATTTTTCTTTCTTTTTAGTAATACCAGTTAAGTTCTCAGAAAAGCACCAGTCACCTCACTATCTCTTTGTGAAGGAACACAAAGTCAGGGAGGACAAAGATCATAACAGACCCCAAAACAACACCCTTTTTGTTCTTAATGTCCCTCCATATTGTACAGAGGTGAGTATTTGGGAAAGGGAGGGAGAGCTATATGATCATGGGCAGATGATTGTGGATTCTATTGCTGTGTGCCTTCATGTCATTCTGGCTTGTAACCATAAGATGATTCCATCCTTCTTGGTGAGATTTTGCATATACTGTAATGGAATCAAAGCATCTACAGATTTTGGTATCCACAGGGAGTCCTGGAACAAAATTATTGACAGTTACCGAGAGCCCACTGTACACTTATTCCTTAATTATTTAAGCCACTACACATTGAATACTGGGAATATAGAGGAGGTCTGCCTATATACTGTACATGTGTTGTCTTATAGACATACTATGTTGTACCTTTGTAAAGAAGAGGAGACTAAGTATTGAACCGAACCTTTATGCTTTTTTTTCTTACTCGCATTGTTTGTCTTCTTAACTGAATTTTAAAATATAGTTTTAACCTTTTCAGTCATTTTAGGATTTATTCTGTAAATTTGTCAGACCAGTTTTGTTGTATGCCTCCCTGAGATTTCTAGATAGAGGACAGGAGACATGTGTCTATGTACTTACATATTTGTGTGTATATAATGTAGGGCCTATATGCTCTAAGGCAGTGGTTCTCAGGCTGTGGGTCCCCAGGTGTTTTGGCCTACAACTCTCAGAAATCCAAGCCAGTTTACCAGCTGTTAGGATTTCTGGGAATTGAAGGCCAAAACACCTGGGGACCCACAGTTCGAGAACCACTGCTCTAAGGGCACCAGATCCTGTCTGATATTAGAAGCTAAGCTGGGTCAGTTCCTGGATGGGAGACTACTATGAATCCCAGGTGCTATAGGCTATATTTCAGAATAAATTATTCATGTATAAAAATCAGGGTGTTTTTGTTTATTGCAATAATTATACCCTGTTATGTATCAAAAAGATCTCACGACAGCTTACAACTAACATAAATGGAAGGCAGAACAACATGGACAGACTACATACAAATAACTTAATACAGGACAGGAGCCAAGTATATGGTGCAGGGTATTGTTCAGTAATCTGAGGAACAGGCAGATGAACTCATTGGAGATGGTTTCAGTCTTTGAAAAGGTTATTTCCTATGGAACTGAATTATGCTGTGCTTTGGGATTGTTTTTTTTTATTATTATTGTAAACCATTCAGTGTTTATTTTTGTCTTTGTAGGAATGCTTGTCAAGGTTATTCTCTGGCTTTGGCTCCGTACAGTCTGTTGAGTTGTGTGAAAAGCCAACGCTGGGAGAAAAAAAGAAACCACCCAAAACCAAATTCTTTGGTGCAACAAAACCTTTAGTAAGTCAAAAACAGAGTAAGGATGGGAAATATTGAGGTGTTTGCATTTGGGGAGGGGGAAGGAAAGGAAGCAGATGGGAGCAATTGTTTGTGATTTGTTTATTGTGAACAATTCAAAACTTATTGGTTGCTTGTGTGTTCAGGATCTCTGACTAAGACACTGTCACTTTCATAGTTCAGAATTGCATAGTCGAGTATAAAACATATTGTCTCCCATACCCCAAGTTTCTTAGCAGACATTAATCTTGGGTGCGGAGGAAGCAAATGCCGGGATGGTGTACTGGAGACAAGGAATTACATTTCAGCTCAGACATGGAACCCCCCTGGGTAGCCTTGGGCAAGGCACACTTTCTCAGCCTCAGAGGAGGGCAACATCCAAGCCTTTCTGAACAAATCTTGCCAAAGAAAGCCTATGATTGGGTTGGTTTCGGACCACGAGTAAGAAATGACTGGAAAGCACACAAGAGCAACAACAAGGAGAAAGAGAAGAGAATGAGTGTTTAGTGCCTATAGCCTGCACACAATATTTTTGCATTTGCTCCTTTTAGCACTTGTTGCCATAGTTAAATTAGTATCTCACCCATTGAGGCACATACAGGTATAATCAAACCCAGCCCATAATCACGCGCTTCTTGTTTCACAGGGCTTCCAGGTTGCTTATGTGGTCTTCAAGAGTCCTGCTGGAGTGCAGGCTGCCAAATCAGTATCAACAGATGAGCCCCTAGTGATATCTTCCAATAAGTATCCTGTGCTAACAGGAATTCAGAGTAAGTTAACCACAATTTCCTAGAGAGTCATTTCTTTCTTCTTCTTTGCCTGGCATACAGGTCTGGAAAGATGTTTTTTTACAGTACATAGTGCTCATTGAGAAGAGTTGGACATACCAGGGTCAACAGCCCTGTGAATGTTGCTGCACACTTAATACTTTTTGAACTTAATTGTTATTCTCAGCCAGACCTACATTATGGAACTGCAGCAGGTTGGGAAGAGGCTCCTCAGTTCTGAGCTCATTAGGATATGAATCGGGAATTTGTGGCCATCCAACTGCTACTAGACCATAGTTCCCATCATTCCTTATCATTAGCCTTTCTAACTGAGGCAGCTAGAAACTGCAATCGATATCTTTGGGAAGGTCATACATTTTTCACCCTTGCTTTGGCAGAAATAAGAGTAGGATGGAAGCATTATAAAATGCTAATGCTATCCAAATTGGATGCTTATCTCTCAACTAGAGTTGTTAATTGCCTTAACCTTGTCCTCTGGTACAACTCATTCACCCTGTTCTCACCCAAGTGCTTGCTGTCTTTTTCCACCTTGAGTCCCTATATTGAGAGAGAGAGATGATAAAAATATTATTTGTACATTACATACAAATAACATTTTCTCATCACTGCCATCACCAGTGACACTGGTGGAACACATTTTCCCTTGTCTTCATAGTGTAGTGAGTGATTACTGGCCATTTTTTAAATATGCAAGAAATGGAATCGAGGAGTAATAATGGGTTTCCAACCACTCAGTCTCCATGGACTTAGTAAGTCCTATAGCATCGCCACTAGGGCCCCTTAATCAGCTTGAGAAGTCTCCCATCATGTTCACATATTTCATAGTATTTGTAGATGATAAGGGACTTCTCATGTTTCTAGATTGTGTTTTAAACCTTGGCACTACTGCTAGGTAATTATTGACTCTTCTTTAAAATCTCAGAGTGGATTGCCAATTATTCAGCTTCAATTGTGAATCCTGTTGAATTGAAAACAGAAGTGGATACTTTCATGCAAGCCTATGACAAAAGGATTGCAAAGGTATGGCCTTTTTGAGATGTAATTTTGACTCAAAGTCCCACTTTGCCATGTAACTGACTGGAGATCTTGGACTATTGAATTTTGTATAGGGTTATTGTGAATATAATTAGGGATGGGGTGAGTTAACTATAACAAGGGAATTCCTTATAGGGGAAGATGGGATATATTGTCAGAAGTATCTACTAGTAAGATTTCCTTCCTTTGATGGTGATAAAGTAGCAGTGATGGCTGAAAGATGGGATGTAAATTAAATAATGCTGTAAAGCTCCACCAGCACATTTATGTTGAACTTTTGAGAGGGTGAAAACTTCACCAGTCAGTCAACTGCAACAGGAAGTGTATACATCCTTGCACAATATCTCAGAAAATTAACGTAGAATTATGTATCAACAGTTACACCAGTGAAAGTCCCCAAAATTCTAGCCAATAGAAAAAAACTGCATGCAAATAAAAGTTTTTAAAATATTACTTCTTGTTATATGCCACAATAGAGGCCAGTGTTTTTTCTCTAGTGTCATTGGAGTAAATCTGGAAATGGGATGGTGGGAGCATTGTGTCTGAATTTTTTGGCTGACAGCAAAACCCTAAATCTTGCTAAACTGGTTTCTACAGATTTTGCCTCTACTGGAGGCCTTGTTTTGGGGGCTTCTTACATCGAAAGGGTTGTGAAGATCAAAGGAAATTCCTCCCTTCAGTTTCTGCGTTTAAGGGACAGCTATAGGATCTAAGTGAGCAGTTTGCCATAGATTTAGAAGAGTGGCGCTTCTTTTATACTGATACAGGAGGAAGCAAAAGCCGAGAAGGAAGACGGTGTACCAGATGAGGAAGGGTGGGTGAAGGTGACAAAGAAGGGCCGGAGGCCAGGACTTCCACGGACAGAGGCAGCCAACCTGCGAGCATTGGAGAGGGAAAAACGCAAGAGAGCCCGCAAGGAGCTGCTCAACTTCTATGCGTGGCAGCATCACGAGACCAAGAGGGAACGTAAGTAGTGGCATCCTAACATGCAATCTCTCCCAGTGGAATTTGATGGAAAGAAATGGCATACAATTTAATAGGGGTTGCTACCTTCTTCGTGATATATTTTGTTGGGGTAGTGGGATTATTAACAAAAGACCCTCCTCATAAATGTACAGCAGGAGCATGACCCAGGACCAGTAGCCCAAAGTGATAAAAAGAACAAAGACACACAGACCAGTGGTATCTCTTCCATAGGAGGCTTTTCTTTGTAGTAAAATAATATAGTTTCACTATTTACAAGAACAAGGTTTCCACAACACAAATAAAGTCCTTTATACTTCGTTCTTCGGTTCTATGCTGAGCTTCTTTCCCATGCAGATAAAGAGCTTCACTCTCACAAAGCCTTCTCTCACACCAAAATTACACAGGAGCTTCACATAGTAGCTTTACACCTAAGAGTTAGTAGGCCGAAGCCTGTTAGAGTCAGTGGGCCAAAGCTAGTATTGTCCTGAGGAGTGTGAGGTAAATCTCTGTGTGAGAGAAGCCTCATGTAAGAAGCCCCGGGTTAAAAAGGCCTCATGCATAAAGCTGTTTCTTGACTCACACTTTTGTAATCAAAAATACCCAGTTAATTTTTAATATTTCTGACAATATCACTGCAATTATTAAATACTGTTAGGACATGAGGCATTTTATGGGTTTTGTAATTATGTTCTTTGAACTCATTAATTTGAAGAGTGTTGTGTTGTTGCTGCCATGTTTACTTCTGCATATGTGTCTGTAAACATCAACAAAATCTTTTTATATGCCTGGGGAGTTAAGGGTACAGCTTGAGTAACTTTCTACTCTGGAAGTAATTGCATTTTGTTTAAGAAGTATATAACAGATGACTAAACAGATTGCCCCGGAGAAGGAAGGGAGATGACAAATGATGCTTACATAGATGCTTTAATTTCCAGCAGAATAGACCAGGGAGAGTGACGTTACAGCGCAAATCAAACGTATGACCAAAGAGAGATGGTGGGGAAAATAATACCTTCCAATTCTTACTTATTCTCTTAAGTGTATAATCATATTTTCTTGGTATAAATACCTATAGGGGGGAAAGTCAGGCTATTTGGTAGATCCTGTCTCCATGTATAAGCTAACCCAGGCTTTGAGATCCTCAGGAGAGGCTCAGCTCTCAGCTCCACCACCATCACAAGCACAATTGGTGAGGGCACACATGAGGGCCTTTTAGGTGACTGCCCCTCAATTCTGGAATTCCCTCTACAGAGAGGCCAAAATGGCCTCCTCCCTGTTTTCTTCAACCAGCTGGCTAAAACATTTTTATTCACACAAAGCTTTTGAAGAAAGGGCTTAGGGGAATGCTGCATTGTTTCAGACTGAACCACTTTTAGTATATTTTACTTTTTGAATAATTTTAATTTATTTGTTTTAATAGTTGTACTAGTTTAATTCCACTTTGATATTTACCTTTTTATATTTTAATCATTTTGCTTTTTAAAATTGTGAACTGCTTTGGGTTCCAATCTTTGGGGGGAAAGAGGGGGAATAAATAAAAATAGTAACTCTTTGGCTTACAGTACATTCAGAAAGATGGAAAATGAAGACACTTGGGGTGTGAGAAGGGTCTGCTGGGCCATGTCCACCAAAAGTGGGAGTGCAGAAGAAAGTGGGCTTTCAGACTATTTGTTACAGAAAAGGTTACTTTTTGTAACCATCTGAAGCTCATTGTTTTGGAGGCACAAGAATTTGTACTCGGCTAGAAGCCTTAAATAACAATAGTGTTAAGATAGGCTCTCTTACATTCACTGCTCCTTTCTGATTTAATATCTCTTGTATTACAGATATTGCCCAACTAAGGAAGAAATTTGAAGAAGACAAGCAGAAAATTGCACTAATGCGCGCTCAGCGGAAGTTCCGACCGTACTGAGTTGCAGAGAATGGTAGCCACAGGAAAAAACTGCAGAGAGGGTTTTGTGATAGTACAGGAAGTCAGATCTGATATCCCATTTTTCTTCAATATTTCATGGACTGTGACAGAGTAATATGGCCTTCAAGAAATGGCCTCCTTGTTTGATGAAGGCATGTAATGCTGATAGTTCTGAAATTGATATTTGAGAGAACTAATTCTTACTCATCTAGTGCTGCCCACAAAGCATGAGCACTTCAAATGCAAATTTCAGATGCTGTAAACACATACCTTTGATTGTAAATACATTTTACATGTTACAACATAATCTTGGTTTATCTATCTCAGTGATTTTCAACCTGACAATTTTTTTTACATTTACAAAATAACAACAAAATGACACTCTAACACAGTAATACATATAGTTAATATGATTTAAAATGTATTTATCCCAAATTGTCACTGTCACCATCTAACTCTAACTTTGTTTACTTAGCCGCGTCTGAGCGAATCCAAGATGGTGGACAGAGCACTCTCGTGTCACTTCTTACATAGGGACCATTTCTTAACCCTGACCCTGTTTAGATCAAAAGGGACAAAGATTTTAAAATAAAAAATAATTTCCCAGTAAAAACTACCAAAAAAATCACTGATCTATCTTAAAAGCATAAACAACATTTTTTGTATCATCTCCCGACAAGCTAGCCAGTAGTCAAACAGAGATTAAAATAAAATACAGTAAAAATACAAAATACAAAACATCATAAAAACATAAACCATCAACAATAACCAGTAGCTGAACATAGTAGCCACATATTAAACCAAGGGGCAAGGCAGGGCTCGTGCAATACAGCTGCAAGGACAGGGCTGATAAAGTACAGGAGGCAAGTGATAAGTTTGGGCTACGAGGGCCAAGTCAATTAGTGAAATACAACTATTGGGGCAAGGACAATGCTAATATTAAGTTATGGCCAAAATTATTTAGTGAACTGATTAATCAAAAGCACATTGGGGCTTCTTACACGTTTTAGGTTTTTACAGAAAATGGACAGGGTGGGTGCTAATCTGATCTCCCTGGGTAGTAAGTTCCAGAGCCAGGGGGCCACCACCGAGAAGACCCTCTCGTCACCACCAACTGAGCTTGTGACAGAGGTGGAAGCGAGAGAAACCTCCCCCCTCAGAAGATCTTAGCACTCACACAGGTTCATAGGTGAGATGCCATTACAAAAATAGGCTGGACCCAAACCTTTGAGGAATTTTTAGGTAATAACCTGCACCTTTAATTGGGACCGGAAACTTATCGGCAGCCAATGGAGCTGTTTTAATGGGGGTTGACCACTCCCTGTACTACTTCGCCATTTTCCCACATTTGCATGTGGTTTGCTGGAAAAGGTCCACAAAACTAGTCCTAAGAAGAGCTGCTCTACACAACTCCACAAAACTATTAAATTATAACCAAAACTCATCATAGATTATTGGCATGTTAACAAACACTGTTTTTTCTATACACATTCCATCATAGTAAAAATGTTTGCTGTACCATATGGAGGGGAAGCACAAGTACCAGAAAAGTGAGACTGAGGGCATGTGGCCCCTATACTTCAGATGCTTGCCCACTCTTACTTTATAGTTACCCTTAAAGCAGTTCATGATAACTGGAGAAACAGATTTCCCACTGAAGAATTACTGGCTGTGACAGCACCACCTTTTATTTGATACATTAGCTCAAGAGACATCCAGAACAAGTGGTGGATTGATTTATCAGAAAAGACACAACGCTGTGCAGATCTCGGTGATCACAGAGGTTTTTATGAAGCTCTCAAAGCAGTGTTTGGACCTACTTATCAGGTCCAAAGCCCCTTATACAGTACAGATGGTCAAACACTAATTACTGATAAAACCTCCATCCTGAACCGATGGGCTGAACATTTCAGGGTCTCTTTAATGCCAGCCGAGTAGTCCAAGGTTCAGCTATCCAACACATGATACAACAACCAATGAAAAATGAACTGGACACAGCTCCCACTCTGGAAGAGACCATTGAGGCCATACAGCAGTTGAAAAATGGCAAAGCAGCCGGGATCGATGGAATCCCACCTGAAGCTTGGAAACAGGGAGGTCATGTACTGCATGCTAAATTCCACGAGCTCCTTGTGAGTTGCTGGGAAAAAGGTGAACTGCCATCAGATCTCCGAGATGCAGTTATCATCACCCTGTATAAGAAAAAGGGAACAAAATCCGATTGCTCAAACTATCGAGGTATAACACTGCTCTCCATTGCTGGAAAAATCCTTGCAAGGATACTCCTGAACAGATTAGTTCCGGCTATTGCAGAAGAACTTCTCCCTGAAAGCCAATGCGGCTTCAGAGCAAATAGGAGCACCACAGATATGGTTTTTGCCCTTAGACAACTGCAAGAGAAATGTAGAGAGCAGAACAAAGGACTCTATGTAACATTTGTCGACCTCACCAAAGCCTTCGACACTGTGAGCAGGAAAGGTCTGTGGCAGATCCTGGAACGTCTAGGATGTCCCCCCAAGTTCCTCAAAATGATTGTCCTGTTACATGAGGGCCAGCACGGTCAAGTCAGATATGGCGATGCTCTCTCGGAGCCCTTTCTCATAACTAATGGAGTGAAACAAGGTTGTGTTCTTGCACCAACCCTATTTACAATCTTCTTCAGCATGATGCTCCAAAGGGCTATGGCAGACCTACAAGAAGAAGACGGCATATATATACGCTATCGTACTGATGGTAGCTTGTTCAACTTAAGCCGTCTGAGGGCTCGCACTAAGACTCTAAACTATCTAGTCCGTGAGCTACTTTTTGCTGACGATGCTGCCCTTGTCGCCCATTCAGAAGCAGCCCTGCAGCGCCTCACATCCTGCTTTGCAACAGCTGCAGAGCTGTTTGGGCTGGAAGTCAGCATGAAGAAAACGGAAGTTCTCTACCAGCCCGCACCACAGGAAGAACACCACCATCCTCACGTCAGCATAGGCACATCTGTGCTTAAGTCCGTTCAGCAGTTCACCTACCTGGGAAGCATCATCTCTTCAGACGCCAAGATTGACAAAGAGATAGATCACAGATTATCAAAGGCATATAGTGCATTCGGAAGGCTTCACAAAAGAGTCTGGAGCAACAAGCACCTGAGACAAAGCACCAAAATCAGTGTGTACAGAGCTATCATACTGTCCATTCTCCTCTATGGGTCTGAAACATGGGTCACCTATCGCCAACACCTACGACTCCTCGAGCGCTTTCATCAGCGCTGTCTTCGCACAATCCTAAATATACACTGGACCGACTATGTGACGAATGTTGCTGTCCTTGAGCAAGCAGGGATCACCAGCATTGAGGCCATGCTATTGAGAACACAGCTGCGCTGGGCAGGACACGTCTCTAGGATGGAGGACCACCGCCTCCCAAAGATACTACTCTACGGTGAACTCGCCACGGGTCAGCGCAAGAGAGCCCCCCAAAAGAGATATAAGGACTCCCTGAAACAACATCTCAGGCTTGGCCAGATTGATCACCAACAATGGTCCACCCTGGCCTCACATCGGGAGGCATGGAGAAGCACTATCCACAATGCTGCGGCCTCTTTCGAGAAGACACGCCGAATGGGTCTCGAAGAGAAACGACAACGCAGAAAGAACCGCAACTTGGCAAAAACATCACCCAAGGAGACTTTCTGCTGCGCTTTCTGCAACCGAACTTGCCTATCTCAGATTGGCCTTTTTAGTCATCAACGCGCTTGTAAAAAGCGTGGGATGAGTCCTTCCTGAATCTTCGTTCGCGAAGTAATGCCGAGAGAGAGCTCAAGAGACATAAACTTTATTGACCACATTTGAGAATTTGAGATACTGGTGGGCATCACCACGAAATAACTGGTATGAATATTTCCCTTCTCACAAGGATGGAGAAACATTCAGAAACTGGATCTGAATTCTAAATACCAAGCGTAAATATAGTAGCATGGAAAGATAAATACATGTACAACCTTTCTCAGCCAGGATCACCTCTTCCCAGTTCTGTACTTCCCCACCATCACATAGATGTGCCAACCTACCATTTGCCAAGTGGGATTTAACTCAAACCAACACGAACAGCAAACACTTTGTCTTTATTGCATTAACTACTAGTCTATGTAGACTCAAATTGCTTGTTTGTGATGGCAGGAACACTTCTAGAAGGTATCTATGAATTGCTAAGTACCCTGCTCATCACTGATCCCTATTAAATTAAGACGCAAAGAAAACTGCACCCAACCGAGCAATTTAGTAAGGATAAAAAAAACCAAAAACACTTTCCATAGGCATTCTGTTGGACCAAAACACCAGTAGATGTTTCTGTACAACCTCTCACAGTGGTTATTCCTTCTGCTCTGAAGACAATCCTGATTATAAATTTGCCTTGAGACTTTCATTCCTCTTTAAAAAGGTGCTGATGATCCCAGCCACAAATTCGGGCTCATTGAGGTGGATAAAGTGATTTCCAGGAACCTTAACAAACTGAAAATGCTAAAGGCAAAGAGGAATACAGTGAGAAAATTACACAAGAGAGAAACAAGAGATATAAAAAAATAACAAACAGCAGTACTATTAAATTTAATGGCCACAAAATCACCTATGTAACTATCTTAGATATGTAGTTAAGTAGTATCTTCCATTCTGATGGCATAATCATTTAGCAGGCAGCAGCCCCCATGGACGACAAGAGTCTGTTGTCCTGTTGACTGACGTTTCCACCCCTTGCCTTTCGTGAACTCTAGTGTGACAGCCACAAGCAGGGCCCCTGTTTGTGCTTAGTTGTTTCAGGGAATTCTGTCCACTTTACAGAATGTAAACAAATTAAAAGGTGATGGGTGGAAATGATAATCAATAGTATCAAAATAAAATTCAACAGCTCGTTGAATACAATCAAACTGGATCTAGATTTTTTAAAATTCATTCATTTACATCTTATCTTTTCCCCAGCATGACCTACAACCCTGTTAAGCCTATCACAACATGCATAAAGTAAGAATGAATTCTACATCCTGTGTCAGGTTTCTTGCAATTAAAATGGCGAGATTGACCTAGCCCTATCCTTATATTTTTGTTCCCTTTGATATAAACTTACAAAAACAGAAGTACAGGGTACATAATACAGTAAAGTCTCGCTTATCCAACATAAACGGCCTGGCAGAAGGTTGGATAAGCGAAAATGTTGGATAATAAGGAGGGATTAAGGAAAAGCCTATTAAACGTCAAATTACATGATTTTACAAATTAAGCACCAAAACATGTTTTATAACGAATCGACAGAAAAAGCAGTTCAATACATGGTAAAGTTCTGTAGTAATTACTGTATTTACAAATTTAGCACCAAAACATCGCAATGTATTGAAACAGCGGTGGATCCGGGCAGGAGGCAGACTACGTTGGATAATACAGAGTGTTGGATGAGCAAAGGTTGGATAAGTGAGACTACTGTATTAATAATTGTGGTATCCTCGAAACTCCCCTGTTCTTCAAGGCTTCTACGCACCTGTTTGTATGAGGCTCTGTATGCTTCCAAAACGATTGCTAAAAGGTCAGAAAATCTGGATCCGATTCTAAACATCCCATCTTCTGTTCTAGAAGGAAAAATTGAAAGCTTTAGAGGTTTGTGGCTTTGAGTAAGAACAGAAATTATAATTATGTTAAGATGTTTGAGGGATCATCAGTTGTAGCTCTTGTTACGTTCAAGGGAAGCCTACATTTAGCCTTCCAACCGGCATTGTTGTACACAATAGATTGGTGTAATATGGGACCAGATTGGTACTAGGAAGCCATAATGATGACCGATTCAACATTAATTTCATGACCTTTAACTACAATGAAGTAACTATCTTGGGACAGCTATATTCTTGGGACAGACAAATGAAGTGCAACATATCCTTTCTTTTAGTCAGAAGAGCCACAGATGTCAAGTACCACATTTCATTGCGTAACAGTTGCAAATTTCATCCCTTTTTTTAACCAAACAATGAGGGTGCAACTATTACACGATGGGAAAAAATTGTGCCAGTTTTATGAACTCATACAATCATTTATTATTAAACTGCTGTTAGAAACAAATTGAAAAAATTTATAAGATGGTCTAAAAAAAACATTTACGTATTTCCACTCACTCATTTGCCCACCTATGCCATTTCAGGCATGGCTGGCACTTCATTCACTCACCTATGGTGGTATTTGCCTTTCAGGCATGGCGCCTCATGCGGCTGAATGAAATGCCATGCCTGAAAGAAGATTAGTGAGTGAATGAGTTAATAATAATAATAATAATAATAATACACTATTTATATTCCGACCTTCTCCACTAGGGGACTTTTTTCGTGTCAGGAGCGACTTGAGAAACTGCAAGTCGCTTCTGGTGTGAGAACTGGCCGGCTGCAAGGACGTTGCCCAGGAGATGCCCGGTTGTTTTGATGTTTTACTAACCTTGTGTGGGAGGCTTCTCTCATGCCCCCGCATGGGGAGCTAGAGCTGACAGGAAGCTCATCCGTGCTCTCCCCAGATTTAAACCTGTGACCTGTCGGTCTTCAGCCCTGCCGGCACAAGGGTTTCACCCACTGCACCACCGGGGGCAGATAATAGCATTTACTCACATAGGCAAACATCCCATGCCTTTGCAGTCATATACAATGAAGACACACAAACAAAGGCAGACACTTCTTTCATTACTGGCTTCTGGAGGCAGTGCTCATCTCTGGCTCTTTTTTCTCCATTTTCAAGCCAAGGAACCTGCGTTGTCACTTCCTGGTTGTATGGTCGGCAAGATTGCTTGGAGCGTCTCTGCCTTTTCCCGCTGAAGCGGTACCTATTTATCTACTCACATTTGATTGTTTTCGAACTGCTAGGTTGGCAAGAGCTGAAACTGATAGCTCACCCCGTCTCGTGGATCCAAACTGCTAATCTTTAGGTCAGCAGTTCAGCCACGCTTCAGATCAGCAGTTCAACAGCACAAGGGTTTAACCCATTGCACCACTGAGGCTCCCAAGTGCCAGTAAAGCTGTTTAGGGCAGAAAGGCACCAGGAAGGGAAGCCTAGCTGCTAGTATACTGTTTGCAGAGGGAAGACTGTCTTCCTCCATACCATGTGCTAATAGTCTCATCGGCCAACAGTACATTCGGCTGATGAATCAAGGATCTGAATATTATGAGAGGAACACAAAAATACTAACTTTGTGAATATTAGTGAAATATGGCATATGTCACTTACAAGATCATCAGTACATCAGCCTGGATTATTTTCACACAGTTCACTTGATGTTGGAAAGGTGTAGTAGAGGTGATATGCTATATTAGAAAGATAAAACGGCAGACCAGGAAGTGAAACATGATAAAATTAGTGAATCCGTTTTTCTATCTTATGGGAATACTCGTACATCTAACCCAATGCTTCACAGATGGTGTCTCTTTTGCTAGGTACACTGCCTGGAAAGGTCAGTTAATGCTGACTCTTCTCACTAAGTCCACAGAATGTAGTATTTCAAAGATTCAGCTACTTCAGTGAGTTTAGGATGGAAAATGAGAAAGAAAACATTAAGTGGCTTTGGATACGTCTATTACAAAATACCATAGATGTCTGCTAGGAGCAGTAGTAAGGAATCCACCGCATCCCAGCACACACTACTGCATATACCTTCTGTCCCCATTTGACAAATGGGAACTGCCAGGTGACCAGCAACACCTGCTACTGCACTGGCTCTCCTCACCCTGTACTACAAGAGATAAAGATAGAAAAGGAGGAGTTGGCAGGGATGGGAAATTTGTTCAAATTGGCCAAACATGGTTCCTCTATCATATACACCAATGTTTTTCAACCTTTTTGGAGCCGCAACACATTTTTTACATTTACAAAATCCTGGGGCACACCACCAACCAAAATGACACAAAATAACACTCTAACACAGTAATACATATAGTTTGGTGGGCATTGACCTTGAGTTTTGGAGTTGTAGTTCACCTATATCCAGAGAGCACTGTGGACTCAAACAATGTTGGATCAGGACCAAACTTGGCATGAATACTCAATATGCCCAAATGTGAACACAGATGGAGTTTGGGGAAAATAGACCTTGACATTTGGGAGTTACAGTTTCCGGGATTTACAAACAAAGAGCATCCTGAACTCTTGCAACAATGGAATTGAACCAAACATGGCATATTGAACTCTCATTACCAACAGAAAGCACTGAAAGGGTTTGCTTGGGAATTGACCTTGAGTTTGGAAGTTGTAGTTCACCTATACCCAGAGGGCACTGTGGACTCAAACAATGTTATGTTGTTTGTTTTCTATCCAGAATCACAATGTTGGAAGGAGGCTCACCACTTTAAGATCCCTCTAAAACAGGCATGGGAAAACTTCGGCCCTCTGGGTGCTACTGGACTTCAACTCTCACCATTCCTAACAGCCTGAGGCCCTTTCCTGCTTAACTGGCTGAGGGGGAAAAAGGAAAACGGCCTGAGGCTGCTAGGAATGGTGGGAGTTGGAGTCCAAAACACCTGGAAGGTCCAAGTTTGCCCATGCCTGCTTTCGACAGAGACCTCTTCCTCCCCCTCCCCCTTTATGCCCTTTCTTCTCCTCCGGCCGAACACTTACTTTTTCTTCTCGCTCTGCTCGCTTTCGCTACTGTGCAGACTCGCCCCACGTCTTTCTTCCTACCCCTCCCCTCCTGAACACACGCTGCCCCCTCGGATCAAAATGGCGGCAGAAGCAGCAGCGTGAGCAAAGCGAGGCAAAGTGAGCAGAGCGAGGCTGGGAAGACGGGAGCCTGAGTGGAGAAGAAAAAGTGTTCGGCAAGAGGGGGAAGAAAGGGTATTGGAGTTTCCAATTTCCCATGGCACACCTGATGATCGCTCACGGCACACTAGTTGGGAAACACTGATATACACAAGTGCACATATTTCAGACTCCTGAACTTTCCCAAACATTTAGTGTGTGTGTGTGTGTGAGGGGGGGGGGGGGGTTTGAAACATTTGTGATACTTCAAAACAAGGGGCAGTCCTCCCTTCACCCAACCCATGCCTGATTTTTGTTAGGGAAAACTAAAAATACAGCAGCGCATCCCAAAATACAAACAGGATACTTAAAGTTCAGCATTCAGCTCACAGTAAGCAGAGCATGAAGTGTTGTGACCAGAAAAGAATTTAGAGCTTAGGAAGCAAAGATGCCGAATTCAATCTTTAAAGTTACAAAATGTTTAATTGTAAAGATAATAACTACATTTCTTAATAGTAAAGAACTGGTTTGGAGCTACTCTCTAACTCAATCTCTCCTTGGGTTCAAAAGAGAAGGAAAAATCCCCAAGCACTATATATCTCCTGACACACACAAGCAGAGATAGGTCTCAATACAATAAGATGTAAAAAAGCAAAAGTCTGAAACAAAGGCATGCACCTGGAAAGTATCCATTCCACATAACCAATCAGAATGCGAGCAGAAAGGGAGAGAACAATTAAATATACAGTGTTCCCTCACTTATCGCGGGTGTTACATTCCAGGATAAGAGAAATTCTGCAAAGTAGGGACGCTATACAGTATATGTACAGTATACATATGTCCCCCGTCTGCCCTTCCTCTAGAACAGGGGTGCTCACACTTTTTCAGCCTGGGAGCTACTTATAAAACAACCAAGTCAAAATGATCTAACTACCCACTACAAAAATGTGAAACATGTAACACAATATTTGCTTTGAACTGGGTTTTCTGGGTCCACACTGCCATATAATCCAATTCATAGCAGATAACATGGGGTTTTATTCAACTGTGTGGAAAGGACCGCAGATAACCCAGGGCTGGCAGCATTTGGGCAGCATTGGGAGCCTGCGGGGTGGAACTGAGCCTTCCTCCCGCCCTGCCTGCGAGCTACCAGGACGCCCTACGCAATCTACCAGTAGATCGCGATCACCCCTGCTCTAGAAGATGCCCTCCCCTCTCTCAATCTCTCTCTCTTCCTGCTGTTCCTTCCAGGTGGGGGCAACAAAGAGGGAGGAAGGGAGGGAGGGATTGATTGATTTCTCCCTGGCCAGCGCTGATCTCAAGCTGGGATTGCCCGCTGTCTGGGCGCTGCTTTTCCTCCGCCTTGAGCTTGCGCCCAGCCTGTATTCCAACCATTTTTCAGAAGGGGGGGGGCAGACAGGATTCCCTCAGCCTATTCCTAAACTAACACTGTTCTTCATGGAGGATTGCAGACTTGGGCAGTGTGGGATTGAATTCCAACACTTTTATCCTGAAAAAGGGCTTTGCAAAAATGAAATTGACTTGTATTCCCTTCTGGTTTAGTTTTAGGAGCCTGGTGCAGCCCATTGTTGCAGGGGTAGAAAACTGCCCCCTGATCTCCCAGTGCCCTGCTCACTCTGTCTTCAAATAATAAGTCGCATTTGGGCTGAGAAAGGCGATATATAAATACGGTAAATAAATAAATAAATAATACACAACAATTAAGAAATACACTTACTAAGGTGGCTCTTATGTCTCTGTTATAAACCAAACCTGTTGGAAAAGAGGAATTACATCTCAAATTATGAGAAAATTGACCTGAAGGAAAGTTTGCTTAATATGGAAATTTTAAATTATAAGTGGGAAACTAGACTAAAAGTTAAAAGCCTAACATCTGAAAAAAACAACCTTCAGTCAATGTAGAAGATCAACAGATCCAAAGCAAAGCTTGGAAAAGTTCTTCCTTTGGACTACAAATCCCAGAAACTCCATTCACCAACCAAACCTTTGAGAGTAGTCCATTTTTTTCCTAAGCCTTAGGCAGAGTCAAATCTGATACTAGAATTAATAGACATCTTAGGCAGGGATTTTACAAACTTGTTGTTCAGGATATTTTAATTACAAGAGGTAGGCTTCAACTTGGGGCCTCCTAGATTGTGAAGTAGATTCGATTATCAGTTCAGTTCTTGCCTGGTTCAAAACAGCCACCTCACTGCAGCAACGTCTTACCTCCTGGCACTTTGGTAGCCCCTCGCTCCAGCAATATCCTCCCACTTTCTTCCGTGAGGTTACTGTTTGCCTCTAGCAACCTAGGAAAGTTAAAAGGAAACACCACCAGTTTGGCACTATAACAGTATCTTAATCAAATCAAAACATTGGCTGTAACCACACTAAGGAGACAATCTAGTGCATTGCTTTTGAGCATTGGACTATGGCTCTAGAGACCTCACATGGCCATGGAAACACAGTGGGTGATATTGGATATGTTACATCAGTGTTTTTCAACCTTTTTTGAGCATATCGAGTATTCATGCCAAGTTTGGTCCTGATCCAACATTGTTTGAGTCCACAGTGCTCTCTGGATATAGGTGAACTACAACTCCAAAACTCAAGGTCAATGCCCACCAAACTCTTATAGCATTTTCTCTTGGTTATGGGAGTTCTGTGTGGGAAGTTTGTGTCTTTCTGCCATTCCTGTCAGGATATCTATGTTGAGTTCATTGAAACAGGCCCAGGTTTCACACTGAGTGTATATACATTTAAAAAACATATTAACTATATGTATTACTGTGTTAAAGTGTCATTTTGTGTCATTTTGGTTGGTGGTGTGCCCCAGGATTTTGCAAATGTAAAAAGTGTGCCGCGGCTCAAAAAAGGTTGGGAAACACTGGTCTATACAAAGTGGCATTGAATGTTTGCCGTGTATATGTACTGTGATCCGACGAGTCCCCTTCGGGGTGAAAAAGGCGGAATATAAAGTGTTGTTGTTATTATTACTAAAGGGAGGAGGAATTTGTGATAGACTAGTTTCACGAAGTACAATGTTCAAAACCCTTGTGCCCCCTGCTGAACAGCTGAATATTCAAAACAGCATATTCCAACCACTTAGTTTAATGCAACATTCCCAGACCAAACTTGATACACTGGCTATTGCAGCATTCAGGAAGGGAACTCACCTCTGAAGGGCCTCTTCAGAGCTTCGCACTTTGGCAGACTGGTGTTGCTTGGTCTCAATATTCAGCAGATTCTCAAGGACTGTCCGGGTGTCAGTTAGACAGTTCTCCCATGTCTATAAGAAGACATTATCCATTTTCTGATGCTTCTTGGATCCAATACTTTTCACAAAGTCACTATCCAGGATAATTATCCACCCCTTCTCTGATAAACTGAAAATGCAGCTTTTATCCTTGTTATGGATTGGGACAGATCAGCTCAGATTTTTGAGGAGTATCAGTCCCGCTTAGATTTTTCTGGTTTGTGCATCAGCCTCAACCAATAATAAGGGATCACAACCGCAGCCCTCAAAATCCTGTTAGCTACAGTTGCCTTCAACACTTGAGATTACCTGTTCAATTATATCTGCACCACATCATGGAATCAAGCAAGGTGCCTGGATTTTAAAAAAACCAGACTAGGGCAGGGGTGGCCAACTATGGCCCTTCCTCTCACCCTTGCTTATACTGGCCAGGATTGATGAGAGTTGGGTTAATAAATGCACAGTTAGGTGTCTATGAATGGAGAAGGAGAAATTGTGTGATTTTGATAGATTTTGGGTATTGGCAGTGCTTGGGAATGATTTCCCTTTTCATTTGGGAAATATATATTTGAGAGAATAAATGTGATTTGGGGGGATTAAAATAATAGTTTCAAAGGGTTAAATAGTTTTGAAGAGGTGGCACTGTCCATAGACACCTCCAAGGTCATGTGGCCGGCATGACTGAATGGAGCACCATTACCTTGCCGTCGGAGTGGTACTTACTGATCTTCTCACATTTGCATGTTTTCGAACTACTAGGTTGGCAGAAGCTGGGGCTGACAGAGAAAATTCACGCCACTTCCCAGATTCAAACCTGTGACCTTTCTGTCAACAAGCTCAGCGGTTTAATCCACTGTGCCGCCGGGATAAATATAATAATAATAATAATACAGCCACTCATACAGTATCAGTCCTTGTCGTCAACATAGGGAAGGGTAGGTATTGATTGCACTTTAGTCTTCTTATGGCAACATGAAGTGGACCGAAATCAAATTCTAAGCACTGGAGCCAATGGTTCATTATGCTGCCTGCCCCACTGATAGCTGCAACAGCATTGCAAAATGGGCAGAGCTATTTTCCTTTACTTGTTTGCTGTATTTTACCCTCTTACAGAAAAAAGAGTAGAGGTGAGGTCTTCTCCCATCTGCCCTATCTCAGGATCAGTAGTCCTTTTCCCAAGGATATCCCACAACAAGAATCAGATTTATTTTTTTCTTTATGTGATGTCTCTCCAATATGCTAATGAGTCACGAGTCGGCTTCAGAATACAACCTGAGTTTTTGGGTTAAAGCCAAGCGACTCCACCAGGATCAACTTGTCCACCATTTCAGGGAAAATACATGAGAACTAAGAAGGAATAGGTAGAGAAAAAGAGAAAAAGTTAAATTCCTATATTGTAGCCACAAATGTCATTTCACAGAATCATAGAGTTGGAAGAGACCTCATGGGCCATCTAGTCCAACCCTATGCTAAGAAGCGGGACAATCACATTCAAAGCACCCCCAACAGTTGGCCATCCAGCCTATGTTTAAAAGCCTCCATAGAAGGAGCCTCCACCACAATTCGGAGCAGAGAGTTCCACTGCTAAACAGCTCTCACGGTTAGGAAGATCTTCCTCATGTTCCTGTGGAATCTCCTTTCCTATAGTTTGAAGCCATTGCTCCACGTCCTAATCTCCAGGGCAGCAGAAAACAAGCTTGCTCCTCCTCCCTATGACTTCCCCTCACATATTTATATATGGCTATCATGTCTCCTCTCAGCCTTCTCTTCTGCAGGCTAAACATGCTCAGCTCTTTAAGCCACTCCTCATAAGGCTTGTTCTCCAGACCCTTAATCTTTTAAGTCGCCCTCCTCTGGACACATTCCAGCTTGTCAATATCTCTCTTCAATTGCGGTGCCCAGAATCGGCCACAGTATTCCAGATGTGGTCTAAGCAAGGTAGAATAGAGGAGTAGCAAAACTTCCTTGGATCTAGACCAGTGGTTCCCAAACTTTTTTGGCCTACCACCCCCTTTCCAGAATTTTTTTAAAAAATATTTTTTATTGAACAGTTTTCATTTTTCAAAACATACATGATAACAATGGGAAGTAAATGGGTACGGGTAGGGGAGGGAAGGGAAAAAAAGGGTCAAATGGGGAAAAGGGGTATGTTGACTTCCATTTTCATTTCACGCTATTTACATATTTTATTCCAGTAATCTATATTTTGTTCGAGGCATCCCGATGCTCTTATTCTTCCTCATCTATTACTGACAGTGTTCCTTTCTTATTATATATTCTTCAGGTATTCATCCATCAAGGTCCAATCTGTCCTTATAATGCCTTTGCCATTGTTTTGTCTCAGCCAGTACGTTAATTCATCCATATCTTTTGTTTCAATTATTTTACATATCCACTGCTCCTTTGTGGGTATGAGGTTTTGCTTCCAAATCTTTGCGAATTCTATCCTTGCTGCGGTTGTTAGGAACACGAAGAGTTTTTCCATATTATCGTTCAAAAAAGTATCATCCTCAATCAGTCCTAACAGATATAATTCTGGCCTCACCTTAAATTCAATTTTCAATATTTTTTACATTCATCATGTATCATTTGCCAGTATTCTTTTGTTTTGGGACATGTCCACCAAGTGTGGTAGAAGGTACCCTCCTGCTTCTTACACTTCCAGCATTTGTTCTCTACATTCTTATACATTAAACTCAATTTTTTGATGTACCAACGGTGTATCATCTTTAGCCAATTCTCTTTTAAATCAGTCGCGTATGTAATTTTCAGAAGCTTACACCAAATTTTTTCCCATTCCTTATATTGGATCGGCCTCCCAATATTTTGTGCCCACTTAACCATTGATTGCTTAATTACATCTGTCTCCGTCGCCCAGTTCAACAACATGGAGTAAGTTTTTGATATTATCTTTTTACCATTCTCAATATTGCATCCCAGGGTCCATCAGTATCACTAAACCCTTTAATCCTATCAATATTAAGCCATTCTCTGATCTGGAAGTAGTGGAGCCATCTTACATTATTAAATTTCCTTGCGATTTCTTCTTGAGTTTTTAATATAAAAGTTCCTTCTTTTTTTCGTTATGATATCTTTATACTTTGGCCATTCCGTCCATCCCAGCAGTCGTCTCTGGTTTGCTTCTAAGGGTGACAACCATGTCGGTGTCTTGACATACATATATTCTTTATATTTATTCCAGACTTTTATCAGGGAGGAGCGAATAAAATGGTTTCCGAAATTCTTCTCCTTTTGGGTTCCTCCATACCATAAGTAGGAGTGCCATCCCTTTCGTAAATCGAAGCCTTCTAGAATTAGAATTTTACTTCTGGTTAATATTATCCAATCCTTGATCCATGATAGTGCACAGGCTTCATAGTAAAGCTTCAAATCTGGTAGGGCAAAGCCTCCCTTCTCTTTTTGCATAATCATTACATTGTAGTTTATTCTCGGTTTCTTGCCTTTCCAAACAAAGCTCATTATGTCTTTTTTCCACTTTTTAATAACATCCATATTCCTTATTATCGGTAAATTTTGAAAAAGGTACAACATTTTCGGCAGCAAATTCATCTTAATAGCCGCGATTCTTCCTAATAGAGAGAGATTTAGTTTCTTCCATTTTTCTATCTCTTCTTTCATCTTTATCCATTGGGTTGTATAATTATTCTTTAATAAGTGCATGTTCCTTGCCGAGAGCCAGATCCCCAGATATTTATTTCCAGAATTTTTTTTACTCACCGCCCCCCTAGAATTTTTTTGAAATTAATAGCAATTAAACAGAAATATATATGTATTAATGCAGTGGTTCTCAACCTTTCTAAGACCGTGAGCCCTAAATAAGGTTCCTCATGTTGTGGTGACCCCCAACCATATTTTCGTTGCTACTTCATAAATAATTTTGCTACTCTTATAAATTCTAATGCAAATATCTAATATGCAGGATGTATTTTCATTGTTACAAATGGAACATAATTAAAGCATAGTGATTAATCGCAAAAACAATATGTTTGGGGAATATGGACAACGGATGATGGGATTTGCAGTACCTTCGACCAATTCAGCTCTGACTTCCACAGCCGAGACCCCATGAATGGTAGACCTGGACCAAATTTGGCACACAGAACCCCCATGACCAACAGAAAATACTGGAGGGGTTTGGGAGGAATTGAAAGTGATTTAGGGGAGATGTAATTCACCTACATTTGGAGAGAACTCTGAATTCAAACAACCCTGGATCTGGACCAAATATGGCACAAATACTCAATATACCCAAAGTTGATCACTGGTGGAGTTGTGGGGGATTGATTTTGTCATTTGGGAGTTGTAGCTGCTGGGATTTATAGTTCACCTATAATCAAATAGCATTTTGAACTCCCAACAGCAATGGAATTGAACTAAACTTGAGCAATAGAGAATACTGGACCTTGGAAATTGGGAGCTACTTGCATTTTCCTTCATCCCACGGCCATCTCCCAGGAGGCGCCTGCAAATGCCGCAGCGACTCAGGGGGCGTTTGCAGACGCGGAGGCTTTCTTTCTCCACTGGACCAACTGGCAGGCACACACTCGCAAGCACGCAACTGTCTCAGCCTGCCAGCTGGAATCCCTAGGCAGGCGCTGCCTGGAAACTGCAGCGCGCGTCCCTTTCCTCTCCTCAACTCCACTCATTACGGCACAGTCCCGTATCGCCCCTTCCTTCCAAGGGACCGGTTGGATTGGAAGGGGTGATACTCTCCTGTGCCGTGGGCGGAGTTGAGGAGAGGAAGGGGGCACTGCAGTTTCCAGGCAGCGCCTACACTGGGTTTTCAACTGGCAGGCGCACACTCATGCGATTGCGAGTTGGAATCCCGCCACTGCCCCCTTACAGGGCTTCAGTGCCCCCCAAATTCTCCTGAGGCTCCCACCGCCCCCTTGGATTACCTCACCACCCACTAGGGGGTGGTACCGCCCACTTTGGGAACCACAGATCTAGACACTATACTCCTATTTATGCAGGCCAAAATCCCATTGCCTTTTTTTGCTGCCGCATGACATTGTTAGCTCATATTTGACTTGTTGCCCATAAGGACTCCAAGATCTTTTTCACATGAACTGCTCTCGAGCCAGGCATTGTCCCCCATTCTGTATCTTTGCATTTCATTTTTTCTGCCTAAGTGGAGTATCTTGCATTTGTCCCTGTTGAACTTCATTTTGTTAGTTTTGGCCCATCTCTCTAGTCTGTTAAGATCGTTTTGAATTCTGCTCCTGTCTTCTGGAGTATTGGCTATTCCTCCCAATTTGGTGTCATCTGCAAACTTGATGATCAACTCTTCTAACTCTTCATCTAAGTCACTAATAAAGATGTTGAACAGGACCCTGTGGCACTCCGCTCCTCACTTCTTTCCAGGATGAAGAGGAAGCATTGGGGAGAATCACTCTCTGGGTTCGCCCAGTTAACCAATTACAGATCCACCTAACCATAATATTGCCTAGCTCACATTTGACTATTTGGTTTGCCAGAAGGTAATGGGGGACCTTGTTGAAGGCCTTACTACTGAAATCCAGAAACACTACATCCACGGCATTCCCCGCATCTACCCAGCTTGTAACTCTATTGAAAAAAGAGATCAGATTAGTCTGGCATGACTTGTTTTTGATAAGTGATTTCCATCACTTCTGCCTCCTAGATGGACAATTCCTATTCCCTCTTTTATCAGCTTCATAAAGAAATTATGTTCCAAGGAGAAAAGACACTCCTAAAACAACAATACCCCATGAGGAATGATACTTACCATACATGCAACGGTTCCACCTATATAAAGGAAAAAGAAGTGGGTGAAAATTTACCTAGAACCAAGGCCCCTGCCTGTATAACTAACTCAGATAGTAGCTGCCTCCTTTGTGGACCTATCTTTCAGCAATCAGCCCATAGAAGGAAGCCTCAGGTCTTATAATTGGAAATTGGAAAAATCACTTTTCTGCAGGATTTTGGCAGCTGAACTCAAAAAAGTACCTTTCCAAACTGCTTGTAACAGACTGATACTGTGGGGGATATTACAAACCTATTTTGATGTTGCTTGTTAAGTTGACTTGCCTTGGAATGACTGGCATTTTATGGGTGGAAAGTGGAATTGTAAGAAAATGAGCCAATAATACTACAATAGATCTAGCGTAGGGAGAAACGAAGGAAATAAATCAAATCAACCAACAAACCACACACCTCTCCAAAGAGTAGAAACTGACCAAATATGAGAGAATAGCATCAGGAGTCTATTAGTTTTTTTTTTAAAAAAAACTAGATGAACAAATGAGAAAATTATTTTGTACTTGTGAAAAAAAATCTGAAATGACTTCAACAAGAAATCAATGGAAATTAATCATTTGCTACAGCATTTTTAAAAACATCAAGCAGTTTGAGGGGAAAGGGTCACTTACCCATACTGTGACCCAGCAGGCTAAATCGACTCAATTTCAGTGCTAAAAATAGAAAAACATAAGAGAATTTAGTAGTCTTTGTTAAGAGACAATATTAGAGTTCTCATAAGCTGCACTTTTTTCATGTCAGGAGTGACTTGAGAAACTGCAAGTCGCTTCTGGTGTGAGACAATTGACTGTCTGCAAGGACGTTGCCCAGGGGATGTTTTACTATCCTTGTGGGAGGCTTCTCTCATGTCCCTGCATGGGGAGCTGGAGCTGACAGAGGGAGCTCAACCCACTCTCCCCTGTCGGTCAGTACTGTGGCAGCATAACCTGAATGCTGGTGGTCCTGGTGGCACAATGGGTTAAACCCTTGTGCTGGCAGGATTGCTGACCGAAAGGTCAGTGGTTCAAATCCAGGGAGCAGGGTGAGCTCCCATCTGTCAGCTTCAGCTTCTCATTCGGGGACATGAGAGAAGCCTCCCACACCCAGTAAAACTTCAGGGCAATGTCCTTGCAGACGGTCAATTCTCTCACACCAGAAGCAACTTGCAGTTTCTCAAGTCGCTCCTGACACACAAAAAACTCTGAATGCTAGTGTTTACCCACAGTTGGAAAAATTACATTTTTAGTATACAACTCCCAGAACCGCCCAGGCAACTTGCTCATTCTGGAAACTGTTATTCATGATTTATCCCAGACTTTAGCCTGCTGCACCTAAAAGGAAACTCTTCATGTCACTCAAGAAGAAATTATCAGACAGAGAGCACCATCTGTGGAAAAGAAACTGGTGACTGAAAGGGTGCTTAATTGTAGCTGATTGTTAAAGAGAAGTATATGGAAGCAATAACGGGACACATGGACAGTCAGCTACTCTGCTCCTACACTGGGATCTTGAAAAAAAAATCTCCCATTTCTCATCTGCCTGCTCCCCTTTCAGGTACGAGGCTTCACTCACAATACTTTCTTCAACCCAGTGCTTTCAGGCTCAGCTGTGTGAAGAACTATAGTTGAAAGGAAGCAGATGGGCGCATGGGAGGAGAGTGACTGAAGCGCTGTAGCTGAAAAGGGTGGACAAAGTTGTTTGTGTAGCGCAGCAAGAAGCACAGAGTGGGAGGCCTTGCTAGATGGTTTACAGCACTCTTGACTATGGAACAATTCATCTTCTAAAGCAGACAAAGATTCCTGTAGTCAATGTCCACGAACCTGCTCTACAGAATGAAATTTAGACAAGAGGGCTATGGCTACACAGAAAATCATGTGCTAGTCAACACATCCAATGAAGAGGAACACTAAAAATTGGTAAGCAAGTTCGCAAGTCCCACCTCTGGTTTACAGTCAATAAAAGCATCCGTTCTTACACCCATTATGCACTCAGCTCAGCTTTGAATGTATTTTTTTAATGTAGGAAGGCCAATTTAATACATGGGCTAAACATTTTTGTGTTTAGATTTAAAAGTAGATCAAAGAAACTAAGATCAAGTGGAACTAGGAGGCTAATCTCTTGCTGCTTTGCTCTGAAGGTGAGTGAGAATATCTCTGACAAAAGCCAGAACTAATATATCATAGGGTTGTTGTAGGTTTTTCGGGCTGTATGGCCATGTTGTAGAAGCATGCTCTCCTAACGTTTCGCCTGCATCTGTGACAAGCATCCACAGAGGAACATCACAACCTCTGAGGATGCTTGCCACAGATGCAGGTGAAACTTCAGAGGAGAATGCTTCTAGAACATGGCCATACAGCTCAAAAAACCTACAACAACCCAGTGATTCCAGCCATGAAAGCCTTTGATAATATATCATATTTTGCCAAATCTAAGACGTCACTGAATGCAAGACTCACCCTGTTTTTAAGCTTTGTTTTGATTTTCTTAGAATATCTTTTAGAATTTAATCTTCATACACAATATTATTTTTTTAGTTTCATTGCAGCTTTGTAGTGCAATCATTCATGTGGAATGAGGAGGACATGTGAAAAACCCTGCAAGCCATCTGTCTGCATGGGTCTATACAGTATTAAGTCTATGGGCCTGTTTGGGAACCAGCAGAAATAGGAAGCTACATGTAGCAAAAACACTGGTAAACAGCCACCCAACTGAGGCTGAGAACAAAATTTTGCGGGGATGGCTGCCATTTGGGGCTTGGAGCCTTCCTCCTCCTCTCTTGGAGGTAAGGCAGTTTTTTGGGGGGGGGGGGGACAAACCAAAACTACTACAACAACAACAACCAGTGATGCTAAGGCACCATGGAATGTAAGGCTCACTGCATTTCTGAAGCCTATTAAACAGGAAAAAATATGCCTTACAATTGAGGAAATACAGTTGACTCTGAACAATAGTATAATAGGAGACATTTCACACGCTCACCTGCTACTACTCTTCGCACATCACTCATGTAGTCTTCTAGGTGGTACAGAAACCCAGCTGGCCGGTGGGAGGACAGACCATGGCCTGAAAAATCTATTGCTATGTAATGGCCATCTGAAAGAGAACAATGGGGAGAGGATCAATTCACATATCAGACCACACTTTGTTGGAACAGAAGCCAGTTTTTAATCATAAATTACAGAATAAAGTCATATATACTCTCTATATACTCATGTATAAGTCTAGAAATTTTGTGCAAAAAACTAATCCAAGAAATTTGGGTCGACTTATCCACAGGTCAATATGAGTACTGTACCTTCATTCTTATCCCCAAAAAAAGGAACCAGTAGAATGACAAAGGGCAAGAGCATACCTAAAAGAAAGCACCAAATCCACCTATAATTTCTCTAACACTGACCCACTTCTGTCCTGTTTGAATGCTTTGGCAGAGGAATGCCATTGGTGCTTTCCCCTTTCTGCATAATACCCATATTTCATCACATAATAATCCCCCCTGCATAATAGTCGCCCCCTCTTTTTGGGGAACACACAACGCATAATAGTCACATCTGCATAACAGTCACACCCTTATTTTGGGGAAGGTACAACGCATAATACTCACCCCTGCATAACAGTCGCACCCTCCTTTTGGGGGAGGGAGAACACATAATACTCACCCCTGCATAACAGTCGCACCCTCCTTTTGAGGAAGGTAGAACACATAATAGTCACCCCCCATAATAGTAGCATCCTTCTTTTGGGGAAGGCACAATGCATAATAGTCACCCCTGCATAATAGTCGCACCCTCCTTTTGAGGAAGGCAGAACACATAATAGTCACCCCTGCATAATAGTCGCACCTTCTTTTTGAGGAAAGCAAAATGGAACTTTCCCACATAATAGTCGCTTGCTTAGTTTACTTGCAAGGGTGTGACTGATCTCTGCAGAATAAGCCTTCACCTCACCAGGGGTCATGTCAAAAGCTGTAATTTTGGCCCAAAAACCTACCTTTGACTTACACATGAGGTCAACTTATGTATAAGTCGACCTCATGTGTAAGTCAAGGGCAGGTTTTTGGGCCAAAATGTACAGTACATATACAGTGATGAAAAGAATCCCACCTTTTGGGAGTAAGGGGATTAGCTTGTCGAACGTGTTTGCATTGTCCAGCCAACCATGCAAACATAGGATGGGATGGCCTTGGGGAGACCCCCACGCCTTGGCCGCAATGTGGCCCCAGGGGACCAGGAACCTCATCTCTGAGGCCAAGCCTGAAAGGAAGGGAAAGGAAAACAACATCCTGAGAAGCTTGAACTATTCCAGTCTTCCAAGAGTCATCATGTATTGTTGTGTCCTGTAATGAACTAGATTCAGACTTGATCCAAAAAAATTAAATCCTGTCACTTCCTGTCAAGTTGTCCCCACAGATACACCGGACAATTCAAGAAATAGATACCTCCTTCCTCAAAATAGTCAGAAAAACAGTAGGGATTTTTTTTCTAGGCATACCTTTAAATGATGTCTGTTTTTCTGATCAGAATGGTCCACAAGACTTGCCACGCTAAACAGCGCTTGTCAATCAATGATTTTTATTTTAAACGTTTGTATATTTTTTCAAAAAATGTTTTAAAAAATCATCCAATCTAACTACAAAACAATTACTTCAGTACAAGATAAATATATTGCCTATTGTTCAAAGCCATTCCTAAAATTTGGTAAATTAGTCTGAGCAACATCCAGTCTTAAATCTTTTTATAGATTTTTACTATGAAATAAGAGTAAACGCTCAATCCATGGATATTGGTAGATGCTGAATAAATGTAATTTCTGGTTGCTCAATAATTTCTATGAAATGTAGGGTTAACAAATACTATATCATACTATACATACCGCATACTCTGTATTGACTTGATATTAATACTGAAATACAGTAATTAAAAGTAAGTAAATAAATATATATAACAATTTAACACAATTTTACATTTCTGTTAAATTTGATTTTATTGCAAGGGTTTTAAAAAGTAGAATTTCTTTGATTTTTTGGCCAATTGATTGAGTTCTATTTAACTGAGAGTCTACTGTACATTTCCAAAAATATATCATTTCCCTCCCCCCTTCAAGCTCAAGGGAAAATACTTGAGCTAGACAAACAAGAAAAAGGACATAACCAATCTCAAACTTTCCCTTCTATAAGTTGCTTGGGAACATTCTTCTATTGCTCAAGTCGTCCATATCAGCCATAATTGCATTCTGGGACACTGCTTCCGCATACACAAAGATTGGTAAGGCAGGAGGAGAAAGTTTGACCTGGAAGTATCATTGGCTTTTATCTTATCAAGGAGCAGGACCGTTTTGTTTTCTGGTGTGATCATTCTAATTCTCCAGTTTACAGGTGACATAGGTTGAGATTTGGTTTCACTAGGGATGCCTCATAAAACCAGAGGCAGCCTTTATTGTTGACAGAAGGAGGAGGAAGTTCAGGCTGGATCTCCGCTGCCCTATAATCCAGTTTCACAATGTGGATTAACTGCATTGATATGTATTATTATAGGGTAGTGTAAATCCAACCTTAGCTGGTGTTGTCATGCAAACAACACTCTTTTACAAACCCATTAAAGGGGACAGGAGCACTTCAATTTTCCAAGCGTGATTTCATATAGTAGGTTGCTGTGAATTTTCCACACATGTTCCAGAAGCATTCTCTCCTGACGTTTCGCCTGCATCTATGGCAGGCATCCTCATAGGTTGTGAGGTCTGTTGGAAACTAGGACAATTGGGTTTATATATCTGTGGAATGTCTAGGGCGGGAGAAATAACTCTTGTCTATTTGAGGCAAGTGTGACTGTTGCGACTGGCCACCTTGATTAGCATTTAATGGCTTTGCAGCTTCAAAGACTGGCTGCTTCCTGCCTGGGGGAATCTTTTGTTGAGAGGTGTTAGCTGCCCCTGATTGTTTCCTGTCTGGAATTCCCCTGTGGTTTTTTTTAGGGTTGCTCTTTATTTACAGTTATGATTTTAGAGGGTTTTTTTTAGTACTGGTAGTCAGATTTTGTTCATTTTCATAGTTTCTTCTTTTCCACATGCTTGTGGGTTTCAATGCCTTCTCTGTGAAGCCTGGTGGTTGTTGGAGTGGTCCAGCATTTCTGTGTTCTCAATAATATGCTGTGTCCAGGTTGGTTCCTCAGGTGCTCTGTTATGGCTGACTTCTCTTTGAGGAACACTCAAAAAATAGAATTCCTGACATGAAACAATCAGGGCTAGCTAACACCTCCCAACAAAGGATTCTCCCAGGCAGGGCCGTAGCCAGGATTTTGATTCGGGGGGGCTGAGACTGGGTGGAAGAGGGTCTACCCTAGCAAACCTTTTGTAGTGTTATCCCAATAACCCCATTAATGTGGGATATTTATTTATTTATTTATTTTATTTCCTTGGACTTATATGCCGCTAACTCCATACGGCTCGCAGCGGCTTACAGAGTCAAGAAAACAACAATACAAAATAAAAAGACAAACTGGACAATACACAACACAGGGAATAGGGAGATGGAGCAGAGTCAGGGTTCAGGCGGCACAGGGTGGTCTGGGGCCTATGCTAGACCCATCAGGCCATCAAAGGGGGGGAGGGGGCGAGGAGAGGCATCCCCGCTGGCCAAGGAAGAAAAGTGTAGGCCGGCCTCCTTCGTCCCGTAGCCTGGGGCATGGTGAGCATGGTGATCAGATCATGATATGAATAAACATAACAGTTTAAATAATGTACCAGTAAGGCCTTTTCGCGGATCACCCTGAGAATTTCGGGGGGGGGGGGGGGCTGGAGCCCCCTTAGCCCCCCCTGGCTACATGCCTGCCCCCAGGCAGGAAGAAGCCAGTCTTTGAAGCTGCAAAGCCATTCAAAGCACCGGGAATGTGGCGCAGCTAGCTGGGAGTCAGCTGCATAAGATCTCTACTGACCAGAAGGTCATAAGTTTGAAGCCTGCCCGGGTTGGGGTAAGCTCTCGACCAGTTGTGTAGCTCGCTGTCTGTCTATATATGTTGTATGTCTATAGCATTGAATGTTTGCCTGTATATGTGCATTGTGATCCGCCCTGAGTCCCCTGCGGGATGAGAAGGGTGGAATATAAATGATGTAAATAAATAAATAAATAAATAAAGCTAATCAAGGTGTCCAGTCGCAACATTCACACTTGCCTCAAGCGGACAAGAGTTCTTTCTCCCACCCTGGACACTATTCCACAGATATATAAACCCCATTTGCCTAGTTTCCAACAGACCCTCCCAACCTCTGAGGATACCTGCCATAGATGTGATAGAAATGTCAGGAGAGACATGTGGCCATGCTGGAAAAGGAAGGGACTGTAGCCCAGGCCCTTCTTCTTTTCTTAAATCCCTTGTAATGCTTCAAGTCAAGTTCCCCTTTTTCTCACTTCCCAGTCCTATATAGTTAAGAGAGATGGGGCAAGGATGCACCATACCCTGTGTATATGTCGAAAGGCATGCATCATTCCTCCAAGCCTAGTCTGGAATGCTTCCTTTTCTCTGTGGCCAAGGCTCTTGACAATGCCTTTTCCCTCCCTTCAAAGCAAGTCATTTTTATGTCATTCAAAATCAAGGTGCCAGAGTCTGGAGGAAGACTGGGGAGAAGGTGCTTAAGAAAAATCCCTGAAGCCAGTGTCAGTACCCACAGTCAGTGAAAGGTGTGGGTGCCATGTCAGCTGCTCCCCCCACAGCTTTATCAAGGGCAGGGTCAATGGGAGCTAGCTATCAGGAGATTTTGGCTCTGTGCATTTAAGTCCATTGGCTGAAAAGTTTAGGAGATGAAGATTTCATTTTTCATGGCATGACCTGGACCTGCTCACAGTGCCCAAACCACTGGTCAATGGTTTACTGACCATGGTATTACTGTGCTCAATTGGCCCTGCCAACTCCTGACCTTGACATCACGAGAATCTGGGATTTTGGAGGCGTTGAGAGGCTCCAAGACCCAAAGAGAAGCAAAGGCCGCCAGGCAGGGCCACCATGCCACGCCAAGGGATTGCAGTCATTTCTCAAACGGAAAAGGGATTCCTGTACAACGAAAGCATTGTAGAAGGTTCACACGCTTATTTGAAGGCTGACTTCTTTTTGAAAAGCACTTTTATTTTATTGGTCATTGAAATATGCTAATTTTTTGAGATAGGATTTTTGACACAAAGGACACTATGCCACAGTAATCAGTATTAAAACAAAAAAAAGTTAAAATATTTATACACTTGGTGTGAAACCTGGCCTTTTCGAATAACAAAGTTTAATTTTTATCATTACATTATGGAAAATAATGAACTTTAGCACTATATGCTAATTTTTTGAGAAGGACCTGTATATATATATATATATATATATATATATATATATATATGTGTGTGTGTGTGTGTGTGTGTGTGTGTGTATAAATGTAATGTTAATTTGTGGGATTAACATAACTCAAAAACCACTGGACAAATTGCTGCCAAATTTGGCCACAAAACATACTAATACTTACCCAAGGAGGGACCATCAGTCAAAAATTTGAATTTGTCATTTGGGAGTTGTAGTTGCTGGGAGTTATAGTTCACCCGCAATCAAAGAGTATTCTGAACTCCACCAATGATGGAGTGGAATCAAACTTCCCACACAGAACTCCCATAACCAAGAGAAAATACTATAACAGTTTGGTGGGCATTGACCTTGGGTTTTGGAGTTGTAGTTCACCTATATCCAGAGTGCACTGTGGACTGAAACAATGTTGAATCAGGACCAAACTTGGCATGAATACTCAATATGCCCAAATGTGAACACAGATGGAGTTTGGGGAAAATAGAGCTTCACAATTGGGAGTTACAGTTTCTGGGATTTATAGTTATCACACAATCAAAGAGCATCCTGAAATCCAGCAACAATGGAATTGAACCAAACTTGGCACACTGAACTCTCATGAGACCAACAGAAAGTACTGAAAGGGTTTGCTGGGCATTGACCGTGAGTTTGGAAGTTGTAATTCACCACTCCCTTCTCTTCTTTCCAAAGGTGCAAACTTTTTTTCCCTCGGAACAGGGGTTGCGAAGGCGCCTGCTTGGGCTTCCTCCTCCCCCTCCCCGGGGCCCCCTCCTCACCTCTCCTTCCCAACCAGAGTTCACAGATGCGGGGGGGCTCCTCCCAGCCCATCCCTGCCAAAGGCAGCCTATCCCACGTGACCAGGGCCGGCCCCGCGGTCTTAAAGGGGCACATGCCTCCAAGCCAGGCCCACGAGCTACACGTCCCCGAGCAGTAACAAATGCCCCCTAGCCATCCCCAGCCCTTCCCCCCCCCCACACACACACAAGCAATAGAGGGGGGGAGCACGTGAGGCAGAAGGGAAGGGAGGAGGAGGAGAGCGAAGGCATGCTCTGCAGCGGCGCTTGCTCCTGGCCTCCTCCTCTTCTCCCCCTCCCTTCCCCTCCATTGGCCGCTCTGCTTGCCAGTCAGAATTGGCCGGTGGGTCGCGAAATGCCCAGGTTTGGTATTGGAGGTTCCAATTTCCCACGGCACACCTGATGATCTCTCACGGCACACTAGTGTGCCACGGCACACTGGTTGGGAAACACTGCACTAGAGAATGAATCCATTTTAGGAGAGGATTTCTCTTGAGGAGAGAATGCTTCTAGGCTAGAACATGGCCATATAGCCCGAAAAACCTACAACAACCCAGTGATTCCAGCCACGATAGCCTTCGACAATACAAATCCACTTTAAGGCCGCTTTCTGCCTCCTGCAAAATTGTGGGGTTTGTAGTTTAGTGAGGTTGTTAAAGTCTCTCCCTAAACTACAAGCCCCAGAATTCTGCAGGAGGCAACAACTGGATTTAAAGTGGATTCATTCTCAAATGATGAGGCCCTTAAAAATGCCATTTAGAGGCAATACTTTGTTTTTCTAGTAAGCGTCAACCCAGATTTTTGTCTTATTTACTTCCATGTACAAATCTTATTTACTTCTTTACTTCTAAGTACAAATCTTCCCCCACCCCAAATAAAAAAAAACCCGTGATAGGACTACTTTGAGGTCCATCTATTCTACACAGTGGAATCAATGTGACTTGACTTTGACCACTTTGCTATGGCTCGATACTGCAGAATCCTGGGACTTGTTTTTGGTGAGACTGTATGCAGAGTAAGTGGCCGCTTAGGGTGCCACATGGTATGGGGCGCATCCAGCCACCAAGTTCCACGCATGCGCCATTGCTGCGGCGCAACTCCAGGTGGACAGAGATGCGAAACGCACTCCACGAGGCCGAAAAGGAGGAACATTTTGCAGCCGGAGGCAGTAGGCTCCACCCCGGCTGCAAAACTCTCCTCCTCAGTCTATGGCCTAGCGGAGCGTGCCACCTAGTTCTGCGCATGCGCACCCTGGCACGCATGCGCACCCTCCATGAGGCCGGAGAGCAAGAGGGCACCAAAATAATGTTTGCTTACCATTTTAAATTACCTTAATCTGCTCCGAGACACCATCACTTCTTAGCAGAGGCTGCTATGGAGACCTTGTAAAACTACAACTCCCATCATTCTATAGCCATGAACCATACCACTTAAAGTGATGTCAAACTGCATTGATTCTACTGGGAAGATCAAAGTTTTTCTACATATTTTCAAAACTGTACATCCCATCAATCTCAGCAAAGCTTTTCCCTTGACATTAAATCTAATCTGGGGGTTGGTGCTCAACTCCATTTCTAAGCCAAACAGTTAGCATTGTCCATAGACACCTCCAAGGTGATGTGGCCGGCATGACTCTGCGGAATGCCATTACCTTCCCACTGAAGCGGTACCTATTGATCTACTCACATTGCATGTTTTCTAACTACTAGATTGCAGAAGCTGGGGCTAACAGAGGGAGCTCACTCCGCTCCCTGGATTCTAACCTCTGACCTTTCGGTCAGCAGCTCAGCAATTTAACCCGCTGGCCCTCTCATACATCTCATTAAAATGATATTGTAGTTGTTTTATTGGTGTTATGCCATTTTAAAAAAATGCACTTATTTGCAGATTATTACTCATAGATGACAAAAAACCTTGGAAATGCATGTTATTATCTTAGAAATCATACATTTTTATAAAATAGAAAGTTAAAGCTTTTTATGAAATATGTTGTGTCCACATACATTTCATCATTACAGTTGGTGTATGTATCCATATCTTTTATAAGAAATTGGTTTTTTGCTCCCATGTGCTACTAAAACCAAATCACTCTGTCATAAAATGATGCATGGCTAAAAAGTGTGTCACCAACAAATGCATAAACCAGTGTGTCCCAAGGTTAGCAGAGGCAGCAGAAGTTTGGAAGACTTTGCTCCCTCCTTTCTTCTCTTTCCCGAAGAGTAAAAAAAATGTGCAAATTGTGCTCATTGACTCTTTGAACTCACTTCGCAACAGGTGAACTATGAGATATGGCTGGAATGCTGAATCAGCTTACACTCATCTAAATCCTTTACCAAGTAACTTTCAGGCCTTTTTCCTAGTCCATACTCTTAAAATAAACTTCAAAAAGTTCCACAGGTTAACTGTAATGAGTAATCAACAAGCTAAATAAATGAGTCTTAAAGCAATAACTTTTTCCTAGTCCAGCCTGGATGTTGTCTACAGTGAAACAGCCAGAAGAGGGGAAAGTCCTGAAAATATGAAGCAGAATAAGATTGTGGGGGTGACACTGCTTCACCAAAGCTCACTTTTGAAGTCCATCCACTCTTTACTTTGCCCACGCATGTGTAATTGCCCTGTCGTATAACCCTTAAGCCTTTTGACATTTCCCCACTGTTTAGGTACTTTGCCATTTTAAGAAATCCTCGTAAGTTTAGGATATACTTTACCATATGAAATGTTGAACTAAATTTCTAGGAGTCCTGAATCTTGTTGGAAGTTGTAAATGTAAATAAACAGAAGCTAAAATATATCCTGCAGTATAATAATCTGTCACTCAGATTTGTGTAATGAGTAACAGTAACTTTATTTCAGTTCAAAAGGTCAAACAGAGCAACAATATATGCAGCAGTCTCTCTGAATCCTTACAGAGAACAGAGGTAATAGAGCAGAGTCCTTTTAAACAGTCTTTAAAATATGCTTCATGCCTTAGAAATGATGAGACTTCAGACAGTTGGCAGCCATTTCCTTCCTGGCTGTTTCCAGTCAGCGCTCTCTTCACTCTCTGAGATGAAAATGGCAGTTAAAACCGTTTCTCCCCGCAGCAAGCTAGAGACAGTAGACAATTGGAATTCTGGCTCCTGGCATGCTCAGCCAATCAGCTGCCGACAAATGTCTTTCCAGTCAACCCATTACATCATGGTGCCTTTTTACAAATCCCCACAAATCTTACCGATTTACTATGGGGGGAAATGTCTTACATGTCTAAATCACTAAACTGAATAGGGATATCCAGAGGTAGTCTTGTTGGCCACACGGCAAAATAAAACAAAATGCACAATCAAGTGTCTGACTACTGTGCAATTATCCCCCAAGCCAGTTTTTAAAATATGCAAGAAATAAAGGAATAATAACAGGTTGCCAGCCAGCCGGTATCCATGGACTTTAAGTCTGACAGGCCGGCTACTGAGACCTGTAACCAAACTTGAGATGTCCATCATGCATACTCCGTAGTATGTGGGGGACTTCAGCGGAGACAGCACTCCAAAGAACTGACATACCACAACATACATTTTATTTATAGTATTTTGACAGGTATTCAAGACTGCAGCATTGGCTTCTGGTTGGTGCAGAAAGGGCCCAGTTAAGATCCACTCCCTGGTTGACCCAGGGTTCCATCCGATGTCATCACTGGTTGGTCAAACTGCCATTGGATTATTTTAAAGATTTGTGTCCATTTATTGATCCAACCAGGAGAGGGGCACGATCAGAAAGGAATGCAGTGGGGCAAGCAATAATCGGCTGAGATGGGTCTTGATATCTCACAGCTGGTTAATACAATGGGTGCCAGTTCAGTAGCCAAACAGGTGTTCAGGAGACATGGTCATTTCAATGAGAGCCCCAGGAAGACGTCTGTTTTCATGAACAGGGACGAGGAAACATTCCCATATGTCTTCCTGGGGCATTTGTGAGGGGATTGATAATCACGAGGCTATATCCTGCGGTCCAGGGTGCAATGAGGAACATTTCAAGAGAAATTCATCAAAGGTTACTCTCTGCTCTGAAGACAATCCTGATTATAATTTTTGTTTTGAGACTTCCTTATTTAAAAATGTGCTGATTATCCCAGCCACAGATTCGGGCTCATTGAGATGGATGAAGTGATTCCCAGGAACTTCAACAAACTGAAAATGCTAAAGGCAAAGAGGAAGACAGTGTGAAAGGTACTACAGAGGAGAAACACAAAAGGTATCAGATAATAAAAGCAGCAGTACTATTAATTCTAATGGCCACAAATTCACCTACTTAGGTATGCAACTATCTTGGAAATATGGAGCTTAGTAGCATCTTCCAGCCTGACTGGTTAGTTTACTACTTAGCTATGCACAACCATCTTAGATATGTAGCTTAGTAGCATCTTCTAGCCTGACTGGTTAGTTTACACTTACCAGGCATAACTTCTACAGATGTCTCATGTTTCAACCCCTCACTATGAGCGATCTCTGGTGTAACAGTCCTCCTTGCACCAGAGATTGATTGCATGTGGAGTGTGTATGAAAACATCAGCTGTTTCCAAAAATATGCTTCCTTCCCTGTCTCAGGGAATTCTGACCACTGTTTACAGAATATATGTGCTGCCCCATAATAAAGTTCTCTATGCTATAAATTACAAGGTTAGGGGGAAAAATAATAAATCAGAATAAACTTAAAGAAGTCATTTTTTATTTATTAATTTACGTCCCACATTTTCCCAAACATGACCTGCAACCCCATAAGCCTATAACAACAAGACTAAAAGCCCTAAAAATCTACTTTTTAAATAAAACTAAAGTTAATTACACATCCCCTATCAAACTTTCTGTAATTTAGAACTGTGTGACAATGCTAATCCTATCCTTATATTTTGATTTCCCTTGATCTCAATTTATCAAAAGAGAAGTACAGATTACAGAATAATGCTAATGTGGGGGAAGGGCTTGTGACTTCCCCCAAGACTCCTCAATTCTTCAAGGCTTCCACTCACCTCTTTCCGTAAGGCCCTGAATGCTTCCAGAGGAATTGCAAAATAGTCAAAGTAGATGGATTCTTTTGTATACATCCCATTTTGTGCCCTATAAAGAAAACGTGAACGTTTTAGATATTCCTGGTTTTGAGTAAGAACAGAATTTAATTAAGCAATCTGAATGTTTTAATTGTGGTAAGATGTATGAGGGACAAGCTGTAGCCCTTATTACTTTCAAGGGAAGGCTAAATATGGCCTTCCAACTGATATTGTTGATGATGAACACAACAGATTGGTGGATTGTATGACTAGATTGATACTAGGAACTTGTAATGATGCTCAATTCAGTTCCACGACCTTTAATATCCTTCTACAGTGAATCATAGAGTTGGAAGAGACCTCATGAGCCATCCCATCCAACCCCCTGCCAAGAAGCAGGAAAATCACATTCAAAGCACCCCCAAAAAATGGCCATCCAGACTCTGTTTAAAAGCCTCCATAGAAGGAGCCTCCACCACACTCTGGGGCAGAGAGTTCCACTGCTGAACAGCTCTCACAGTTAGGAAGTTCTTCTTCATGTTCAGGTGGAATCTCCTTTCCTGTAATTTGAAGCCATTGTTCCCTGTCCTAGCCTCCAGGGCAGCAAAAAACAAGCTTGCTCCCTCCTCCCTATGACTTCCCCTCACATATTTATACATGGCCATCATGTCTCCTCTCAGCCTTCTCTTCTGAAGGCTAAACATGCCCAGCTCTTTAAGCCGCTCCTCATACAGCTTGTTCTCCAGACCCTTGATCATTTTGGTCACCCTCCTCTAGACCCATTCCAGCTTGTCAACATCTCCCTTCAACTGCAATGCCCAGAAGTGGACACAGTATTCCAGTTATGAAACAATGTTCATTCAGTTATATTCAAGGGAGGGATAGGTGAAGTGCAATGGACCCTCTCTTTCAGTCAGAGGAGCAACAGACATTAACAATATGTCACTTACATGATCATCAATACATCAGCCTGTATTTTTTTCACATAGTTCACCTGGAATTCTATAGGTGCCGAAGAGGAGGTGTGCTACACATGAAAGAGAGAATAGCAGACAAGCAAGTGTAAAGCCGGTCACTGACCTGAATAAAATATTCATTCATTCAGACAAGCAAGTGGAACAAGGTAAAAGTAGTTCATCTTCTGTTTTTCAAACTTATAGGAGTTTTTGCACATCCAGCCTAATACTTCACAGAGTGTGTCTCTTTCTTGCATGGTACATTGGTCGGAAAAGTCAATTAATGCTCTCTCTTCTCACAAAGTCCTCAAACAAAGTATTTCAAAGGTCCAGCTAATTTGGTGATTTTATGAAAAAAGCCAACAAGGGACAAAAGAGCTTAAAAATTGAACTGCCTTTGGATAAGTCACTTACAAAAATATATCTGCGATAGCAGTAGTAAAGAATCCACCCTTGCATCCCAGCAAGCACTCTATATATCTATCTATATCTACTGTATATCTATCTATATATATTCTACCATTATTCAAGAAATGTGGAATTGCCATGTGATTGCAGCACCGACTGTTGCACTGACTCCTCACATTGTATTGCAGGAGATTCATATGGGAAGGAAGAGATTGGCAGGGATGGACAGCTTGTTCAAATTGGTCATACACAAAAGTGCACCTTTTGCTGCCTCCTGGATTTTGCCAAACTCAGTGGAAAAAAGTGAGTTGAATAACTCTGATATTTCAAAAGAAGTGGCTGTCCTCCCTCCACCAATCCCATGACTTCCATTCACTTATGGATTTGTTTTAGGAGCCTAATGCAGCCCATTGCAGGGGTAGATAATTGCCTCCTGGTCTCCTAGGGTCTTGCACACAACACAAAACAATTGTTCACTGTGAATGAATTTTTGCGTCGCATGCCCTTCCAACCCTGTTATAGACTAGGTAATAGCTCAGTTTTGTTTCACTCCTAGGGTCTTGCCCACTCTGACTTCAAATAATAACAATAACAATAATAATAACAATAACTACCCCACTTTATCTCCCCAAAGGGGAGATAAAGCATTAGCACAGAATTTTAAATATGACATAAAAGCATTAGCACAGAATTTTTAATATACAAATATACAAAAATTAAAACAGAATTAAACACAAACAGCAGTAAAAAAAATTCAATTAAATACATAAAACATATTAAAAGTTAAAAACCACTGCACCCCTGACTAGATCTTAAAACACCTTCCTCTTTAAATGCCTGTTTGAATAAAAAGGTTTTAGCCTGTTGCTAGAAGAGCAGCAGGGAGATGGCTATTCTGGCTTCCCTGGGTAAGGAGTTCCAGAGTCAAGGGGCAGCTACTGAGAAGGCCCTCTCTTGTTCTTACCAACCAAGCTTGCGATGGGACTGAGAGAAGGGCCTCTCCTGAAGATGTCAGGTCCCAGGCAGGTTCCTACAAGGGGATGCGGTCTGCCAAATAGCCTGGACTTGAACTGTCTAGGACTTTAAAGGTCATAACCAGCACTTTGAATTGTGTCCGGTAACAAATTGGCAGCCAGTGGAGCTGCTGCAACAAGGGGGATGTCCGCTTCCTATAGCCATCCTCAGTTGGCAACCTGGCTGCAGCTCTTTGGATCAGCTGACATTTCTGAGCACTCTTCAGAGGCAGTCCCACATTCAGCGGGTTATAGTAATCCAGACGGGAAGAAACTAAGGCATGGACCACCATGGCCAGATCTGGCTTCTCAAGTTTTAATAGTGCAAAGGTCCTCCTGGCTACTGCAGATACCCGGGCCTCCAAGTTCAGCACTGAGTCCAGGTGGGCCCCCAAACTGCGGCCCTGTGTCTTCAGGGGGAGTATAACCCTATCCAGGACAGGCTGAATCCCTATTCTCTGGTCTGCCTTCCGACAGACAAGGAATAATACACAGGAGTTTAAAATTTACACTAAGGCACTGCTTACCGTGAGGACTCTTGCGTCTCTGTTATAAACCAAGCCTGTGGAAAAACATTACATCTCAAATTATGATAAAACAAAACTGAAGGAAAGTTTGCTTAATAAGTACCTTTTAAATCTTAATAGTTAAAATCCAAATGGATATTTTAACTTCTAGTCATTATAGCAGATCAATATATCCAAAGCAGAGCTTAGAAAAATTGTTTCCTTGGACTACAATTCCCAGAAACTGCATCCACCAACCAAACCTTTGAGAGTAATCCGTAATTTTTTTTCTAAGGCTTAGGCAGAGTCAAACCATTGTCAAGCTGATCTGACACCAGACTTAATAAAAATGTTGGGCATGGCTTTTACAAACTGGCTATTCAAGATTAAACTTGGGATCTTTTAGATGTGAAATAGATTCTCTTGTCAGTTCAGCGCATGCCTAGTTCAAAACAGACGCACTGCAGCAACGTCTTACCTCCTGGCACTTTTGTAGCCCCTCGTTCCAGCAATATCTTCCCACTTTCTTCCGTTAGGTGAATGTTTGCCTTGAGCAACCTTGGAAAACCAAAAGGAAAATGTACCAGCTTGCTATCATGACAGCATCCTACACCAATTTGGGGAAACTTACAATTTTAGACTGCAGCCCCCAGAATTCCCCAGATAGTAGCTATGCTGGCTGGAAGATTCTATAAGCTGTAGTAATTTTTCACTCATTCTCACAGTTTATTGCTGGAAATGCAGTGTGGAAATTTAATTGTGCATTAGCCTAAGCGCTGGACTATGGCTCTGGAGACCAGAGTTTGAATCCCCACATGGCCATGGAAACCTATGAGGGATTCTTGGGTAAGTTCTTCTCTCCTACCTCCAGATGAAGTCAAAGGCAGAACTCCTCTGGACAAATCTCTTAAAGCTTCACTTGAAAAATTAGTTTAATTCAGAAATGGTTTGAAGGCACACAAAAATACAGCAAACTGTATTCCCGGAGGAGATCCGCGCCATCCGCGCTCTTCTGCCCTTCCGCAAGGCCTTGAAGACTTGGCTCTTTAGGAAGGTGTTCGGCCCTTAACTCAACCACACTGTGTGCCATGCCGCCTATGGCCCCCCCAGATTCTTATCTTGTCCCCCCAGCCTTTGCTGAGGGCTAGTGTTTTTTAATATGTTTTAACTGCTTTGATGTTTAATGTGTTTTAACTGTTTAATCTGTTTTATTACTCACGGTGTTTATGCTTCTTCTGTAAACCGCTCTGAGCTCCGGAGTGAGCGGTATACTAAATCGAAGTTAATAAATAAAATAAATAAATAAACTGCCAGAGGGCACTGAATACTTAAATACCTATGTATTTGTTTCTGCATTTTTAAGTTGCTGGTTGACTTATGGTGACCCCATGACTTTGTATTAAATTTCATTGTCAGTTCACAATTCAACTGGACAGATTGTTCCAATGTGCACAATAGAGGCTATATATTTCTTGCCCTTAGTCTGAAGTCTATACAGAGCCTGAAAATATTGTGGTTTTTGTTTTCTTTTGGACTAGGTAAAGGCCAAGGTTTTCCCCTGACATTAAGTCCAGTCGTGTCCGACTCTGAGGGTCAGTGCTCATCTCCATTTCTAAGCTGAAGAGCTGGCGCTGTCCATAGACAACTCCAATGCCATGTGGGGATGATGCATGGAGCGTTGTTACCTTCTCACCAGAGCGGTACCTATTGATGTACTCACATTTGCATGTTTTCAAACTGCTAGGTTGGCAAAAGCTGGGGCTGACAGCGGGAGCTCACACCATTCCCCAGATTTGAACCTGTGACCTTTTCGGTCAACAAGTTCAGCAGCTCAGTGCTTTAACCCATTGCGCCGTGGGGGGTGGGGGTGTTGCTGTTTTCGATTACAGTGATAGTTTATTCTAGGAGCTGCAATTTGAAAGTTACTTTTCATGGTTTAAAGAAGAACATGGACATAAGAGAAAAAAAAGATTTAACTTTATGATAAGGAAAAAGAATCCTGCTAAACAGTGGAACAGACTGCCTGAGGGTGGCAGACTCTCCTTTGGAAGTCCTCAAAAAAAAAGGCTGGATGAATATCTTGTTGGAAATGACAACCTTCAAACCTTCTCTCATAATGTTTATCTATGATCCTGTTGCTTACTGTTTCCTGTAGGTATGTTCTGGTATGCAGCTTCCTTTACTCTATGGTTCCTGAGAAGTTATAAAACCACATGAGAACTACGACAAACTACGGACTACTTCAGACCTCAGATCACATACTTCAGTAGTTCTCAACCTTTGGGTCCCAGGTGTTCTGGCCTACAACGCTTAGAAATCCCAGCAAGTTTACCAGTGGTTAGAATTTCTGGGAGTTGAAGGCCAAAACATCTGGGGACCTACGGTTGAGAACCACTGACATACTTGCTTGCTGTTTTGCTGTAAGAGATGTCCTGGCCAGATGGCACAGAAAATTCTCAATCATATCTGAAACTGTGCTGATAACTTCTGTACCTGTGTATACTGAACACATGATGGTTGTGAGTAAACCAAATATATTATTTTAATAAAGTCTACTTGATTTTTGAGTGCATGATATAAAATAAGTTGTTTTATGGGAGAATATATATATTTTGGGGCACTGAAAAACACTTCTGACGCTTTCTGCTGTTTTTATGCACTGGTAAAATCTGTTTTCCTAACAAATCAGAGATTACAGGTTACTCAGTCTAACAACTGAAACCATTGCCTAACATAATTATGTCTGGTTCTATACCGCAAGAGAAGATTATACTCTAAAGGGTTTTTGGCTCTTCTCTGAAAGGGCATGCTTTTCTTAAAAAGTTATGATCTCCAAAATGTTTTTCCAAAAGGTTATGAATGCCAAAATAGATATTTTCCAAAATATATTTCGGGTGTGGTTTATTTGGATGTTCCTGCAGGGTATGCTGGACCCAAAGGCCCTTATGGTCCCTTATTTATTTGCATCATTTATATTCCGCCCTCCTCACCCCGCAGGGGACTCAGGGCGGATCACAATGCACATATACAGGCAAACATTCAATTAACATGATCCTAACATGTTACAGAAGAGAAGGAATTTGTGGCAGACTGGTACAATTTTCAAAATCCCTGTGTCCACTTACTGAGCAGCAGAATATTCAAAATAGCAGATCCCACCCACTTAGTTTAATGTAACATTGCACATCGGATGCTACCACACTCCAAGCCAAAGCTTAAACACCAACTACTGCAGCACCCAGGAAGGGGACTCACCTCTGAAGGGACTCTTCAGAGTCATATACTTTGGGGGCTTGGTGCTGCTTCGCCTCAACATCCATCAGAGTCTCAATGACTGTCCGACTGCCAATTAGCAATTTCTCCCATTCCTAAAATTAAGAAGGCATTCTCCATTTTCTGTTGCTTCTTGCACCCAACACTTTTCACAAAGCCACCATCCCGGATAATTATCCTTTCCTTCTTTGATAAGTGAATTATCAAAGTTTTCATCTTTGTTATAGATTGAGACAGAGCAACTCAAATTCTAGATTTGTAGCAGGGAAGAAAATCAACTCTCTTTTTGTATAGGGGCTATAATTGCAGCACACCCAATGTTGCTGGTGTATCAGAAGCCCTAGTCAGCAGAGTCAATAACAGATGATGAGCTGTAGTCCAAAAAAATCTTGATAGCCACAGTTGCCCTCAAAACTTGAAAATGCTTGTCCAATTGTATATGCACTACATCACGTAAAGACCTCAGATTAAAAAACAATCAAGGGGCAGATATGAGCATCTTGTGGCCCTTCCTCTCACTATTGGCTATGCTGGCTAGGATTGGTGTGAGTCGGGTTAATAAATACACAATTGGGTGTTGTGAATGCAGAGAGAGTTCTAAAGATTTCATGTATTGGCAGTGGAGGGGGAAAATGCATGGGAATTATTTTCCTATTCCTTTGAGAAATATATATTTGAGAAAATAAATTTAGATGAATTATTTGTGAAACTTAGCTTGCATTTGTATATATTTGATATTTTATTGTAAATTAAATTACAGTTAATTGTAATAATAATAACTTTATTCTTGTATCCTGCCACCATCTCCCCAAAGAGACTCGGGGTGGCTTACTTACTGCACAAGTGCCTAAAAACAAAACATGAAATAAAGCACAATATAAAATACAATTGAACAAAACATGCAGGCATATAAAACAGCAACTTAAAACTCAATTAAAACAGCACTCATCAACCACATGGCAGTAAGCTACTGTAAGACGTGGCCAGACTGTAAACAGTAGGACAACGGAATGGAATACGTACAGAGTTGTAACCATGGGATGAGGGCAAGGGATGATGTGCAAGGACGCATAAGTATTGCATGGAACAAATAGGTACTAGGTGTTATCAAAAGTTTGTTTGAACAACCAGGTCTTCAGGTCCCTATGGAAGGAGGACAGCATGGGGGCCTGCCTAATCTCCCTGGGGAGGGCATCCCAAAGCTGGGGAGCCACCACCGAGAAAGCCCTCTCCTTCGTTTCCACCAACAGCACTTGTGACAATAGCAGGACCGAGAGGAGGGCCTCCCTAGCAGATCTTAGAGCCCGTGCCAGTACACGGGGGGATGCAGTCACGAAGATAGGTAGGACCCAAATCTTTTAAGGCTTTATAGGTAATAACCTGCACTTTGAATTGGGACCGGAAACTTATCGGCAGCCAATGGAGCTGTTTTAGTAGGGGCATCATGTGCTCCCTATAGTAGCTCCAGTTAATAGCCTGGCTGCCAATCTTTGCACCAATTGCAGTGTCTGAGCCATCTTCAAAGGCAGCCCCACATAGAGTGCATTGCAGTAATCCAATCTAGACATAACTAAGGCATGAACCACCTTGGCCAAGTCAGATTTTTCTAGGTACAGTCACAGCTGGAGCACAAACTTTAACTGTGCGAAGGTCCTCATAACCACCGCCAACACCTGAGCTTCAAGTGTCAGCGCTAATCCAGGAGAACCCCAGACTGCAGACCTGAGTCCTCAGGAGGAGTGTAACCCCATTGAGCACAGATAACCACCCTATACTTATCGACCTCACTACTGACCAGAAGGACCTCTGTAATGCCTGGATTAAGCTTCAGCGTGTTAGTCTTCATCCAGTCCATCACAGTTGTCAGGCACTGGTCCAGGATCTGGTGGGCTTCCTTGGATTTCAGTGGAAAGGAGTAATAGAGTTATGTGTTATCTGTATATAGATGGCACTGAACTCCAAAACTCTGGATGACCTCAGCAGTTTCATGTAGATATTAAAAAGCATAGGGGTCAGAATGGAACCTTGTGCCCACAGATCAACGATCAGGGATCCAAGCAGATGTTCCCCAGGTTCAATAACTGGGTGTGATCCTCCACGAAGGAGCAGAGCCACTGCAGTGCAATTTCCCCAAGACCAATTCTGGAGAGCTGCCCCAGAAGGATTTCATGGTCAATGATATTGAAAGCTGCTGAGATATCCAAGAAAACCAACAAAGAAACATTCCCTGTCTAGCTCTCTGTGAAGGTCATCCACCAAGGCAACCAAACTGTCTCCATTCCGTGACCAGGCTGAAAACCAGACTGCGATGGATCAAGATAATTAGTTCCATCCAAGAATCCTTAGAGTTGAGAAGTCACCACTCACTCCAGAACCTTTCTCAATAAGGGGAAGTTAGAAATGGGTCGATAGTTATTTAGTACTGAGGAAATCAGGAACGCCTCCTTCAAAATTGGTGTTACTATTGCCTTATTAAAAGCTCAATGGTTTTTGTCCCTGCTCCAACAGCAAATTATCAAAGTATATTTAAAAGAGTGGTTTACGTTCACACAGGGCAAATCTATGGGCACAGGCCTGGATTATCCATAAGGCCACACTAGGCCATGGCCTAGGGGCGCAGCCGAGAGGGAGCGCCAGATCCGGACACCCCCAAGCCACAATGCTGGGTCGGCAGTGCTCCCTCAAGAGGCTGGAGAAGCTGTGGGACAGCTGAAGCCGGGAGGAGGGGACGGGGCATGGCGCGGCCTGGCTCTGCTACCTCCCAGCGGCTTTAGCTGTCCCACAACTTCTCCAGCCTTGAGGGAGCACTGCCAAGCCAGCATTGTGCTTGCTATGCCACCGCTGGCTTGGCATTGAGTGCGCTCTCTCTCTCTCTCTCTCATGCGTGCCTTTGGAGCAAGTTTGCACCTGCTGCGCTCTCCCCAAGCTTCCTGACTCCCGAGGAGACCTTCAGAGCACAGCTGAGCTTTCCAGCCAGTGGGAATGGGGACCTTGGAGGTGGCAGGAGGTTGGCTTAAAGGGGGCGTAATTCCAAACTGTGGCCTAGGGCTCAAAAAAGTGTTAATCCGGGCCTGTATGGGCAGGTTCTGCTGGTCTCTAGGACTGCTATGCTGCATCAGTTCCTGGCTAATATTTCCACAGTGCATTTTTATTTTGGTCTCACCTTGGCCGTGTACTCAGTCTTGGCCAAGTTATCAGTTAATGGCTTCATCAGTTTGCCTTTTTGTGAAATGTTGCACCTGTAAACCTTTTGATAGGCCATGAACCTGCTTCGATCATTTTATGATTCTCCCTTCTCAAAATAATTTTATGACTGTGCCAACAACATCTTATCCAGATGTTCCTATAAAAACAAAAATATTTGGGGTCACAATTTATAAAGCTGGTAGTGAATGTAGGCACCAAGAACTCATTCACTGCTTTGCCTCCTCTCAACACACACACAATCATGCCACTTTTACTGCTTGCATTAAAAGAATTGGCTCTCTTACACTCAAAACAGCTTAATGTTGGTCACAACACTACCATAATCACATCCTGACTTACTCTAATTGGAAATTCTGGCATAATAAAAGCCAGGATCTTTGCACCAACATAAGTAAGAAGGGGTAAGGGAACACTTCAAAAGCCATGATTCTTGAACAATCGCCCTAATCAAAATATTAATACCACAGAATGATGCAATAACAGCATTTGATTCCACACAAAGTGTTGGAACGGAATTGATTCTCACCTCTAAATGTTCTATGTCATCTCTAGTGATGGACTGAGAGCCTGGGTTCTGTTTCCTGAATACTTCTGGGCCTCTCAGGTAACCCTGCCAACAGGAGAACCAACAAACAAAAATACAGCAGTTTTTATGAGGAAAAATCCTACCCTCCTAGGAAACACAGAAATTCCTGTATTTTAACTTTTAGTTTGCATAAGAAATAAATATTGATAATCTCTATTTCATAATAGTAAGAAAGGGTATTACTGTTGCAACTAAAGCATCATTTACTTGATTAATTTGCTGGGGCTAATGGCCAGAACTTTGCACTGTATTTCAGCAAGCAAGCCGAAATCCCATGCAAAGTAGATCACACAAATAGTATGCCATCTGTGCTGCTACAGCCAACCATACAATATCAATCCCAGATGTCAATGTAGGGATGGGAGGGTGTTGGTTTTCCTTTTGTCTTATAAGTTCACATTTCATGTTTTACATGAAGCTAAACGCAGTTCTCTCCAGCAAAGAATCACTGCCTTGTTGTGGCGCTGGAGCTTGAGCACCTCAATGATGCCACGAGTGAAGCCGGGTCGGTCGTGGCAGAGAGGTCAGATGGTCGTGGCAAAGAGGTCAGACCAAGCACGATCCCTGGGGAAGGTAATGAGAACCTGCCCCATTATTCTTGCCAACAAAATTAAATGGACATGTCGGTATGCCATCGGAAGATGGGACTCCCAGGTCAGAAGATGGTCCTTGAAGTGACTGGCTTGACCTTGAAGGAGCTGGGGGTGGTGACGGCTGACAGGGAGCTCTGGCGTGGGCTGGTCCATTAGATCACAAAGAGTTGGAAGTGACTGAACAAATAAACAACAACCAACGTAGTTCTAAATGCAGAAGTCAATGGTTCGTTATACTGCCTCCTGCACTGCTGGCATTCATGGTAAAATGGACAGAGCTCTTTTCCCTTCCTTGCTTGCCGTATATCACCCTCTTCTGGAAAAGGACAGATAAGAGGTCTTCTTTTGCCTGCCCTTTCTCAGGACCAGTCCCTTTCCCAAAGATACCCCACAACAAGATTCAGATGGTTACTTCTCTTTATGTAATGCCTCTTAAATATACTATTGAGTCAGGGGAAGGCTTCAGAATTCAACCTGAGGTGCTGGGGAAAGACCAGATGACTCCACCAGGATCAGCTTGTCCACCATTTCAGGGAAAACATATGAGAACTAGAAAAGCATAAGGAAAGAGAGATGAGAGAGAAATACAATTTTCATCACTTCTGCTTTAATAATAATAATAATAATAAATTTATTTATAACTGCCCCCTCACCCCGAAGAGACTCAGGGTGGCTTATTTCCCTTTATATCTGTCAGAAATATTAAATATTAACTATGTATTTTTTATTACAAAAGTGTGAGTCAAGCACTGAAAGAGTTAGTAGACGAAGCATGTTAGAGTCAGTGGGCCAAAGCTAGTGTCACCTTGAGGAGAGCGAGTAAGCCTCACTAAGCCTGTTAGTGTTTGTTTACCTCAGTGAGGGAACACCTCAGTCGATGTGAGGTAAACGTCTGCGCGAGAGAAGCCTCGTGTGAGGGAGCTCCAGTGTATAAAGGCTGCTGTGACTATAAAGCTACTATGTATTCGTCTATTCATGTTGTGGAAACCTTGCTATTGTAAATAGTGCAACTATATTATTTTACTACAAAGAAAAGTCTCCTTTGGAAGAGATAACATTGGTCTGGATGTTTTTGTTCTTTTTACCACTTTGGGTTACTGGTGCTAGTCATGCTACTAATGAGTTGCTCTGCAATACATTAATGGGGAGGGTCTTTTGTTATTAAGCCCACTCGCCCAAAAATATCTGCTTCAGAAAGAAATCTTTCAAAGACACCCCTAAAATGGTAATAACCCATGAAGAATGATACTTACCATGCATGCAACAGTTCCACCTAAATAAAGGAAAAAGAAGTGGGTTGAATATGGACCTAAAACCAAGGTCTCTGCCTATATGACTGACTTAGCTAGTGGACTTATCTTTCAGCAATAACCCCACAGGAGGGAGTCTCCGGTCTTGAAATCTGAGATTGGGGGGAAAAACTCTTTCTGCATTACAGTTCCAGCAATCCAAAAGGATTTTGGCAGCTGTAGTAAAAAAAAGCACCTTTTCCAAACTGCTTTTAACAGATTAATATTATGAGGGTATTAAAAACATATTTTGATGTTGCTTGTTAAGGTGACCTGCCTTGGAATGACTAGCATCTAAAACAGGCCTGGGCAAACTTCAGCCCTCCAGGTGTTTTGGACTCCAACTCCCACAATTCCTAACAGCCGGGTAGGCTGTTAGGAATTGTGGGACTTGGAGTCCAAAACACCTGGAGGGCTGAAGTTTGCCCAGGCTTGATCTAAAAGGTAGAAGATGGAATTGTAATAAAATAAGCCAATAGTAATGAAATGACCACCTTGGTTCCATCATAAAGAGAAATATGGGGCATAAATTCAATCATACCAACAAACTATGGGTGTATCTTAAGAGTAGGAACTGATCAGATATGAGAGAACCAGGCCTGGATTACCCATAAGGCACAAATTGGGGGCGGCATTTTAGGACCCCGAGCGAGGAGCAAGAGGCGGAGCCAAGGGGCGCCGCGTCACAGCCAGGCCGCTGACGCTGCGCCCTTAGCGCTGCCTCTTGCTCCTCCTCAGTTCCCCCTCCCTTGTTCACTCAAGTGAACGAAGGAAGGAGGGAACTGGGGAACAAGAGGTGAAGGCGCCACGTCAGAGGCCTGGCTGTGACGCGCCCCTTAGCGCCGCCTCTTGCTCCTCCTCAGTTCCCTCCCTCCCTTCGTTAACTTGAGTGAACGAAGGAAGGGAGGGGGGAAAGGAGAAGGAGCAAGAGGCGGGGCGAAGGGGTGCCGCGTCACAGCCAGGCCTCTGACGCTGCGCCCCTTAGCGCCCTTTCCTCCTCTCCTCCCTCCTCCCTTCCTTCCACTTGAGTGAACAAAGGAAGGGGGGGAAAGGAGAAGGAGCAAGAGGCGGGACGAAGAGGCGCCGCGTCAGGGGCCTGGCTGTGACGCGCGCCCCCGCCGCCTCTTGCTCCTCCTCAGTTCCCCCTCCCTCCCTTCGTTCACTTGAGTGAAGGAAGGAAGGGAGGGGAAAGGAAAAGGAGCAGAGGCGGGGGCGGCGCGCGTCAGAGGCCTGGCTGTGACGCGGCGCCTCTTCCGCCCCTTGCTCCTTCTCTCCCCCCTCCTTTGTTCACTCAAGTGAACGAAGGAAGGAGGGGGGGAACCGAGGAGGAGTAAGAGGCGGCGCGAAGGGCGCCGCGTCAGAGGCCTGACTGTGATGCGCGCCCTCTTGGCCCCGCCTCTTGCTCCTTCTCCTTTCCCCCTCCCTTCCTTCACTCAAGTGAACGAAGGAAGGAGGGGAACCGAGGAGGAGAGCAAGAGGCGGCGCTGGGGCGCCACGTCACAGTCAGGCCTCTGACGCGCCCCTTCGCCCGCCTCTTGCTCTTTCTCCTTTCCCCCTCCCTTCCTTCCTTCACTCAAGTGAATGAAGGAAGGGAGGGGGAAACCGAGGAGGAGCAAGAGACGGCGCTAAGGGGCGCCGCGTCACAGCCAGGCCTCTGACGCTGCGCCCCTTAGCCCCGCCTCTTGCTCCTCCTCGGTTCCCCCTTCCTTCCTTCCCGGAAGGAAGGAAGGAGGACCCACGGGGGCACTGCCACGCATGCGCAGCACGCCTTGGGGTGGGGCTTTCCCCCGACCTGGGGGCGGGGCTTTCCCACGGCCTGGGGGCGGGGATTCCTCAACCTGGGGACGGGGCTTCCCCGCCCCTGGGGGCGGCGGGGCTTCTTTTGGCCTCGGGCGCCAAAAGGTGCTAATCCGGGCCTGGAGAGAACAGCTGCATTTGCTACTGGATTTTAAAAATATCAAGCAGTTTTGGGGGGAAGAGTCACTTACCCATACTGTGGCCCATCAGGCTAAATCGATTCCACTTCAGTGCTAAAAAAAAACAAAGCCCAAAAGAATGAGAGGACCTCAGACTCTTCATTAAGATAAAATGCCAGAGTTTGTAGATGCTGCTCTGGACCAGCATCACCCAAACGCCAATGTTTGCCCATGTTCGGAAAAAATATTTTTTTTGATATACAATTCCCAGAATCTGCCAGCCAGCTTGGCCATTTTGAAAACTTTTACCTATGATCTGTTCCAAATTTTTAGCCAATTATGTGTAAAAACATTCAAGAAGAAATAATCAAATAGAGAAATAATCAAATACCAATGTTTGAAAAGGAACCTAGGATTGAGAAGGTGCATAACTGAAACTGATTATTAAACAGAAGCATTTGGAAGCAATTACAAGACACATGAGTAAACAATCTCTCTGTACTATATAAATATACAGTATCTGAGTTACAAACGACTCACAGTTAAGAAGGGGTATGAGACAACAGAAAGTGGGAAGAATCTACTCCTAGAAAGGTTAATTCACACCTGAAAGAGTTATCATGGGGAAAAGGTGTCTCCACCGAAGCCTTATAATCAATCCTTGTTTCCACAACAAGCCAATTTTTTCAAAATCCAATTATCATAGGTACAGAAAGTGAGGGAAAATCTTCTGAACAGGGGCACAGGCAGCAAAACAAACACCACATGAGTGTTAATCCTTTTCTATGTTGTCCAAAGATTTAAAAATATTTTTTGTCTGGAGTTACATTTTAAAAAGTACCTGTTCCAACTTACATACACATTCAACTTAAGAACAAACCTACAGAACCTATCTTGTTTGTAACTAGGGGACTGTCTGTACTAGAACAAAAGACCTCCTTATTTCTCAATAATATTTACATTTTGTAATTATAAAATCCTAATATTCTAAATTGGCATTTAATGCGACATGGAAACATAAAACAAAATTGAAAAACAAAGGTGGAATCAATGGGTTTACACAATTTACAGGTTTTGACAACAAAGCAGCTAGGCAGAATCTATTATTAATTACTCTCTGAGAAGGAGGAAGAAAAAGATTTAACTTCAAGTTAATTGTCTTGGGGCCATATGTATCTTGACTGCACTGGGGGGAAATCATAAATGCGGAGCATCAAACTTCTGCAGTTCCAGACAGAAGTTTGTGGTTTGCAAAGGATAGTTAAAGCACCTAAAATTCCAAGTGGCAGGGCCATAGCCAGGATTTTGATTGGAGGGGGTGAGTTTGTTTCCTGAGACTGGGTGGAAGAGTCTACCCTAGCAAACCTTTTGTATTGTTATCCCAATAACCCCATTAATGTGGGATATAATGAGCATGGTGATCAGATCATGATATGAATTAACATAACAGTTTAAATAATGTACCAGTAAGGCCTTTTCGCGGACCACCCTGAGAATGGTGAAAGCCCCCTGGCTACATGCCTGCCAAGTGGTGAAACATTAATAGTTTTGTTCAGACAATGGTTGATGTCAGCTCTAGTTTGGTTAACATGTCTGAGAAAACAAATAGACCAAGAATATTAGAGGTCAAAAGTTATCTCACAAATTGTTTCAAGCATTGTTACCAAAGCTTAGGTCTTAGATCTGGTAAGATGCTCACGTAAGAATTCTTGTGGCTTTGGCTTTAAAAATGTTTATTACACCTTCTACAGATAATTCACAATATTATTTTGTAGTGCTGTATTTAGGCATCTATAATTATGCAACATTTACGTTAATCGCCAGTATATTTTATGTAAAATAAAGGTAAAGGTTTTCCCCTGACATTAAGTCCAGTCATGTCTGACTCTGGGGTGTGGTGCTCATCTCCATTTCTAAGCCGAAGAGCCAGCATTGTCCGTAGACACCTCCAAGGTCATGTGGCCGGCATGACTGCATAGAGCACTGTTACCTTCCCGCCGGAGCGGTACCTATCGATCTACTCACATTTGTATGTTCTCAAACTGCTAGGTTGGTAGAAGCTAGGGCTAGCAATGGGAGCTCATGCTGCTCCCCAGATTTGAACCTGTGACCTTTCGGTCAACAAGCTCAGCAGCTCAGCGCTTTAACCCATTGCGCTACCAAGGGCTCCTATTTTATATTTTTATATTTTATGTATCAAACTTTAATGTCAATTATAATTCTTCTACCATTCCTGTACATGTCATGTTGTTTACTTCAAGTATTGTTGCAACAAAAAAGAATTGTTCTGGGGATTTTGTTTACTTGCAAACAGCATCAAGATTTAACACCATCTTGTAGGTATTATATTTTATGGTTTTCTTGGGGTGCATTTGACCCCCTTACTGGACTATACATTGTTCTTAACGCATGATCAGACAAACTCATCACAGTGGATCTAAGGTCAGTGGTTCTCAACCTGTGGGTCCCCAGATGTTTTTGCCTTCAGCTCCCAGAATTCCTAACAGCTGGTACACTGGCTGTGATTTCTGGGAGCTGTAGGCCAAAACACCTGGGGATTCACAGGCTAAGAACAACTGGATTAGGTTATGATCTTTTGTAGTTAGCTCAATAGTTCTGCTGGAAGGTATTTTACATCTCTCTACACATATTCTCATATACATTTGAGTCCTATTATACAGTTCCACGTAGAGTACAGTATACCCATTATATTATTATTGTTATTATTATTATATTGCTTCATACCTGGTCATCTCTTTTAATAAAGACCCACACAATAGTCACACTTCAGCAATACAGGAGTGCTTTAACACTCTTGACAATGGAAGAATTCACCCTCCAAAGCAGATAATGACTCCGGGATCTGCTAACTTACTTTACTGAACTAAACTTAGAGTAAAGATCAATGGGAACACAGAAAATCCTACATTAATCAGTACAGCCAATGAAAAGTAATGCTAGAAATTGGAGTTCAAATATTTTGGAAAGGCCACAAACATCCTATCTCTGGTTTACAGCTAATCTCTGGTTTGCAGTTTCTCAAGTTGCTTCTGACACTATTTTAAAAAGCTAATAAATACATCAGTTCTTAAAGCCATTGTGCATTCTCTCAAGCTTTGTATTTTTTTAATGTAGGAAGATCTATTTAAAACATGGACTAAGAGGATTTTTTTGTTTAGATTTAAAAGTGGGTTGAAATAACAAAGGCAAGAGAAAGTAACTTATTATTAAGATTAACTAGGAGGTTAACACCTTGCTCCTTTGATCTAAAGATGAGTGACAACCTCTCTGACTATAGCCAAAACTAATATAGATTCAGAATAATTAGAATATTACTACTAATAATAGGGGCCGCAGTGGATTAAACCGCTAAGCTGCAGAACTTGCTGATGAAGATAGGTGGTTCGAATCTGTGAGACGGGGTGAGCTCCCATTGCTAGCCCCAGCTTCTGCCAACCTAGCAGTTTGAAAACATGCAAATGTTAGTAGATCAATAGGTACCGCTGCAGCAGGAAGGTAATGGAGCGCCATGCAGTCATGCCAGCCACATGACCTTGGTGGTGTCTACAGTCTCTTTGGCTCAGAAATGGAGATGAGCACACACACATACACCCCGCTGAAGAGTCGGACTTAACTAGACTTAATGTCAAGGGGAATCCTTTACCTTTACCTACGAATAATAATGTAATAATATTACATTTTATTCCTTACTCGTTTCTCTTCATGGCTCAAACTTTCCACATACAGTACTTACCTGCAACGGCTCTGCGCACATCGCTCACATAGTCTTTAAGGTAGTACGGATACCCAGCTGGCCGGTGGGAGGACAGGCCATGTCCTGCAAGGTCTATTGCTATATAAGAGCAGTCTGAAAGAGGACACGAGGGAAAGTCAGCCCATACTTTGGTGAAGAAGATATCTGATCTTAAGTATAGCATTCAGTATAAGTTAATAATTAAAGTATATCTACCGTTTGGGAGTAAGGGGATTAGTTTGTTGAAAGAGTTTGCATTGTCCAGCCAACCATGCAAACAGAGCACTGGTCGGCCTTGGGGAGATCCCCACGCCTTGGCGGCAATGTGGCCCCAGGGGACTAGGAACCTCATCTCTGAAGCCAAGCCTGAAAGGAAAGGAAAACAACACCCAGAAAAGCTTGAATTATGCTGAGCTTCCTGCAGCCACCTTGTGCTGTTGTATCCTGTAATGAACTAGGCTCAGACTCTGTCCAAAGAATCAGTTATGTCTCCTCCTTCCAAGGTATCCGCACACATTCACTAGGCATTTCAAGAAGTGCATCTGCCTCCTTAACTGTATGTTAATCTGAGCAGAATGGTTCAAAAGACTTGCCACTCTAAAATGCTTGTCAGTCAAACTTCATAAATTATTTCTCTTTTTGAAAGTTGTATTTTTTAAAAGAAAAAAATAATCTAATTTACTAAGGACAACATGATTAATACAGTACAAACAAATATACTGCCTTTTGTTCAAAGCTGTCCCTAAAATTCAGTAACTGTATCAAGGTGCCCCCGGTGGCGCAATGGGTTAAACTCTTGTGCTGGCATGACTGCTGACCAACAGGTCAGTGGTTTGAATCTGGGGGAGTGGGTTGAGCTCCCTCTGTCAGCTCCAGCTCCCCATGTGGGAACATGAGAGAAGCCTCCCACAAAGATGGTAAAACATCAAACATCCAGGCATCACCGGGGCAACGTCCTTTCAGACAGCCAATTCCCTCACACCAGAAGTGACTTGCAGTTTCTCAAGTCACTCCTGACATTAAAAAAGGAAATGTATCCATTTCGGCAAATTCCAGCACTATAACATTTTATGAGTTTTTTAAGTATATGAAATAAATACATTTCCAAAAATATGTCACTCCCTCCTGCTTTCTATTTTTCATGGTAGGAAAAGTAGAAAACGCAATACAGTGTTCCCTCACTACTTTGCGGTTTGCTTATTGCGGACTCGCTGTTTCGCGGATTTAAAAAAATATTAATTTAAAATATATATCATGGAATTCTTTGCTGTTTTGTGGGTTTTGCCGCCACCGCTCTCCAAGGCGCTTTCCCTCCTCAGTCCTCCCTCTCTTCCTCCAGCCTTGAAGGGCCTTTCCTTCCTTTCCTTCACGTTATTTTAAGTTTATAAAGACTTAAAATAGTGTAAAACTACTAAAATAATGTATAAATATTAAAATTAATAGAGCATCGTGGTTTTTCACTTATTGCGGGAGGTCTTGGAACCTAACCCCAGCAATAAGTGAGAGGTCATCCATAGACATCTCCATGGTTATGGCCAGCATGACTGCATAGAGCGTCGTTACCTTCCTGCAGAAGCGGTACCTATTGATCTACTCACATTTGCATGTTTTCAAACTGCTAGGTTGGCAGAAGCCGGGCCTAACAGTGGGAGCTCACCCCGACCCACTGATTCGAACCACCTAATTTCTGTCAGTAAGTTCAGTAGCTCAGCAGTTTAACCTGCTGCACCAGCAGGGGATCCCCAACAGTTTGGCAAGACCCAAAAGAGGCTTTGGGGAAATTCCACAAAATGTAGTGTAGGCCTTTGATAAGCAGTTCAATAAGAAGAGGAAACTCATTACAGCTGTAGCTAGGAGATCTCCCCTTGGTTGAATACAAGCCTTCAAGGTGCCTGTCAATTCATGGATTTCCTAAGTTTCTAAGGCAAGAAATATTCACTTCTCCATGCATCAATTGAAAAGGGTTAACAGAGGAAGAGCAGAAACTCCTCCAGCGAGATTTCAACTAGAGCAGAGCGAAGGGAAACTACAAAACTTCTGACCTGCCATCCAAGCTGCTGCTGCTGCTGCTGCTGCCTGCTACTTTGTTTCAAGCTGCTCTGAAGAAAAGTAACTTTTCCTCCCCATTCCCACCAACACTTTCGGAATGCCTGGAGCCCCTCCTACAGCGAGAATGCAAAGCCCAACCCTTTGCAAACAGGAGGAAGGCAGGCCGCTGGGTGGTGCAACTACTACGCTGTCGAATTGGTAATTAATGCAGTTTGGCACCAATGGGTCAAGGTTAGGGAATCCTGGGACTTGTAGTTTTACAAGACCTTGAGCCTTCCCAGCCTCACCAACGACAACTCTCATGATCCCAAAGCACTGAGGCAGGGAAGAGAAAAGTGTATCAAACTGCATTAAGTCTATCGTGTAGATCAGGGGTGCCCACACTTTTTCAGCATGCGAGCTACTTATAAAACAACCAAGTCAAAATGATCTACCTACCCACTACTCAGAGAGCCATAAAAGCAAAATATTTGGAAATTTATTTCAGTGAGAGTCATATAATATATTTTAAGACTTAATTCAACTAAATGTGCGTATAATAAGCCCCTGAATTTATTCTTAATAATGATGATAATATTCAGCCTCTGCTACTACTACTACTAATAATAACAACAATAGGTTCCTAGAGTAGGAGGAAACCTCCAAGGGCCATCCAGTCCAACCTCCTTCTGCCATAAGGGAAAAACACAATCAAAGCATTCCTCATAGGCCATTCAGCCTATGATGATGATAATAATAATAATAATGGGCTCCTAGAATAGGAGGAGATCTTCAAGGGCCATCCAGTCCAACCTCTTTCTGCACCTGGGTGGCGTCGGGAGCCTGCAGGACAGGACTGGGCCTTCCTCCCGCCTTCCTCCCGCCCTGCCTGCGATCTACCAGGATGCCCTACGCGATCTACCAGATCGAGATCTACCTAATGAGCACCCCTGGTGTAGATGCACCCATTGATACAGCTGTGCATAGCAGTGCATCCTGCTACTGCAGTATTGTACACATGAAAAGTCTACACCAGGCATGGGAAAACTGTATAGACCAGGTAAGGGCGAACTTGGGCCCTCCAGGGGTTTTGGACTTTAACTCCCACAATTCCTAACGGCCTATGGGAATCGATATTTTGTTAAGGTCTTGGTTCCTCAAGGACTCAAAAAACATATAACCCCTGAAAACTCAATCCTTTCACAACCGTTTCATTCCGCACTAGCATTCTGTTCCATTTTATTTCAATCACTTCCAAATATCACGTCTTCAGTTACTTTCTAGCTATGCTTTTGTTGAATTCTGCTGCCCAGCAAGTGCTGTTTCCTCCAATCCGAATCCTTTTTCTCTCTCTCTTCTCTTTAATTTGCTAGAGGAAAAAAACACCCAGTGAATTCTAATGTTTTAAAATCAATTAACTTACTAAAGCATGGTATTAACTTACTAAAGCACAGGATTAACATCAGCATTAACCAAGAAATTGAGAGAGTTAAACTGATTCAGTAGGAAAATCTAATGAGTTAATAACATTGCATGGTAATTCAAAGTTGAAAGCAATGTTGCTGCCTAGATGTTGTTGGACTACAACTCCCAGAAGTCCTAAGTCCCAGTGTACAACGCTGGAAGTTGCAATCCAGAAAAACACAACAGGCTGCATGGTTCCCACCCTGCTCTGTGTAAAAACTGACAACAAAAAAACCAAGATTGCAGTATAAAACATAGTAAAAGGTAATGGTTTCCCTTGACATTAAGTCTAGTCATGTCCGACTCTGGGAGGTGGTGCTCATCTCCATTTCTAAGCCAAAGAGCCAGTGTTGTCTGTAGACACCTCCTAGGGCATGTGGCCAGCATGACTGCATGGAATGCCGTTACCTTCCCACTGAAGTGGCACCAATTGACCTACTTACATTTGCATGTTTTCAAACTGCTAGGTTGGTAGAAGTTGGGGCTAACAGCGGGAGCTCAGTCCGCTCCCCGGATAAAATGTGTTTTAATTTTTCCAGATTTTGAAATACTTGTATTCATATATACATACATAAGGAAATATCTTGGAGATGGGATCCAAGTCCAAACATGAAATTCATGTATGTTTCATATACCCGATAATGTTCCATTATCAGACGGAGACTACTAGGGGGCGCTAGAGAGAGAGGGATAATTCATTTTATGGGAGTGGAGGGTGAACTGAAGGAGTAAAACTAATGCCCCCTGTTTTTTTGTTATTCCCCTCACCCATGTCCTTGTCATAGAAACAACCCTCCTTTATGATATGAGAAAGCAGGGGGGGGGGATAAGCAGCAAAAATGAGGGAAATGTTTTTTTCTCCCTCAATTCCCCCACCACCGGCCCCTGCATTCTCTCTCTAATGCAGTAGTTCCCAACTTTTTTATTGACAGGGACCACTTGACCAGGGACCGCTCTCCAACATTAGTATCAAAAGGGTTACAAATCAGTTTTGGTCAACTTTAGATTCAGTTTGGTTATTTGGGGTGCTGATTCAGAAAATTGCATTGGATAGACCACATCAGCTCCAGTTTCTGATACAGGACATGTGCCATCCAGTAGTCACCATCTGCTCGCCCACAGAAAACCATCTCTAATAAGCCTCGGCACTATAAGAGGGTTTCACAAAACCAGTCACTCTCATTGCAATGGTGTAGTAATGGTGAGGCTGTGGACCATATTTTAGTTCTTGCGGACCACAGGTTGGGAACCACTGTTTTAGTGGCATCTAGTAGCCTCTGCCAGGATCATAGAACAATACCATATACCCTTATACACATAGCTTGAAAATAATTTTATTCACAATGTCATTGATTTGTGCATGAAATAAAGTGTGTGTTCATTGAACTATCAATACCTCAGATACCCATGTGGACAATTTTTGAATTTTTGAGTATTTTGTATTTCAGAATTCCAGAAAAAGGATGCTTAACATGTGCCAACCTGAATAGCAGAAGAGGAGGGCTGTTTCCAGAAACCATTCATTATAATTAACAAGTAAAAGTCATGGGGAACAACAGGAATCACTGGAAATTCACACTGGAGTTTGAAACGTCACCATCTGAGACCATTAAAGTATTTTAATTGTTGGATTTGAATTAGGTTTCCTTCATTGGTACTCTTGCCTTCTGCTGCGTCATCACAAGTAGGAATTCAACATTATGCCATCCCCATTCCAGGAAAAGCTTTACCTATTTAATTCTGGTTGTTGGCACACAGATGTTCAAGCACAGAAGCTCTGCCAGAACCAAGGCTGCCAACGTAATTGGAAGGTAATGGTTGTTACTCATATTCTCCTTTAGAAACCCACACTCCAAAGCACAATTCCCCACATGTTTAAAGAGCTAAAGTGACTAACAAAAGCTCTGGCAGATGATAGCTAAACTTACTGTAGAAGCCTGACTTGTCAGCTGGGCTCAGCAGGCAAGAAGCTGAGAGGCTAATAAGAGAAGAATGAACACTTTAAAATACACAAAGACAGACTGAATGAAATTAGGACGTTCCTGTAAAAGGTGCAATAATCCTAAGAAATTTAATTTCCTCTGTGGCCCCATCTACACTGCCATAGTATGTCATTTCATAATGTAGTCGAACTGTATTATATGGCAGTGTGGATGGGGTCTGTGTGTATTTGCATAATGCGTATTAGATCAGTGTTTCTCAACCTTCCTTATGTTGCGACCCCATAATACAGTTCCTCATGTTGTAGTGACTCCCAACCATAAAATTATTTTCATTGCTACTTCATAACTGTAATTTTGCTACTGTTATGAATCATCATAACAGTGTATAAAAGTGTATAAAATCATGCATGGGATAGAAAAGGTGAATAAAGAAAAAATATTTTCTTTGTCACAAAACACTAGGACTAGAGGGCACTCCCTGAAGCTCCAAGGTAGGAAAATTAGGACTAATAAAGGGAAATATTTCTTCACCCAGAGGGTCATTGGGTTATGGAATTTACTTCCAGAAGAGGTTGTGACAGCTGTCAGCCTGAACAACTTCAAGGCAGGATTAGACAGATTCATGGATACCAAGTGTATCGGTAGTTACTGAAAAGGACATTCAAGTGCCACCTCGGAGTTGGTTGAGGTAGGCAGGATTTCCCTGGGTACTGGTTGTGGGGGGTCGGGAGCAGGTCAGGGTTTTGCCCTCCCTTCTGCTCGAGATCCCCGTGTACAACTGGTGGGCCACTGTGGGATACAGAATGCTGGACTAGATGGGCTGAGGTCCGATTCAGCATGGCTCTTCTTATGTTCTTATCATGTAAATATCTGTTATGCAATATGTATTTTCATTCACTGGACCAAATTTGGCAAAAATACCCAATACACACAAAGCTGAATACTGGTGGGATTGGGGGGGGGGGGGGCTCCATCAATAATGAAATTGAACCAAACTTGGCACACAGAACTCACATGACCAACAGAAAATACTGGAAAGGTTTGGTGGGCATTGGCCTTCAGTTCTGGAGTGGTTGTTCACCTACATCCAGAGAACACTGTGGACTCAAACAATGATGAATCCAAACCAAACTGGCATGAGTACTCAATATACTCACTGGTGCAGTTTGGGGGAAATAGACCTTGACTTTGGAAGTAGTATTTGCTGGGATTTATAGTTCACCTACCATCAAAGAGCATTCTGAACCCCACCAATGATAGAATTGGGCTAAACTTTCCACATGGAACCCCCATGACCAACAGAAAATATTGTTTTTTGATGGTCTTTGGTGACCCCAGGGGTCCCAACCCCCAGGTTGAGAAACACTTTATTAGATGAATGAGTACTCGGGGAGTATATGTGCATTATGCAGTCATATCAGTCTGTATCCCATCTTGAGCCATTGAGAGAAGCGAGTTATAAAATTATTATTATTATTATTATATATTACACGTAAAGTTGTTGTTGTTGTTGTTATATCATCACATTGTCTGTAGTGGCCCCTTCCTATAGAATCCTGGGATTTGCTTTTCTACTTCCACAAGCTACAATTCCCAAAAGACTGATAGTTACTTCAGTTAATTGTGGACAGACATTTGGGATGTATCTGAATGCAGGTGTATCGATTCTACATAAACCTTAGGTGCCTCTATACTGTAGTATTAATGCAGTTTGATACTACTAAGTGCTATGGGTCAATGCTATGGAATAGTGGGAGTCATGGATTTACAAGGTCTTTAGTCTACTCTGCCAAAGAGTGCTGGTGCCTCACCAAAGTACAACCATTTGCTTTCCAAAAGTACCTACTCCCAAATAGTGATACCTTGACTTACGTGTTTAATTTGTTCTGTGACTGAGCTCTTAACTCAAATTGTTCTTATGTCAAATCAAATCTCCCATTGAAATGAATTGAAAGACTATCAATCCATTTCAGCCTCCCAAAAACACATCAATTTTTGTTATGTGTTTTAAAATAAAAATATATTTAATAAATAACAAATAATGTCTAAAATAATAATACATAATAAAATAGAATGTAAATAAATAAACTGGATTTATTAAGTGTAGAGTATGTATTTTCCGTCAATATCAGATTTCACTTAATTCTCTTCTTCACTGACATTTGCCTTGACATTTGTCACACTTTCCTCATTTTCACTTGCAAGGCGTTTCAATAAAAACCTGTCCAAGGAGGTTTGTTTCTTCCTCTCTTTCAAAATGTTTCTAAAACGAGTGAGGCAAGGGTCGTCACACAGCACCAACGTACAACTTCTTGCCAGTTTTTCAGGTTATTTCTTTAAAATAAAGTCCTGCTATGAGTGGGAGACATCAGTAAAATTTTTCTACAATGATCAGTTAGAACGACAGGTAACTTGCCTATTTTAGAAGAATAGAAGTTTACTGGTGATAGACTCCTGCCCCCTCAGCAGTAGTAATTCTATTGATTAGCCCTAGGTCATATCGCAATACCAAACCGAACAAAAAGGCTTGATAAAACTTGATTACACTCTATACAGTAAGTAAAATACTATATAGATATATACCTGGCCACTCAGGTTTTTTTATAGTCTTCCAAAGCCCTTGGATTGCAGACATAACAGCAAGGACTAGAGCTTTCCTGGCTCCTCTCTTAATGCCCTGTTTAAGATGGAGGGTGATGTACTCTCGTACTAGCTCTTGCGCTAGCTCCTAACTCAAATCTTGAATCGCATTTCAAAGCAAAAAATAGACCGAGTGACAGCTTGTGTCTCAAAAATCTTGTAAGTTGGATCGCTTTTAAGTCAAGGTTTCACTTGAAGAGACTATTGACCGAAGCAAACATGGAAACAATTTCAATAGTGAGAAATATGCCTTGTGGACTGTGGTCATTTCTCCACCTGTATCAAATAGGCATTGCTTTCCTGGAAATAATTTGTCACAGTTTTTAATGAACGGATTTAGTCCTGAAAAAGGGAAGAGTCTAAGTATAGTTTCGGTTAAAAGGCCCATTAACAGGCTTCCTGGCAGGAGCAACATTGGCTCAACATTTCCCTTTCCAAAGCAATAAAGGGAAAGATGCAGAATGAATCAAACGATTCAAAAGTGTTGCAGGTCTTATTTCTTTCCACAGAGGTCAGATATTCAGATATGTTAACTGTTTATTTTAAAGAATCTGGTACTAGGTCATGCTCTTCTTCAGGAGCAGTGCATTTTAGTAATATTTGTTGGTTTTTTAAACATAAGCACAGTGTCAGGATTCCAATCCAGAAGTGATTGACAGCTTGGAGGATGGTGATGTTATCTGGGTAAGCTACTAAAACTGAATTCCTGTCTTGCAAAATGATGCAGGCATAAAAAGTGTGTCACCAACATGAAATGTTTGGAAAGATCTGATCTACATCTTGGATCTCATGAAGAGGATAAAATTGTTTGTGTTGGAATCCTGTTGCTTGCATTAATTCCAACATTAATACCACAATAGAACCTTGGAACCCTCTGATATTATGTCTATTTCCCCAAGATTTCATAATAAGCATGTTACAATAGTGAGGCAGGAGCCCCCGGTGGTGCAGTGGGTTAAACCCTTGTGCTGGCAGGACTGAAGACCGACAGGTTGCAGGTTCAAATCCGGGGAGAGCGCGGATGAGCTCCCTCTGTCATCTCCGGCTCCCCATGTGGGGACATGGGAGAAGCCTCTCACAAAGATTGGCACAACATCCTGGCATCCCTTGGGCAATGTCCTTGCAGATGGCCAATTCTCTCACACCAGAAGTGACTTGCAGTTTCTCAAGTCACTCCTGACACAAAAAAAACAGTGAGGCATTTTCTGGAGGGATAACAAGTACACAACAAAGCTACTTTTGCAAAATAATGTGGTTGTAGACAATTTTGTTGGTTTTGTTCAATGTAATGGGTTGTTTTTACACATAACTTTTAATGCATTCGCAATCATTTGGAATGATTTGATATCAGATTTTCCATATTTTTAAATATATATATAAAATATTATTTTGGCCCTGGTTTATGCTGAGGGACATTTTAAAATGGCAGATGATTAATTCTTCATCCTCTATCATACTTTCAATGTTTTTAATCTGTTTTCATTTTTAATAGGAAAGTCTAAACCCGCCTCGCGGTGGTGTCCTGTTTTAATCCACGTTGTGTGCTCTCATGGGCCCCACATTGAAAGGCAGACTATAAATAAAACAGTTAATGTTTAAAAAGTAACTTTTTGGACAGGAAAGTAGGCTTTGACATTGAGGATACCTTCTGGGATAAAATTATAAAAGCAGACACAAAATTAATTTTAAAAAAATATATCAACCATTACTAACATGGTTTAAAGAAGAAGAACAAGATAAAGATGCCATGACGAGATGGGAAGGGATATTGGTCGCACTATTAAACTATCAGAATGGGAAATGATATGGACAAATAAATTAAAATACACTTATTCAACAGATTACAAAGAAAATTGGTATAAACTATTTTACAGGTGGTACCTGACACCTGAACAAATATCAAAATTCAATAAAAGAAAGACTGATGGGAAATGCTGGAAATGTGGAAAACATATAGGAAACTTCTTCCACATGTGGTGGAGATGTAAAAAAATCAAATCATTCTGGCATAGGATTTACAAGGAAATTGATTCAATACTACAAATTAAATTTGACTTCAAGCCTGAATATTTTCTGTTAGGTATCACTGACTTCGAAATGGATAAAAATACTAATAAACTTTTTTTCACCTAACAACAGCGGCCAGGATTAAACTAGCCCAAGTTTGGAAATTACAGATAATACCAACATTAGAAGAATGGTCTTTAAAAACCTCAGACATTATGAATATGGACATACTTACCCAGAAAATCTCCCAGAAGAGTGATAAAAATAATATAACAAATTGGGACAAATATTTAAGATATCTCGAAGAGAAAAAGGAAAAGGAAGGGAATGTTTAATTATTAGGGGGAAAATAAAATAAAACAAACCATTGAAAAATCTGGACATGAAAGACCAACAAGAAAGATGAATTATATATATATATATATATGTATATATATATATCTCAAACTAGAAGAATGTATCGCCCTTGTGTGACCTGAAAGTGAACTACTTCATTTCTTTTTTATTTAATTAACCTTTAAATCCTTTCTTATCTTTCTGCAGGCATGTAGCCAGGGGGGGGGGGGCTAAGGGGCCTTCAGCCCCCCCCCCCAAATTCTCAGGGTGGTCCGCGAAAAGGCCTTACTGGTAAATTATTTAAACTGTTATGTTTATTCATATCATTATCTGATCACCATGCTCATTATATCCCACATTAATGGGATTATTGGGATAACAATACAAAAGGTTTGCTAGGGTAGACCCTCTTCCACCCAGTCTCAGCCCCAGCCCCCCGAAACAAAATCCTGGCTACGGCCCTGCCTTTCTGTCAATTATATTGTTCTCACTCTTTCCATGTTATTCAGAAACAAAATGGTTGTTTTGAAAGACTTTCTCTTTATTTATTATTTTCTTCTCTTTTATTATTATGTAAAACTCAATAAAAATACTTTTTAAAAAAGAGAATGTCATACAGTTGTTACAACAGCTGTATTAGCTTCTGATTTGTTTCCAGGAAAAATTAGACATACTTGTTATTACTTTTAAAGGCCAAAGTCTGGGCTCAGGATTTCTGAAGGACTCTCTCCTCCAAAACAAACTTTCTCCCTCTCAAAGATCTACAGGGGAGTTTTTTTCTTTTAAATCAGTCCATGTTGAGTTGTACTTGGCTGGGACGAGAAAAGGATCTTCTTTGTGACGACCCCTAGGCCAGAATTTTCAAATTGTGTGTCATGACACATTAGTGTGCCTCCTGTAGACATGCAGTGTAAATGCAATGAGAAATGGCAAAAATCTTGGAAATGTATGCTATTATTTTACCCATCATATATTTTAAAAATATAAATGAAAGGTTTTCATGAGATGCGAGGGTTATCCGGAAAGGAAAGCTTTCAAGGCCTTACATGGTTTGGGGCCAGTGTACTTGAAGAAGCGGCTTACCCCATATGTGCCCAGAAGATCACTGCGTTCAGAGGGGCTTAACCTGCTTGAAGTCCCAGGTATGAAGCTCTGCAGGCTCTCTACCATGTGGCAGAGAGCGTTTTCAGTGGCTGCGCGGTCTTATGGAACTCGCTACCGCTGGAGACGCGAGCCCTGCGGGACCTGATGGCTTTCTGCAGGTCCTGCAAGACCTGGCTGTTCAGGCAGGCGTTTGATGTCTGACCGGCACATGATCAACAACTTGCCATCCTGCCGTGCCATTGCCACTTTTGTATGAACCAGCTATGTCTGGTTATGGTTTTATGTGACTGTAAGGGGTCGGGTTTGTTAACTGTTTTATGATGTACATTTTATGTGTTTTAAAATTTTATGTGTTTTTATATGTTGGAAACCGCCCTGAGCTTCGGGAAGGGCGGTTTATTAAATCGAAATAATAAATATAAATAAATAATAAATAAAATAAATAAATAAGATTTTTTTAAATACAAAGAATGAATATATTTAAATAAAACTTACCTGGATCGTAGCATCGGTATTACATTATTTTTCCACATAATCACCATTCAGTTAAATACATTTTGTCATTTGTGGGACAAGTTTTTGATGCCTGTGTCATAGATGTTTTCCTCTGCCTTTTCAGCCAGTTCGTCAGTTTGATTTTCACCTTGTCCTTGTCGGAAAAGTGTTTTCCAACAAGGTGTTCCTTCAATTTAGTGAACAGAATAGTCACTGGGTGTGAGATCAGGGTTGTGAGAGGGATGACTGAAAACATCCCAACCAAATGAAGTTAACTCCTGTGTTGCATGAGCAGTGTGCAGATGCACATCGTCATGAAAGAGACAGACTCCCACTGACAGCATCCCACGACGTTTGCTTTGGATAGCTCTGTGAAATTTCTTCATAGTCTCACAATATATTCTGTACCCATTTTGTCACATGCTGTCTTGACATTACATCCTCTCCATAAATTGAAAATTTCACAATGAATCACAGTGGTGTTCATGCCCTTAGCATTCAGGTAGCATATTACAGTGTGAACTTTGCACTTGGAGGAAAATGGAATGAGGACGCTCATATCTAACCTTCACCACGACACCAGTCAATGAGCTACTGATGACTGGCACTGCTAGTTCGCTTCCAGTAGCTTCTTGCTACATGGCAGTGATACCAACTTCCCTCACTAAAATTCCCTGTGAGAGCTATGTGTCTTGTAACTTTACTTTCTAGATAACCTTCGTATGTTGTGTCACCAACATGCAATGTTTGGAAAGCTTAGGCTGTGGAAGACTGTTTAGGAAAGTTTACCTTGTTCCCTTTCTGATAAGCTTACTATTTAGTTTATTTTCTGACAAACTGGCTGGATAATGACATGGTACGGACCCCTTGTTTTAGATGGCATGAGCTATACCAAACAAAAAGATTACTAAATTTAATGTTTAAAATGTTATAAGTTGCACTGAGTATTGTTGGGGTTGTTTTTTTACAGAAAGGTAGGATGTTATTTTAATACTTTTAATGAATAATAATAATAATGAAGAAGCCATTGTAGCCGGCCTTTCACATTTGTGGGTTTAATTTTTCAGATTTGATTATCGGCAGGTCTGATTAATTTCTAGACCTTTATAGTGACTATATGGTCAATATCCACCAGAGGTTGCCTTCAAACTGATGGACCCAGAAATTCCCATAGATATAACATTTTATAGACATTTATAGGTCCTTCAGTATGATTATGTGGTCTACTTGTAGTGGAAGTTGACTATAGAGCAAGTATGGGCAAACTTTGGCCCTCCAGCTGTTTTGGATGTCAACTCCAACAAATTCCTAACAGCTACTGGCTATTAGAAATTTTGGGCCCAAAACCCCTGGAGGGATGAAGTTTGCTCATGCCATTGCCTGCTATAGAGTCATGCTGGAGGACCTTGGGATTCTTAAAGAGCTGTTCTCTCTGGTTTGAAAAAGTATTTTTTTTAAATTAATGGTATTCCCAGTTTTGCTGGGCTTGTTGCACTTCAGAACAGGAAAAGCCCTCTGCCTTTAAATATCACACCGTTGAGTAGGAAAACAATTCTTTTATTAAAGATAATTTAAAAGCAGTAAAGTAAAAAGCACTTTTAAGAAATAGACAAACCCAATTAGGTAAGAAGATAAGCAGGAACAAATTAGTTCAGCAAAGTCCATGAAAGCAGAGTCCAAACTTTGTTAATAAAATCCAGAAAACATAAATCCAAGGCATGAGTATGCAATCATAGAATTCAAGAATCCAAATCATGAAAGAAAAGGCACTTAAAACATGAATCTTCCAAGCAAGGCTTCCATGAAACAAGGACGAGACCTTGACTTGCTTCCAAACGATGCTTCATCTGACTACATTTCCTGTACTTGGAACTTTTATCCCCTCGTTAAGCTATCCCAAGTGCTCAGAAACTGGTTTCGTTTTAGTTGAGAATTCCTTATCTTTTTTTCTCGGCGCTTGGCAGAATGCCGAAGCCACTGTTCGGCTTTTCTGTTTTGACTAATCTCCTGCCGTCTATCTATTTGCTCATTAATTTCTGCAGCTGGGCCAGGTGCCAAACTGTTTTCAAACCCCAAATCATGGGAACTCTCTGGTAGCAATTCAGGGAGCACACCATCATCCCCACTCCCTTCAAGGACATTCTCATGGGAAACTACACTTTGAACAGGAATCTCCTGGTCATTCTCTGCATCAATATCATTGACCAAACAATTGCAATCTTGAAACTCATTGACATCACTCCCCACATCCAAAGCACCCTGATCCTGAAACACAATCACGGGCTGAGCCACAATAGGGCTCCTATTCCCCTAAACCTAGCAAATGTGGAGGGTGGACTATAATAATCTAAACAGGAAGGTTTTGTCTCCAGATTCCCCAAACACCCCCCCCCCATAGGGTCCCAACCCCTAGGTCAATGATTTTCAACCAGTGTGCCGCGGAACACTAGTGTGCCGTGAGAGATAATCAGGTGTGCCGTGGGAAATTATTTTCGAACTTCATATATAAACTATAAGGCGCATCTGTCCCTTTAAGAAATGGAACCATAGCGCAACCTCCATGTTGGATTCGCTCAGATGTGGCTAAGTAAACAAAGTTAGTTAGTGCTGCAGCTGCGCGTCAAGTGGCAGTGGCAATTTGGGATCACAGCAAGACAAGCGAGTGACAGTGATTGAGAAGTTTTTGAGAAGGGAAAATGCAAATGCCGAACAGGGCCTTGGACAAAATTATGACACAGATGAAGTGGTGGACAAAAGAAAAAAGAAAAGACGGTGAGCTTGAGGCAATACAGCAAAAGCTATCATTTGGATTCACTTTCACCGGGGATGCGACGGCACCGACTCCGCTGTGCTTGGTGTGTGGTGAGAAGCTGTCCAATAGCGCCAAGGTGCCAAGCAAGCTTAAACCCCATCTCCAAACAAAACACCCTTCCGTTCAAAACAAGCCAACAGACTATTTTGTACGTTTATGTACAAACAATGAGAAACAGGCAAATTCTTTGAGAAAAACCAGAAAGGTAAACAAGAGAGCTCTCAAAGCTTGTCGCTGATCTCGTAGCTAAATTTAAAAAGTCCCACACTGTGGCAGAAACATTAATACTGCCAGCTTGTAAAGCCATTGTGAGTGTATAAATACATTTTAAAACATATTAACTATATGTATGACTGTGTTAGAGTGTCATTTTGTGTCATTTTGGTTGGTGGGTGCCCCAGGATTTTGTAAATGTAAAAAAATGTGCAAGCAGCTCAAAAAAGGTTGAAAATCACTGCCCTAGGTTGAGAAAGGCTGGTCTATGCACTCTCAGTTCTGCAAGGCTTGTGACTTGCTTGTAACCATCCCTGATTCAAGCAGATCCGCTCCACATCGCAGACTTTGGCATGAAAACTTCATTCCTCCAATTTCCTAGAAGTGGGAAGAGAGGCATCCCATCCCCAGCCCATCCTTCCGCCTTTTTTTTGTATCCGGAGCCATGCCTTTGGCTTCACTGCCCTTGAGAGCTTGCCTTTGGGCCAGAGCGCGCGACGCTGGACTCAAAGCAGCGCGTGCCAGGTAGCCCGCTCGCTCCTACTCCCCCCGCCCCACCCCGTTTTGCCTCCTCGAGCGGAATCCCGCCCTCCGGTGCGCATGCGCGGGAGAGAATCCCTCTCTTCTGTTCTGTGCTGCTCTCTCGCCTTTCAAGACTTTCTCCCCAGAAATCAAGTACCAACTTAAACTGATCAGTACCAACTGCAAGGTGAGTGGGGAGGTACTCATTGCAAAACCAAGAAAAGAAAAGAAAAAAACTTGCCAAGATCAAAAAAGGGGGGGATTGCTTAGCTTCCCAAAATGTCCCTTTTCTTTCCTGGAAACTTTCAGGGAGCTCCAAAAAGAGGGAAGCCAGCAGGGGGACCCAAAGCCAGCAGTGGAGGAAGTAAGTATGCAGATTCCTTTCCTTTCCTGGAAGAAAATCCCTTTGTTCCTCCAGGCATCTTAAGAAAGTGAGGGGAGGGAACGAAAATCTATCTATCTATCTATCTATCTATCTCTATCTATCTATCTATCTATCTATCTATCTATCTATCTTGGACATGCTATATACAGAAAAGCAGAAAATGTGTATACACACACATATACACATATATTTTCTGCATTCCTGTATATAGGGTAGCTCTCTCCAACAATACAAAAGTTCATTTGAAGGCTAAGTAAATAAATAAATATGCTTATATTAGAGAATAAATGTGATACTAATGATTTAATCAAGAGTTGCACATTCCCTCTTCAATTTGCAATTTTATGCAAAGTATTCCAAGAGTCCATTTTCGAAGCCCGGAGTTGCAGAGCTCACCCACTTTCTTCCCAAAGTTTCAACTGGAGTTTTTTGTTCCAACTCCTGGAATATGTAATCCTATGAAGGATGCCTGCATTTGGGAGAAGGAAGGTGGGTTTGCAACAAAATAAAAATTTCAGGATGATAAACTGTTAAGTGTATAGATACTTTTTTTAAAAAAAGGGGGAAAAAATAAAATCCAAAATTATAAACGGTTAAGAGTAGATTCCCCTGCAAAAAAAAATCGCAGAAAGGGAATAAATCCAGAATATTTTTTTCTTATTTTTTTTTTAAAAATCCAGAATTAAAGAATGTTAACGTAAACACTCTTTGAAAAGAATTGCAAGAAGTACATAAATAAAATACAGAATATTATAGGATGTTAAAAGTGGATTTATTTTTGGGATATCCTGCACATATGTATATTGAATGGAACTACTTTTTGCAGACTTTGCCCAAACTTTTTGATTGGTTTACAACTGGCATGGGCAAACTTTGCCACTCCAGATGTTTTTGGACTTCAACTCCCACAATTCCTAACAGTCGAATTGTGGAAGTTGAAGTCCAACTTCCACAATTCGACTGTTAGGAATTGTAGGAGTTGAAGTCCAAAAACATCTGGAGGGCCAAAGTTTGCCCATGCCTGCTTTACAAGCTCATGCCTCCTTTGCTGGGTACTTGGTCTCCATTTCTGATGCTTTTTTGGGAATTGCAGACAAAGGGAGGGAGTTTAGAAGCTTTTTCGGGGGTCCAACACAGCGAAAAGGCGGACAAAGGATGCATTCACATTGTAGAATTAATGCAATTTGACACCACGTTAACTGCCTTCCTTGGCTCAATGCTGTGGAATCCTGGGAGTTGTAGTTTAGTGAGGGACCAGCACTCTGGCAGAGAAGCCTAAAGAGCATGGAAAACTAAAACTCACATAGCACTGAGCCATGGCAGTTAACAGTGATGTCAAACTTTATTAATTCTGCAGTGTAGATGCACCCAGATTGCTCCATGAACAAGGAATTGGCTTCACATTAGTAGGAGGGGGTCTGGAAGCAGGAATCATTGTTTGGAAATTGGTTTTTACCTCTCTTTCTTTCTCCCCCCCCCCCCCCTTTTCTGGAGGAAATATTTGATGTTAGTTACCCAGGCCTGTTTCAAACGGGTTGTCTGAGTCACACAGCGAACGAAGGAAACAGTGGCTAACCTCAAAGGCGTCTTTTCTCTCTCTCTCTCTCTCTCTGTACTAGCTCCAGGAGATGCACTGCAAGAATGGTTAAATAAGAACAGATGTTGGCTTTGCAGGCAGTACCTATAAACCAGCCTTGGCTGCAAAACTTTGTAGGCAACTCATACCGATTCTGACCCCAAATCTGGAAAATTCAAATGGGCTTTATTTGAATTGCCCCCATATAGCTTGTTCCTGACACGTTTACTTGGGATGACTCTCTTTGTTCAGTGGGATCTACACGGTGAAGTAAGTGCTCATGAAATTGGTTCTTTAAAAATGTGTGGGATGTGATTAATCATGGGCAGGCATGTAGCCGGGGGGCTTGAGGGTCTTCAGCCCCCCAATTCTCAGGGTGGTCCACGAGAAGGCCTTACTGGTACATTATTTAAACGGTTATGTTTATTCATATTATGATCTGATCACCATGCTCAATATATCCCATATGCATTGGGGGTATTGGGATAATGATACAAAAGGTTTGCTAGGGTAGACCTTCTCTCACCCAGACTCAGCCCCCCATCAAACCCAGCCCCCCCGAATCAAAATTCTGGCTATGGGCCTGATCATCGGTGTTAAAACTTGAGAACATGACTGTATTCCAAAAGTGCTTCTGCACAGTAGAATTAATGCAGTTTAACACCACTTTAACTTCTATGGCTCCATGCTACGGAATCCTGTGATTTGTAGTTTGGTGAGGCACCAGCATTCTAAAGACCTTCCAAAACTGAAATTCCCATGATTCCACAGTATTGAACAATGGCAGTTAAAGTCCTGCAAAACTGCATTAATTCTACAAATGAGGGTCGGTACTGGGGTCTGTCACTTGTTGCCTACATGGGAAGCCCAGTTCTCTTGCAGAGCCTAGTAAAGTCCCTTTTCCGGACCGGTTAAGACTCTCAACACTGGTTTTCAAAGGTCATCATCTCAGTAGTCCTTTCTTTATTTCATAATTAGAAAAAAAAATATGGGTGGAATAGCATCATAAATAATAACTATACTTGACATAATTGTATCTTAAAATGCAGAATAATCTGGTTTAATATTGATTGACTTGTTAGCATGTTCTCACCTGTGTGTTGATTCAACAATGTGACAGCATTTGGTCCAGAAGGGAAGTAATACTAGTGACCGTACATGTAAATTTTCTATGAAATGGAAAATGGTTTACTCCCTATATGGATATTGACATTTGGATATACAGTGTTCCCTTGCTTTTAGCGGACTCGCTGTTTTGCATTTTTTAAAAAAAATTAATTAAAAATATATATCATGGTATTTTTGCTGTTTCGCAGGTTTTTGCTGCCGCTGCTCTCCAAGACACTTTCCCTCCTCAGTCCTCCCTCCCTCCAGCCTTGAGGGGCCTTTCCTTCATTTCCTTCACTTTATTTTAAATTTATAAAGACTTAAAATAGTGTATAACTACTAAAATAATGTATAAATATTAAAATAAATAGAATATCCCTACATCACGGTTTTACACTTATTGTGGGAGGTCCTGGAACATAAACCCCTCAGTAAGTGAGGGAACACTGTAATATTTTTCAGTTCTTTAAAATATGTCATTTTGATTGTATCTTCTGTCTCAAATTGTTACTTTACATCCATAAGTAAATCTTAGAAATACAGTAGATGCTCGCTTTTTTCAGTTAATGCAAAAACAAGATCCTAAAAATGCGTGGGAGAGTTTTTGGTTTTAATTTTCAGTCAGTTCCACACACTAGCATTCAATCCTCCTGTAGTTGCATACAGCTTTAAAATAATTGAACGTTTTGATCAAAAAGTGATAATTGTATGCTATCTTTAACCTCTTTTTCATTTTGGGAGTAGGCAGTAATAAACAGTGAAGTATACTTGTATTCTTAAAAGTAACCATGGTTTTGCAAAACATACATTAAATAAAAATTGCCTTACATCAGTGCTTCTCAACCTTCCTAATGCTGCGACCCCTTAATACAGTTCCTCATGTTGTGGTGACCCCTAACCATAACATTATTTTCATTGCTACTTCATAACTGTATTTGTGTGTGTGTGGGAGGGGGGGTTGATTTTGTCATTTGGAAGTTGTAGTTGCTGGGATTTATAGTTCACCTACAATCAAAGAGCATTCTGAACTCACCAACAATGGAATTGAACCAAACTTGGCACTCAAAATTCCCATGACCAACAGCAAATACTGGAAGGCTTTGGTGGGCATTGACCTTGAGTTTGGGAGTTGTAGTTCACCTACATCCAGAGAGCACTATAGACTCAACAAGGATGGATCTGGACCACACTTGACACGAATCCTCAATATACCCAAATGTGAACACTGGTGGAGTTTGGGGAAAATAGATCTTGACATTTGGGAGTTATAGTTGCTGGAATTTATAGTTCACCCACAATCAAAGAGCCCCTTGCACCCCACCAATGATAGGAATGGGTCAAACTTCTTATACAGAACCCTCATGCCTTGAAGGGACTAGCTGGCGTGAGCCTCCATCCCGGTTTTCTGATGGCCTTTGGCGACCCCTCTGAAACCCTCTCTGAAACCCTCTCGTGACCCCCCTGGGGGTCCCAACCCCCAGGTTGAGAAACACTGCCTTAGATGAAGAATTATCTATAATTTATACCAGTGGTTCCCAAACTTTGGTCCTCCAGGTGTTTTGGATTTCAACTCCCACAATTCTTAACATCTGGTAAGATGGCTGGGATTTCTGGGAGCTGAAGTCCCAAACACCTGGAACCACGGATTTAAACTAAGAGATAAAATATTATAAACTTTGTGTGCTGCATTCTCAGGTATAGTCTTATAATGTTCTTCTGTCATACTGTTGAATAGTAGCCTACCTCCAGGATTCCTGCACTCCTGTTTTTCAAACTGATGTCTGTGGGATAAAATGAAAGTCAAAGGTAGAAATTCTGAAAGAATGTTGTTTTAGGAGACGCTCTGTTTTTAATATTTCTTTGAAGTTCAGAACATCTCAATGTTAGAACCGATCAGGTTGTCCAGAACAGATATGGCACATGACTTCATGGACTAAGACGAGTGCCTTAACCAAGACTCGATGACTAGTGGTTATAGTGTTTTTTATTGTGTCAGAAGTGACTTGAGAAACTGCAAGTCGCTTCTGGTGTGAGAGAATTGGCCGTCTGCAGAGGCATTGCCCAAGGGATGCTGGAGGTGTTACCACCTGTGGGAGGCTTCTGTCATGTCCCCGTATGGGAAGCTGGAGCTGACAGATGGGAGCTCACCCCACTTGCCATTCGAACCGCCAACCTTCAAGTCAACAGTTCAGCCTTCACAAGGGTTTAACTCAGTGGTTCTCAACCTGTGGTTCCCCCGGTGCTTTGGCCTACAACTCTCAGAAATCCCAGCCAGTTTACCAGCTGTTAGGATTTCTGGGAGTTGAAGTCCAAACCATCTGGGGACCCACAGGTTGAGAACCACTGGTTTAACCCACTGGGCTACTGCGGTTATAATAATGGTTATAATAAAGCTTATGTTTAAAATCAAATGACTCAACATATTGAAATGTTGTAAAATATAATTTCATATATAATTATCTCCCAAAATTCTAAATAGTTACACACTAATTGAAGGGAAACCCCTTCCACATTTGAAGGTGGTTCCTTCCCTCCGCCCTCTTTGTAAAACACTGATGTTAACCTAATACATTTTTTTCTATTGGCTTAAAGATATGCTGGCGGCGGCCTCTTCAACTTTTCAGACTTTTTGGAGCGATTACAGTCTGTTAACCGGAAGACCCTTTAGTATGAATTTGAGTCAGCATACTTCCAAGAACTGCTTTCAAGGTACCTGATAATGCATTCTCTGAAAAGTTGGCTGTGTTCGGTTAAAATTTTGTTGGCTAGTTTCAACGAATGTAGTTGATCAGTTTTTGAATGGTGAGTCGACAACTAGGTAACATCCATTGATTGAATAAGTTTTTTCTCATAGAAGTAATGATAAGATTTTAGGTCGCTGTAGCCAAAATAACAGAAACTTAGGATGCCTTCTTAAAGCATAACACGCTAAATATAGGGAATGATTTTGAGGACTAGAATCAATTTTAGCAGATGCAACTGACAAAGTGTACTCAAGTTGTTGTTGTTTTTTTTTAAAAAATCAGTAGCTTGAGCCCCTCAATTATTCAAGTGTTTACTATCTGCTTTACTACAGTTTATGGAATGTCTTCCAGTTTACACAAAAAGACAGAGGTATATGTTTAATTTGATTGTGTCTGGGAACTTGGGAGAGGTTTCCACTTGAGATCAGATGTACTTCCATATTTCAAATATTTAGTGAGTTTCTTATAGACCTCACTTTCTTGGGAAATATGGGAGTGGAAATTGTTGCAGAGCCATTCCTGGTAGATAATTCAGTGGTAAGATGGATATAGCTGGTCCAGGTTATTTGAAAGATCATATCAGTGGTGCCATGTTGCGGTTTGCATATGGCAGTGGTTCCCAACCTGTGGGTCCCCAGATGTTTTGGCTCAAAACTCCCAGAAATCCCAGCCTGTTTTCCAGCTGTTAATGTTTCTGGGAGTTGAAGGCCAAAATATCTGGAGACCCACAAGTTGAGAATCACTGGCATATGGCCTTTTATGGAATTTTAATGTTTAATGTTTCAACAATGTTACATCGTTTAATCCTTTTAAAAATAACTTTTATAGTTAAACTGTTATTAATTACTTTGTATCATTTTCTCGGCATTACTTCGTGAATGAAGATTCTTAGGAAGGACTCATCCCACGCTTTTTACAAGCGCGTTGATGACTAAAAAGGCCAATCTGAGATAGGCAAGTTCAGTTGCAGAAAGCACAGTAGAAAGTCTTGGGTGATGTTGTTTCCAAGTTGCGGTTCTTTCTGCGGTGTCGTTTCTCTTTGAGACCCATTCGGCGTGTCTTCTCGAAAGAGGCCGCAGCATTGTGGATAGTGCGTCTCCATGCCTCCCGATGTGAGGCCAGGGTGGACCATTGTTGGTGATCAATCTGGCTGAGCCTGGGATGTTGTTTCAGGGAGTCCTTATATCTCTTTTTGGGGGCACCTCTCTTGCGCTGACCCGTGGCGAGTTCACCATAGAGTAGTATCTTTGGGATGCGGTGGTCCTCCATCCTAGAGACGTGCCCTGCCCAGCGCAGCTCAATAGCATGGCCTCAACGCTGGTGATCCCTGCTTGCTCAAGGACAGCAACATTCATCACATAGTCAGTCCAGTGTATGTTTAGGATTGTGGGAAGACAGTGCTGATGAAAGCATTCGAGGAGTCGTAGGTGTTGGCGATAGGTGACCCATGTTTCAGACCCATATAGGAGAATAGACAGTATGATAGCTCTGTACACTCTGATTTTGGTGCTTTGCCTCAGGTGCTTGTTGCTCCAGACTCTTTTGTGAAGCCTTCCAAATGCACTATATGCCTTTGCTAATCTGTGATCTATCTCTTTATCAAGCTTGGCATCTGAAGAGATGATGCTTCCAAGGTAGGTGAATTGCTGAACAGACTTAAGCACAGATTTTCCTATGCTGACGTGGGGATGATGGTGTTCTTCCTGTGGTGTGGGCTCGTAGAGAACTTCCATTTTCTTCAGGCTAATTTCCAGCCCAAACAGCTCTGCAGCTGTGGCAAAGCAGGATGTTAGGTGCTGCAGGGCTGCTTCTGTGTGGGCGACAAGGGCAGCATCGTCAGCAAAAAGCAGCTCACGGATTTCATAGTTTAGAGTCTTAGTGCGAGCCCTCAGATGGCCTAAGTTGAACAAGCTACCATCAGTACGATAGGGTATATATATGCCGTCTTATTCTTCAAGGTCTGCCATAGCCCTTTGGAGCATCATGCTGAAGAAGATTGTAAATAGGGTTGGTGCAAGAACGCAACCTTGTTTCACTCCATTAGAAAGGGCTCCAAGAGAGCATCGCCATATCTGACTTGACTGCGTTGTATCATTTTAATCTGTTGTTAATCAATATTGTATGTTGTTAGCTGCCTTGATTCTATTGGAAGAAATATGGAATATGCAGTAAATTAATAAAATAATAAGGCCACAAATGTTTAGACCCTGTTGTGTGTTAAGTTTTACAATGCCCGAAGATTTTCGCTGTTTTGCTAATGTGCTTCTCTCTCTCCCACCTTATTAGTTGTCTATTAATTTCTATTTTTTTTAAATGTCTGTAGTTGGTTCTTAGTCTCCACAATGCGGACTTTCAAATACATTGCTATACAGTAAGGCAATGAATACAGCACACTTGTTTCTGTATCTATATAGTCTAGGAATTGTCAGGTTGAATTTGAATGACACAATTAGAGGAGTTTCTTTCTTGTGTCTTCTGTAGCAGGCTTATTTCGTTGAAGAGCAAATTGCCATGTGGAGTCCCAGTTCACATATAGTTTTCTCCATACTCATTTTCTTCTGCAGTGGGAACTGATTTCTTAGCGCCCTTCCTGACAAGCTTTATATCCCAGGATCTGATCCCAGGTTTCCTGCTTTAAACTGGACTATATGAGTCTGCACTGCCAGATAATCTGGGATAAACAGAAAACCTGGGATATAGGGTCCACAGTTTAATCCTATACGCATTTAACTCAGTAACAAGACTGATGAAGCTCGCTTTAGGTAAGTAGGCATTGGATTGAAAGAATAGTTCTTTGCATAATTTAGAGGTGAAAATACATTTCAAAATTATTTTAAAAGATCCAACCCCATCATTGCCAGATGAAAATGCTTATTTGTTCACAGAGAAAAAAATGATGTCGAGCTGTTCTGGTTTGTAGATATAGACTGCAAATTCGAATAGTTTTGAATAGATAAGAATCACCAAAGGCTTTTATGGAAGGAGCCAAGCTCTACCAAGCTCTAGCAAAACCATCTTTTCTCCCGAGGCATCATGACAGCATTCCTAAAACATAATAAGCTTTCTCTAAGAACTTGAATTAGGGTACTGGACTAGATGATCTGATGTAGGAAAACTTTTCTTTGTGCTTGAATGTTTACTATCGTCGTAAGATTCCAGTCCCTATGATGTCATTTAATTTTATAGCACAATTAATAAGCAGGCTTTCTCTTTGATTCATGTTGCTACTTGAATGCCAGGGGCTATGTATAAGATTTTTCTTTTTGTGTTCTGAAGTCTGTTTTACTGGAATGGTTGACCTGAATAGGTAAAGCTTGTCTTTATGTCTGTTTTATAGCAGATTTTAAATCTCTTGCTTTCTATCTCAGCTCTGTTCAGTATCATTTCCTGTATTAGAAGCTGGTAGACATAGCTTCCTTAATGTGGTTTAAGTAATTTTTTCTGAGATTTTTTTTTAAAAAAAATCTGTGTTGATTTTCCAAAGCAAATAATTGTTTTTCCTGATCAGGTCCATCTAATCAACAATTTCTAACCAAATGATTGTGGGTGAAGGGATCTTGGAGCATCATTGAGACTAATCAAGAGGGGGGGGGGGGGAATGGTAGTGTGAGTAGACTAGGCCTACTTCATCAAATGCATCAGTGGTTCTCAACCTGTGTGTTTCCAGATGTTTTGGCTTTCAACTCCCAGAAATCCTAACAGTTGGTAAACTGGCTGGGATTTCTGGGAGTTGTAGGCCAAAACACCTGGGGACCCACAGGTTGAGAACCATTGAAATACATACAGATAAATGTATGTATTTAAGCTCCACTCATTTCAGTAGGAAGGTACAAAATTTAAGATATATTCACAGTGAAAAAGTATAACAGTGTGATCACTCTTTAACTTTGATAAGTCCATCCTGCAGAATTGTTGGGGTTTGAGTTTGATGAGAGACTCTATCTCACTTCCCTGAACCCAGGCACTTCTTCTTCTTGGCTTTTCTTCATGAACGAAGATTCAGGAAGGACTCATCCCACGCTTTCTACAAGCACATTGATAACTAAAAAGGCCAATCTGAGATAGGCAAATCCAGTTGCAGAAAGCACAGCAGAAAGTCTTCTTGGGTGATGTTGTTTCCAAGTTGTGGTTCTTTCTGTGTTGTTGTTTTTCTTCAAGACTCGTTCAGCGTTTCTTCTCGAAAGAGGCCACAGCATTGTGGATAGTGCGTGATGTGAGGCCAGGGTGGACCATTGTTGGTGATCAATCTGGCCGAGCCTGATATGTTGTTTCAGGGAGTCCTTATATCTCTTTTTGGGGGTGCCTCCCTTGTGCTGACCCGTGGCAAGTTCACCATAGAGTAGTATATTTGGGAGGCGGTGGTCCTCCATCCTAGAGATGTGCCATGCCCAGCGCAGCTGTGTTCTCAATCGCATGGCCTAAATGCTGGTGATCCCTGCTTGCTCAAGGACAGCGACATTCATCACATAGTCAGTCCAGTGTATATTTAGGGTTGTGGGAAGACAGCGCGGCTGAAAGCGTTCGAGGAGTCGTAGGTGTTGGCGATAAGTGACCCGTGATTCAGACCCATAGAGGAGAATAGACCGTACGATAGCTCTGTACACTGATTTTTGTGCTTTGCCTCAGGCACTACAATTCCTTAAAATAATGTTATGTTTTCTCCAATTGCAAATTCCTATTTTCACATGGTAGACACATAGCAATTTTATTTATTTAATTTATTTATTTTATTTATTATTTCGGCTTCTATGCCGCCGACTCCCGGGGGCTCGCGGCGGCTCACAGTAGCCACAAGGCACAGCAAAAATACATACAATTAAATGCATACAATTAAAAACAGTAAAAACAACAAAATTAAAACAGGAGCAATTAAAACAGTAGTACGACATATCGTCTAACAAAGTGAGTGAACAGATGGCGGCATATGGGCAGGACCTACCCATCGAAGGCCTGCTTAAAAAGATGGGTTTTACAGGCCCGTCTAAATGGGAGCAGGTCCTTAATGGCCTGCGTTTTGGCCGGGAGGGCATTCCACAGCGTGGGTGCTATGACAGAGAACGCCCTCCGGCGAGTTGATGTCAGCCTAGCAAGTTTCACCGAGGGCACCTCTAGAAGGTTGGAGTCCTCCGACCGTAGTGATCTCAAAGGGCAATATGGGGCGAGACGTTCCCTTAGATACGCTGGCCCCAGGCCGTGCAAGGCCTTGAAGGTAAGAACCAACACTTTGAAGGCGATCCGGTGCTCAATTGGCAGCCAGTGCAGATCCTGCAATATGGGTGTTATGTGGCAACCTGCTGGCGAGCCAGACAGGAGCCGGGCAGCAGTGTTCTGCACCAGCTTGAGCCTCTGGGTCACCGACAGAGGAAGGCCAACGTAAAGTGCGTTGCAGTAATCTAGCCTCAAGATGACCGTGGCTTGGATCACCGTGGCCAGGTCGTTCCGGGAGAGATAGGGGGCCAGCCTCCTTGCCTGTCTCAGATGGAAGAACGCACTCTTGCTGACCGCAAAGACCTGGGCCTCCATGGTCAGCTGGGAGTCCAAATGGACCCCCAGGCTCTTGACAGAAGACGATGAGCATAACGCCGCACCGTCCAGGGTCGGAAGCTGGACATCCCCACCACCCGGGCGACTTAGCCACAAGATCTCCGTCTTCACCAGATTCACCCTCAACCTACTGGCTCGCAGCCATCCAGTAACTGCTTCGAGACAGAGCTGGAAATTATCTGGGACAGATCCAGGCCTGCCCTCCATCCTCAGGATGAGCTGGGTGTCATCAGCGTACTGGTGACACTCCAGCCCATAACTCCGCACCAGCTGTGCAAGCAGCTGCATGTAGATGTTAAATAACAGAGGGGAAAGGATGGCCCCCTGCGGGACTCCACAAACTAATGGGGAGCCCTCGGAGACCACCCCACCCCTCCTCACACGCTGAGACCGCTGGTGGAGGAAGGAGGTCAGCCATTTAAGAGCTGTCCCCCTCACTCCAGCCATGGCCAGGCGGTGGGTCAAAAGATTGTGGTTGACCGTGTCAAACGCTGCCGTGAGGTCCAATAACACGAGCAGCGCAGACCCGCCTTGGTCGAGCTGGCAGCGGAGTTGGTCTGTGATGGAGACCAGGACCGTCTCCATCCCGTGCCCCGAACGGAAGCCGGACTGGAAGGGGTCTAGCCACGTTGCATCATCTAAGAAGGACTGCAACTGCTCCATTACTGCCCTCTCAACTACCTTCCCCAGGTACGAAAGATTCGACACTGGTCGGTAGTTGGAGGGAACCGCTGGATCTAAAGACCGTTTTTTCAGTAATGGAGCTACCACCGCCTCTTTTAAGCACTCAATTAAAGTATTCTCAATCTGCTACAATTGTGCAGTATGGATGCACAACTGGTATGCAACTAGAGACATGATTAGAGGAAAATGAGCTCAAAAGGAATGATCAAAGAAGGGGCATGCAAGAAATTGGGTCGTTCATATTATTAAAGCAAAGCACCCTGCTTAGGGTTGACTTACAGGATTCATATGGCAGTTTTTATATGCATTTTGAAACATTCAAGGTACTTAAGTTTCAGACATGAATTTTAGGCATTTGGGACCAAGCATTAAGCCTTTGTGATCTACGCTGATGTAAACATTGATTGTGATAGGTTCTAGAAGCCAATTATGGCTATGAGACAACTTTGTTGGTTTTGTGTTTCGAGATCCCAGTTGGCCAACTATCTGCTTGAGTCAGTGCTCAGGGCAAAGTTAATTATAGTCGGTGTTAGTACCCTTAAGGAACATTGAATCCCAAGCAGTTATTTACTGGAAGAGAAAATGGTATGATGTTGAGGAAAGACACTAGAAAATAATGGCTATATCCTCTAGCTCCTGGGTTCTCAAGCTTTTTCAGTCGCAGAGCCCTTTTAGAAGCAAAAGTTTCCCATGGAGCTCCAAGAAATGTTTATATATTGTATTATATAATATATAATGTATATACATATAAGGAATGGGGAGACTTTTTGACACATTGTATTTTAAAATTTGACAGATGGTCCAGGCCAGTGCCAGATGAGTGGAGAGTCTAACTGAAAAACATGGAGTCGCTGGTGATGCAATGGATTAAACCCTGAAGACCAACAGGTCACAGGTTTGAATCCGGGGCGAGCACGGATGAGCTCCCTCTATCAGCTTCAGCTCCCCATTGTGGGCACATAAGAGAAGCCTCCCACAAGGATGATAAAACATCAAAACATCCGGGCGTCCCCTGGGCAACGTCCTTGTAGACAGCCAATTCTCTCACACCAGAAGCAACTTGCAGTTTCTCAAGTTGCTCCTGATATGAAAAAAACTGAAAAACATGAAACAAATCCTATGCACATTGCATATATCTCGTTTGTATTGCAAAAATAAAAAAAGGAAAAGAAAGAACAATATAGTATTTAAAACGAAGAACAATTCTAACCAATTTTAACAGTATTTCAGTGGAAGACCCCAGAAACCTTCCAGTCCAACTCTCTTCTGCCGTGCAGGAAAAGCACAAATTGTCCCTGGTAGATGGCAATCCAGCCTCTGTAGTAGTAGTAGTAGTAGTAGTATTAGGAGCAACCCCGGGACTCACCCAGTCCAATCCCCTTCTGCCATGCAGTAAAAGCACAATCAAACACTCCCAACAGATTGGCACACAGCCTTAGTAGTAGTAGTAGTAGTAGTAGTAGTAGTAGTAGTAGTAGTAGAAACCCCCCAGGGGCCATCCAGTTCAACTCCCTTTTGCCATACAGGAAAAGCATAATCAAAGCATTCCCTGGGTGATGGGAGGGAAATGGCCTTTTGGAAGCAAGCAAGGCAGGGGGGGGGGGGGGAGTATCTGGGTAGCAAGGAAGATGAGGAAAAAAGGCTTTTGGTGACATGGGAGGGGGAGGAGCAGGAAAGAGGAGGGAAAGCTTGGAGGGGGAGGTAAGCACAGAGCCCCTCAGTATGCTTCATGGAGCCCCAAGGGTTCTTTGGATAACTCTTTAAGAACTGTTGCTATAGCTGAATGGGAGAGAGCAGAAACAATAAAAAAAGCAAACAACATTTCTATAAGCTAAAGGATGATTAGGAAAAATCTTTCAAAAACATGACCTGAGCATCTCATATCATAGGTAAAACCTATAACATATTATTGTAAAAACTTATGGCTGCCTTTCTGGATGACCTCACCTGTGCTTTTATAATGTACCATACAGAACCATTATCCTACAACTCAGTGTTTGCTACATATAGTATTTATGACGTTTGCCACATGACTCATGGCAGTTCTTAGGTTTCTTTAGAACTGGCAAATCATGAATCATCTTGTTTGCTTATTTTTTAAGGCAACTCTAAGAGAATTGAAGCTGTTATCCATACCTACTAATTGGGAAGAAAACTTGAATTCTAAAATGCAATTGCCATTCCTGGACACCTTTTTGTTGCAATTTCCAGGAAGCCTTTGAGTTGCCAAACAATTTCTAATAGAAGTTTCTGAGTGGAAATAGGGCAATGCTCTAAACCACATGTGGGTCTTATGAAAAAGAGTGAAATCATGGAGTAATGCTCCCCAGTTTTACTCCTTTCTTGTAGTTATAGTTTGACCTGTTGCTTCTAGCTTTTATATGCCATTGCTTACCTTAACTTAATTTTTCTCTTTTGCTGAAGTAATAATCCTTAACTTCTCATTTATATTCTTTTTTTCCCAGGGCTGAAGATAGTGATAGCTTGAAATAGCATCTTCCTCTGATCCATGGGTTCTTCTCTGAGTATCAATGAAAGTGGGGAAGACAGATGAGCAAACTCAACAACTTTTCCTCTGCACAGACACAGTATCAAGACTCTCATCTCACGCTGACAAAAAGCAGATTGTTATCTCGCTACCAGACATTTCGTGATGATGAGTGGGAAGTTGTGGAGCGCACACTCAGCCTCCTGCAGGCCAGTAGATTTTACTGGGGGGCCTTGTCTGTGCAAGAGGCCCATGCTAGATTACTGCAAGAACCAGTGGGGACCTATCTTTTGCGAGACAGCTCTCAGGGAAATTGCCTCTTCAGCCTCAGTGTTCGCATACCATCTGGACCTGTCAGCCTCCGGATCTCTTTCCAGAAGGGTTACTTTTGGCTGAAGCATTGGTTCTCAGACTGTGTGGTAAGGCTTCTTGACTTGGTGGTGGCAGGCGCCAGGACCACCCCTCTCTACTGTGATGAACTGGGAAAAGTCCGTCTAGTATTTTCTGAGCCCCTCTGCAGGGACTTCGAGGTGGTACCCATGCTGCAGGAGCTCTGCCGTAAAACCTTAATCACTTCTGGTTTCCTCAGACAGAGCAGTCCTTGGAATCTTCTTCCCTGTTGGGAACAGACAGATAGCAAAGAGTGTGTGGCAGACAAAAGTATGCAAGTGCCAACAATGCCAATATGCTAAATAAATATGATATTATTTTAACTGTTTTCTTAGAAGCTCCTTTAAACAGCTACCCATGAACAATGCTTTTTATAGGATAAAGCTGAATGTTCCCTGACTTCTAGTTACAGATCATTTCTCTTCCTTGGCAGCTTGTTCCATATTTGAATTCAGCCAATATTATACTGAGCAAGAGGGACAACATCGTTCAGTGTTCTTGAGGCCTAAGTCAATACCTATGAGTCTTTCCTGATGAAATATTTAGTTCTATTTCAGTTATTAATGCTGCAGTGTTGCTTGCTTGGAGAATGAATGCTGATCTGTGGAACTGAAGAGATACGGGTCTGTGTATGTGGGGTGGATATGAAATATAGACTGACCTTATTATCAATAATGCACAGAATTAATTACATTACTTGGGAAATGCATAGTCTCTTTCACTCCTGCCTATACACAAATGTATCGGTTATAAAACTCCATTCATTCTGCATTCTATTTGCTGGAGATGGCTTGTCTTATCAGCAGAAAAAAAGACAATATGTAGTGACCAACTGGGGCCCCTTCCACACAGCTGAATAAAATCCCACATTATCTGCTTTGAGCTTGAATATATGGCAGTGTGGAGCCAGATAATCCAGCTCAAAGCAGATATTGTGGGATATCCTGCTTTGATATTATGGGGGGCCCTTCCACACTGCTCTATATCCCAGAATATCTTACATTATCTGAGTATGGAAACCCAATTCAAAGCAGATAGTATGGGATTTTCTACCTCAATATTCTGGGATCCAGGGCTGTGTGGAAGGGCCCTGGAATTTGGGAGATCTAGGGTCTAATCTGAACTTTGCCAGAGGACATGCCAAATGACCTTTGGTTAGTAACTCTCTTTCTCTCTACCAGTCCCACCTCGTAACACTGTTATAGGGGGAAGGGGAGGAAGACAGACCGTATATGCTGCCCAGAGTTCATGAGAGGAAAATTAGCACCATATCTCAGTTTGTACAATTGAGATATGGCACTGATACCGGGGTCAGCATTCATATCTTCATTAGGGTCAACTAAAATCTTGCAAAATACAGAGCCAGCTTCTGAGTTTTCCTGAATTCATAGTCAGGCTATATATCAAGGAAAGCTGGAGCTGGAGGAGGAGGTAGGTGGGGACAAAATGTTTTGAAGTAAGTGCCACATTTCATCACAGCCTTAAGACAGAGTTCAACAATATCTCTACATCTTTTTTTTTCATGTATTACCCTATATTAAATTTCCAATCAAGTTACTGAGTAGTATGTACAAAAGTAGAGGAAATTGGAACCACCCAGTATAAATTTACAATGGGCACATTGACAGTGATTAAAAAAACCAGAAACTCCTAGGTTTTGTTCCTGTTGTTTCCAATTTTATTTTGAGATTGATATGCTCTCTGGACATTGTGTCGTTTCTGGGCTGTATGGCTGCATTTTCTCCTGACATTTTGTCTGCATCTGCGGCTGACATCTTCACAAGATCTCTGAACATGTCGGTCACAGATGCAGGCAAAATGTCAGTAGAAAATGTTGCTATAACACAGCCATACAGCCCAGAAACCACACAACACCTCAGTGATTCCAGCCATGAAAGTCTTTGACAATACCCTCATATTGATATGCTTTTTACATGTTTTACATGTTTAACTTTTACTAAGGTCAATATCATTTTATACAATTATAGTTCTATAATTCTGCTTTAACTGGCATGAAAATGTCCTATGAAAGTTAGGATCTGCAGTTTGGGGAGGGCTATTTAGAATTCTCAGCTAGAGACCTATTGTGTGTCACCAAACTGGAAATACCCCAAAACCCACAGGATACTTTGATTCTTTTTGTGAGCTGCTTTGAGTCCCACTCTGGGAGAAACATGGCACACAAATTAAAGAAAGTTTCAATGGCAATGAAAGTGGATTCATAGTACTATAATTGTGTAGTGTGAAAGAGTCCCAGCTTGACTACCTGCCATGGAGCTAAACTCCATGTAATTTTAATTTATGTATACGATTTATTATGAGAACTAGTTATAGATGACTGATAACTTTCATTTGCAAACTACTCTTTATTTCCAAAGAAACGGAAGGAAATTGTGTCCCATTCAGATCCAGAATGGATGGAGGGAATGTTTAAACTTAGCTGATGGAGGAAGGCATGGGCCCATATTTGGTCTGACAATGACTACTCCAACTGTATCTAAATCTGAATGTGACCGCACTGCAAGGAACCAATGAAGAAAACGATGGGATGAGAAGAAATATTTAACTTACGGGTTTTTAAAAAAAGATAAACCACTATTTTCTTACAAAAAGATGACCCAGAATGAAAGATATAATGTAGGTTTGTTTATTATGACAACACAGTCAGTGCCCCAAAGACTTATACACTGGCTGTTATACAGCACCACCTTGTGAGAGTATTTTGCAAGGTCCTTTGGAATATTTTAGATCTATTCCAATTTCCACTATCAGAGTTTAGGTGACGCAAGTCTTAGCCAGTACTTGGAAAATTACTTTTTGAAAGCCGTCAGTTCCTGTTACACATCACATTATTTTCAAAGTAACTGGGTTACTTTTATTTGTTAGCATGCTAAAACTGTATCTCATTATGTTTTCCGTTACTTTCATATATTTTTCTGAGAAAAGACTCAGTCCTGATAAGAAAAGGGCATAAAATTTGAAAAATGCTTCTAAAATGCTTTCGAAAAGTACTGTAAGTAGAAATTCTAGACTGGTCTTGTGCTAGTCATTATATTATTTATGAAATATACATTTACACTCCCCATCTCATCCTGCCAGAACTAGTTACTATAGGCTACAGTAACTTTCTACCACTTTTTAGTCATAAGAGCAACAATGATAATCTTAATTCTAATGTAAACCAGTGCAGGCAACAATATCTGGGAAGGAATATCTTCATGTTCAGATTTGGAGGACGTTTGTTTTCTCTGATAGACTGGGATTTGATCTTGCAGCATGTTCAATTTGGCTTTTCATTGCTACGTGATGTTGAATTACTTTTGACAGACTATGGTGCAGTTGGCCCTCCATGTTGGTTTAACCTTTGGATAATACGATTATTTGCAGATTTGATTAATACGTTACCTCTAGAAATCTCTACGTCCTCCACTGCCACTCTATGTCAATTTCCCAAGCTTTGTAACTCAATTAAAAATAATATATTCTAAACCTGATAGTATTAAGTATATCTTTACTAAAGAGTTATATCAGTTTGATATCATTTTTATAATTATGGTGCTACAGTTTATTGTTTAATATGGTGCTAAGAATTTTACACTAGAGACGACTAGTGTACGTTCTTGAAGTGGTTTTCAGGATATTCCGATTTAATATTCAGTATTTCTTCTCAGGACATAGTGAGCAATTCAAAGTATTCTGTCAGCATATTCTAAATTCCTCAGTAAACTCTATGTTGGAAATGACAATCTTCATCAACCTCACAACCTCTGAGGATGCTTGCCACAGATGCAGGCAAAACGTCAGGAGAGAATGCCTCTAGAATATGGCCATATAGCCCAAAAAAACCTAGAACAACGCAACCTTCATCAAGTTTTCTCTAGCAATCATCTAAGATCATGTTGCTTACTGTTTCCTTTACGTATATTCTGATGTGCAGCTATGGTTTCTGAGAAGTTATAAAAGGAGTTGCAGACCACATGCTTTATTTTCTCTCTTTTTGGCTATCTGACCTGTTGAGAGCAGTTTTGTTAATAGAGAGATGCCCTGGCCGGCTGGCAATGGGAACCATCTCAAATATATTTGAAACTGGACTGATACGTTTTTTGTACCTGTGTATGCTGATCACATGAAAGTTGTGAGTAAACGAAACATGTTATTCCATCAAAGTCTATTTCATTTTGTCTCTTGAGTGCATGATATGAAACAAGTTGTTTTATGGGAGAGTACTTTTTGGGCACTGATAAAAACACACCTAAAGCTCTGCTATTTTTATGCACTGGCAAATCTCTGTTTTTCCTGACAGATCGGTGATTGCTGGTTGTTCAGTCTAGCAACTGAAACCATTGCCTTGCATATTATATTTAGTTGTGTACTACAAAAGGAGATTCTGCTCTAAAGGGTTTTTTGGTTCTTTCCTAACAAGTTATGTTCTCTAATACTATAAATCTCAAGATGAATTAGGATCAAGCTGTGACTATTAACAGTTGTACCAAACTGGTATAGGCATGCGTTGCAGTGGTCTTTACTCTAAGACCACTGGAAAATTGGGAATTCTAACCAGCATAGTGAAGTTGTTTGAGTATTGGAATACAATTCTGCAGACCAGGATTTGAATCTCCACTCAGCTATGGAAAGTACTAATGGCCTTGAGCAAGTCACACTTTTTAACCACAGAGGAAGGCAAAATGATGATGGAAATTTGAAGTTTTTCTAAGTCTCGTGGGTAGCTGAAAGACGCCTGGGCAGCTTCGCTAACCACAAATGTCACAAATCAGGAACTGGAACGAGGAATCTCACCTGGTTGAAGGCAAGCAACAGATACTTTATTCAATTCATGCAAAAGGGATGTTCGTATAGCACAGATGCTCAAAGGGTACAAGTGTAAAAGCATAATCATAAGCAGGCATTTTTATACACAAGAATTCCCATGCAATAGCATTGCAATGTTTTGAAACTCATAAGAACATAAGAAGAGCCATAATGAATCGGACCTCAGCCCATCTAGTCCAGCATTCTGTATCACACAGTGGCCCCCAGTTGTACACGGGGATCTCGAGCAGAAGGGAGGGCAAAACCCTAACCTGCTCCCGACCCCCCACAACCAGTACCCAGGGAAATCCTGCCTACCTCAACCAACTCCGAGGTGGCACTTGAATGTCTTTTTCAGTAACTACCGATACACTTGGTATCCATGAATCTGTCTAATCCTGCCTTGAAGTTGTTCAGGCTGACAGCTGTCACAACCTCTTCTGGAAGTGAGTTCCATAACCCAATGACCCTCTGGGTGAAGAAATATTTCCCTTTATTAGTCCTAATTTTCCTACCTTGGAGCTTCAGGGAGTGCCCTCTAGTCCTAGTGTTTTGTGACAAAGAAAATAGTTTTCTTTATTCACCTTTTCTATCCCATGCATGATTTTATACACTTCGATCAAGTCACCTCTTAAACGCCGTCTTTCAAGGCTGAAAAGACCAAGGCGTTGCAACCTGGTTTCATAAGGGAGCTGCTCCATCCCTTGGATCATTCTTGTTGCCCTTTTCTGTACCTTTTCCAGTTCCGTTATATCCTTTTTAAGGTGCGGAGACCAGAATTGTACACAGTACTCCAAATGTGGCCTTACCATCGATTTGTAGAGAGGTAATACAACATTTGCTGACCTATTTTCGAGTTCCTTCCTGATCATGCCAAGCATAGAATTTGCTTTTTTCACTGCTGCAGTGCACTGGGTTGACATCTTCATTGAGCTGTCCACCAAAACCCCAAGATCCCTTTCCTGGTTTGTCTCAGAAAGCTTTGATCCCATCAGTTGATAAGTGTATTTGGGGTTCTTTGCCCCGATGTGCATGACTTTACACTTGTTTAGGTTAAAATGCATTTGCCACTTTGTTGCCCATTCACTCAATTTCGAGAGATCTTTCTGGAGCTCTTTACAATCAGTTTCATTTTTAACTACCCTGAACAATTTAGTGTCGTCTGCAAACTTTGCTACCTCAGAATTTACTCCTACATCCAGATCATTATTGAATAAATTAAAAAGTAACGGACCCAAAACTGAACCTTGGGGTACGCCACTTCTCACCTCTTTCCACCCAGAGAAATGTCCGTTTATTACCACCCTTTGTTTCCTACAGTTTAGTCAGGTTCCAATCCAGGACAAGACCTGTCCTCTGATTCCATGGCTGAAGAGCTTATTTAGGAGCCTTTGGTGAGGGACTTTGTCAAAAGCCTTTGAAAGTCAAGGTAAACAATATCAATTGGGTCCCTTTATCTATGTGTTTATTTACACCCTCAAAGAATTCTAACAAGTTAGTAAGACATGATTTGCCTTTGCAGAAACCATGTTGATTTTCTTTCAGCAATGCCTGTTCTTCTATGTGCCTAGTAATTTTTTCTTTAATAATGGTTTCCATCACTTTGCCTGGAACTGAGGTTAAACTGACTGGTCTATAATTTCCTGGATCACCTCTGGATCCTTTCTTGAAGATCGGTGTTACATTTGCCTCCCTCCAGTCCTCGGGTACAGTGCCTGATCTTAGAGAAAGGTTATATATCTTAGCTAGAAGTTCAGCAATTTCACACTTGAGTTCCTTAAGAACTCTGGGGTGGATGCCGTCTGGACCTGGTGATTTGTTGACATTTAGTTTAGTAAGGCATATGAGAACATCCTCCTTGTTTATCTCTATCTGTTTTAATTCTTTTAATTCCCTCCCTGAAAAAACTGACTCAGCTGCAGGCATATGTTGTCTGTCCTCCTGTGTGAAAACGGAGGCAAAGAAGTCATTTAGCCGCTCAGCAATCTCCTTGTTTTCGTTGATTTTCCCTTTCCCCTGATTGGCCAGTGCTGAGAGGCCCCCAGTATCACCCAAACCTGATTGGCCAGGAGGCGTAACTTAGCCGGTGCACACTATGATTGGAGGAGGCGGTGATGACGTAGCCAGGTATCTCCTTCCAGCTGGTCAGGGAGGCCCCAGAACTTCCAATGGGCAGTGAGGTCCTAAGGGTCTAACCAACCCCTAGTGTGTAGCAATGGAATGCTGGAGACAAAGAAAAATCCAAAATATGATTGACAGGACCCTGTCAGAGAATACAATGGGGGTTGTTGTCCCAGCCATCTTCCTATGCTAGGGAGACAAAGAAAAGTCCCAAAGATGTGTATTGTTGGTGGGATCACTATCAAAGTTTCATCCTGGACCTTTGTCCCACAAATAGCTGAGATCCTCAAGAGGAACCGCCTGGCAGTGGGCAGATGCACTCCTACTGAGATCCAGAAAGATCCTTTTCCCCATGGATTATGTCCCATCTCTGCTTCTCACATAGGGTGTGGAATGGGTATCTGGAATTTCTCAAGACAGCTTACTGGAGTTCATGGGTTCATCTGCATTTGCTTTCATTTCACAGTTCAATAATAATATAATACATTTAAAAGAGATGTGATGTTTGGTATAGGTTCATAGAGAGGGAAGAGATAAAAAAATATTTTGCCTTATTTGTTTATATTTTCTTCTCTCCACTCGTGGGCACATCCGCATGTCCGCATGAGAAAAAATAATAAAAGAAATATAGAGAGATACATAGTAGCAGGGATTTGGTAATGGAGGTCCTTTGGATACATGTTATCCATTTGGGTTGTATCTTGGTTAGGAGAAGGGAGAGAGCAGGACGGTCAAGCTCCATAGAAGCCTACCAAATTTGCTGGATATTTTCTGAATATCTAGGCCGGGGGTAGGTGTCAATGTGTGGGAGCTTGGGGGCTAAGGAGTGGAAGCTGCTGCTGCTGGAGGCTCGAAGGAGGTCGTGCAGACAGAGGCAGCTTCCAGTTCATCTGGCCTTCCATCCTTGGGAAACTACGATTCCCACGCAGGTCGAACTATGTCTCCTTTTTATTAGGGGTGGGGTTGGAGGTCCTCAGTAACAAAAACTTACCAAGAAAACACCACTTTATGGCCATTGGAATCCAGAAATTACTTAGAATCATTCAACAAAAGACCAGTAAAACCAAAGCTAGAAGAAAAGCTATGTAACTACTGATCTGTAGTGGCACTGTTTCTTTTCCTTGCCTTGTTCAGAAAGGACTGAACAAGGAACAAACTATCAGAACGTTGTTCCTCCTAAAGTTGTCTCCCAGCCACAGAAACAGGAAGAGTAAAATTGACACACAGAGAGGCCATTTCATAGAAGAACCCCTTTGACCAGAACTGGAGAGCATTCAGTTTTTTCTTCTTTTCAGGTGCTGCCATGCCCTCACATTTCTACATTGTGAATTTACTTTTATGGGCAGTTCAATGTGCAGGTAAACAACGTTTTATTCCTTTATTCTGTTTATTCACTATGTAAATAGTTTTTAACTAGTGGCTTAGGCAAATTAGCCTCGATTTCCCCCCACTAAATGTTCCCTTCTGTCTTTCCTTTATATATGCATGATTTGGTTCAGTAATCCATTCAAGAATCCTACAAGTTTTCAGAACCTACTGTACAGAGTGTGACTTTCTATGCAAATAAGGAATCATAAATACAAAACAATGCTGTATTGTTGTTTTCCTCCTTAATTCATTGTATAGTGGTAGTGTTATGCTATTTTAATATGGAATATCATGTATACTGTATACAAATCAAAAGTATTTATTTGGTATTATTGCTTAGTTTATTCTCCAATTAATTGAGTTTCAAAAGCTGATTTGTGTTTAATTGTTAAGCTCTCAGTTTAGTACAATGTACTATAGTACTAGTATTTCTGATATGACGATACAGTTTGGCCTTTTGGGGTTTCTGGAACTTCCATTTACAATGTTGTTTCTCCTGTTCCTTTAATAAACAATGGTGATGTAAAATCCTGTAAAGAACAGCAGCTGCTTATATAGTGTGAAGCCTGATACCTGATATGGGACAGATCATGAATTTGTGCTGCAACTGATCAATAATGTAAATACACTTTCTCTTACTCTGTCTAAAGTTAAGCAATTGCTCAGAAAAGAAAAGAAAATCATACAAGGCAGGCCTCCATATTACAGTTAGGGATGAAGATGGGAAACAGTTATCTAATGATTTAGTCCTGTACCTACTTGCCTGGGTACAAGTCCCATTAAATTAAACGTAATTTATTGATAAGTAAATATTCAAGGCAATTTGCTGTATGTCTGTACTCCTCAATAATATTTGTTGTTGTGTGCCTTCATATTGTTTCTGACTTATGGTGACTTTACTGTAATACTATCACAAGGTTTTCTGAGGTTAAGAATATGTAACTTGCCCATGTTCACCCAGTACGTTGTCATGGATGAGCTGGAAAATTGAACCCTGGTCTTCAAATTTGTAATCAAGTGCACAAACCATTATATTACACTGCCAAGTAACACTATTCCTCAGCAGCAGTAGAGAAACTCCGTACTGAATAAATGTGTGTGGCATTGCATTGTTTTGCGTGTGTGTGTGTGTGAGGAATAACTTGAGAAACTGCAAGTTGCTTCTGAATTGGCCGTCTGCAAGGACGTCGCCCAGAGGATGCCCGGATGCTTTGATGTTTTATCATCCTTGTGGGAGGCTTCTCTCATGTCCCCACATGGGGAGCTAGAGCTGACAGAGGGAGCTCATCCATGCTCTCCCCAGATTCAAACCTCTAACCTGTTGCTCTTCAGTACTGCCAGCACAAGGGTTCAACCCATTGCGCCCCCGGGGATTCCTACATGGTGAAAGTATAAAAAGAATTAACTGTAGCATTCAGATATGAACAGAAACACCCAGCTGTGATACTTTTAACTAAATTGCCATTTCTACTAGGGTTAGGATTACTGACAGAGCTCAGTACAGGCAACCCCCAAGTTATGAATAAGATAGATTCTGTAGGTTTGTTCTTAAGGTGAATTTTTATGTAAGTCAGAACAGGTACATTTTAAAAGCGTAACTCTCTCTCTCTCTCTCTCTATATATATATATATACTGTGTGTGTGTATATATATATATATATATATATATATATATAGAGAGAGAGAGAGAGAGAGAGAGAGAGAGTGAGTGAGTGTCATGGAGTCACACATTTTAAAGTGTATGTGTGTGAGTATATATACCCACGCACGTGCATAGGGAAGTATTAACACCATTGTGGTGTTTGTTTTGCTGTCTGTGCCCGTCAGAATATTTC
>JARBWK010000009.1:95395669-95605715 GCA_030556195.1 Anolis apletophallus
CAATTCACTGTTATTGATAGGAATCTCACCAAGCTTCTCATTTTTTTATTTCATTCTCTTTAACAACTTGCTTTCTCACTGTATGTCACGATGCAGGGTCTCGGCCCGGCCCCTTAATCACACACACAGAGAATGCTAGATGGGGAGCTGGAGCTGACAGAGGGAGCTCATCCATGCTCTCCCCAGATTCAAACCTCTAACCTGTTGCTCTTCAGTACTGCCAGCACAAGGGTTCAACCCATTGTGCCCCCGGGGATTCCTACATGGTGAAAGTATAAAAAGAATTAACTGTAGCATTCAGATATGAACAGAAACACCCAGCTGTGATACTGTGATACTTTTAACTAAATTGCCATTTCTACTAGGGTTAGGATTACTGACAGAGCTCAGTACAGGCAACCCCCAAGTTATGAATAAGATAGGTTCTGTAGGTTTGTTCTTAAGGTGAATTTTTATGTAAGTCAGAACAGGTACATTTTAAAAGTAACTCTAACTCCTCTCTCTATATAATATATATATACTGTGTGTGTATATATATATATATATATATATATATATAGAGAGAGAGAGAGAGGGGAGAGGGAGAGTGTCATGGAGTCACACATTTTAAAGTGTATGTGTGTGAGTATATATACGCACGCACGCGCATAGGGAAGTATTAACACCATTGTGGTGTTTGTTTTGCTGTCTGTGCCGGTCAGAATATTTCATCTCAATTCCTGTCCTTGTGGGAATTGGATTTTTTTAAAGTGGAATTTCCCTTCCTAGGGGTAGATTTCTCTCACTTCCTGTTGCCTCAGTCATTCGTAAGTTAGATGTTTGTAACTTAGGGACTACCTGTATTTTGTTACTGAGTGTTTGGTTGTTTTGTTTTTTTTAAAAAACAACAACCCTGAATAACACTTTTCTCAAAGTCATTGAAAGCACACCTCATTTTGCTTCCCCCCCCCCTGTATGTGTATGTAGCATAGTAACGTACCTGTGTTGTACATGTTACAACATTGTACATGACAATATTGCATGTTTATTCGTACAGCTTACTCTCCCCTACTTTGTGTGGACCATGTTCCCATGAACATAGGTGTCAACTTTAATACTATTACCCCCACTCATCCCCAGATTAGGAAAGGTTGACCTACTTCATGTACCCTTCACTATGAGTTTAGAAATTCTGAGGAAATATTTGTTGTTTATAAGTAGAACGGGATAATGATTTCAGTGAACAGGTTCTTGGATTCCTGTTAGGCGGTGTTTATGGATTTATAATTGGAAATGAATAACTAATCCTTCTGTGGCCCTTTGATGTGTTTACGGTGGTGAGATATCTTTAAAAAAAGTATGTAAGAGACCCACAGGAGCTCCATTAGTACACAGCCTCACAGAGCACTGGCAAATAACACACATTGAGCATCGACCTACTTAATGTATCCTGCAGAATGAGATAAAAATAGATGCTATGCTACACAAAACAGTCACTTTTGAGAATCACTTCCCATCCCTATTGTATTTCTGTTGTTAAACTGTAATACTCTATTCCTGCAAACTAAGTAATCAGTCTGTTTCCGCCCACTGCTTTCCACATACCAGAATTTCAGACAAACTCTGTGTTGGGGGAAAGAGGAAGCCCGTGGTTACACAGATGAGAATTTCCCATAATACTTGGAGATACAAACAAGCATATTTTGTTAATAGGCTCCATTTATGGAAATGGAAATTAGGAAATACTGGTCACTCACCTAGGATCAGAACCATTCAAAAAGAAGGAGGTTCGTGGTGGATGGGAGCTCCTTAATTAATTAGTTAATTTTATTTATTTATTTATTTACGACATTTTTATGCAACCCTTCTCACTCTGAAGGGGACTCAGAGCAACATACAAGTAATATGTAAAACTAAATACAATATATTGTATTATTAGCATAGCACAATATCAGTATTATATATTACTATATTGTACTATATCTTTATACTGTAATATTATTAGTAATATTACATGTAATAAAACATACAATTACAATATCATATTATTATTACTAGTAGTAGTATATTGTATTACATTATAATATTATCAATATTATATGTATATACAATGTATTATATTATATTATATTATATTATTAGCACAGCACACGAGACAAGATGGACCCAGAGCAGCAGATGGTGCTGGGGAAGGGGCTCCCAACTGTTGACACAGGAATCAAGATGGAACTATCTTCCTAGCTCTTAAATGTGAGCTGCTGAACTTGCTGACTGAAAGGTTGCAGGTTCAAACCTGGGGAGAGGCATGAGCTCCTGCTGTTAGCCCCAGCTTCTGCCAACCTAGCAGTTTGAAAACATGCAAATGTGAGTAGATCAATAGGTACCGCTCCGGCGGCGGCGGGGGACAGCGTTCTATGCAGTCATGGTGGCCACATAACATTGGAGGTGTCTACAGACAATGCCGGCTCTTCGGCTTAGAAATGGAGATGAGTACCACCCCCCAGAGTCAGACACAACTGGACTTAATGTCAAGGGAAAACCTTTACTTTACCTTATTTACAATTATAAATACAATATAGTTAGAATAAAATTAAAATAAAATTAATATAATTAGAATAAAATTAAAATAAATTACATTATATAAATACAATATAGTTAGAATAAAATTAAAATAAATTACATTATAGTTAGAATAAAATATATTACATTACATTATATTATATTACTAGCTGTACCCGGCACGCGTTGCTGTGCCCTATTTAGGAGATGCGAGAAAGTCTGAGTATGTAAGGGTTGGAATTGTTGTTAGTTATGGTGTTGAAGTGAATTGGGTGTTTTATGTTTGTGCCTCAGCTCTTTGCCTGCAGTCCTTCGGGTTTGACTTGTACCATGGCCAGGACAGATCAGCTTGGGGAGGGCTTGTCCTGTCAGGGGATCTCTATCTTCACAGGTGCGTCCAGTGTCTGTTGGGGACTGTTAAAAATCCTTTCCGTATCCTTTTAGCCACCTTTCTCAAGATCTTCATGTTTAGCTTACTTTCTGCTCCTCTCTTTTTCAAGATGTCCTGCTCTGTGTCTTTTGCACCCATTGGTCAATGTCCGATGAGGCTTTCCTCATGAACAGGCCATCTGAGGGAGCTCTTCCAGCGCTGGGCATCAGAAGGTACTTGGTGTTGATCTCCATCATGGTCTTCTGATTTGAAAGTGTTGGAGGAGGTTTTTTATGGGTCGGAATGTTCATGTTGGCTGGCCAGTACAGCAGTTATGCAAATCCACCCTTATTGGCAGCCAATCATGTTGTCAGAATGTAGAGGCTGGGAGAGTCTTTGGCAGCCCTGGAGGATGCTGGGAAATGTAGTTTTATTTTTACTCGTTGTTTTGGGGGCCTTTTAGGTTTTGGGGGGGGAAAGTTTCTTTGCTACAAACGTACCTTGCTTGAGGCCTATTTCTGTTGGCAAGTTTTGTGTTTCTGCGTTGTAAGGTTTCTCTGTTTGAGGTAGTCTTCACATGACGGCTCTTCCTTTATATATATAGATTAGCACAGCACACGAGACAAGATGGAACTGTCTTCCTAGCCCCTCTCTTCACTCTGGACCCAGAGCAGCAGTTGGTTATTACATTTATTTATTTGTTTATTTAAAATATTTTTATCCCGCCTTTCTCCACAAGCAGATCCAAGGTGGCTTACAACATGTAAGCACACAATCCAAACGTTAAAATATAGATACAAAGGTAAAAACATGGTAAAAGCATATATTCAATAAAATCACTTACCACCTCCCCCAAACCAGCCCTCATATACAGACAGAAAAGCTCCACCCTATCATCCAGTGACTCAGTTAAAAGCCTTCTTAAATAGAAAGGTCTTGGCCCCTTTCCGGAAGCGTAGTAGGGATGGAGCAGTGTTAATTCTTCTGGGAGGGAATTTCAAAGTGCTGGTTCTGCTCTGAGAAGAAGCCTTTTCTGGTTCTACGCAAGCGCAGGTTGGAAAGGGCTTGAGTAGCAATGAGGGTCTCTCTGCTAGATCTCAGCACTCAACTTAGAGTGTATAGGGGGACATGGAATTTCAGGTAGACTGGACACTATTATTCTACACCAGAAAGAAACTGGTTAAAGTTTCATCTGTTTTAATGAACTGAATTTTTAAGCACTTAAATCTGAGTCCACATGAAAATCAATAAACTAAAGAAAGAGGTAAGACTTTTTGATTTTTAACACTATAATCTGCAGTTATTTGTGGTGTAAACCATCTATCTGTTATCATTTTGTCATCTTATCAATGAATTTACATGTTGTGATAGTTACCTTCTTTTTGTATCAAGGATACATGTTAAAATACATAGATATGAAAGCAATAATCTAATTGTCTGTTTTGTCACATTCTTGGGTAAAGTTATGATAAACACTTTTTTTTAATTTAGCAGAACATCTCAGTCTACAAGACGCATCCTTAATTCAAATCGCTTTTACCAACGAACCTATTGATGTAATCTGCAGAGCTACCATGATGTGTAAATCACCACAATCAAATCTTGAAATCTGGTATTACCAAAGAGATGAAATGGGCAGAGAAAAAACTGTCTATAAGAACAGCAACATCAGCGTAACATGCACGGTGAATCAAACATGGGCAAAGAGTTTCAACGTTCACGTCAAGCCTGCTAACCATGGCTCTGTTACCGGTTTCTATGCATGCAAAGCAAAGTGGAACTTAGAAACAAGTAAAGGAAATGGAACATTTATCCATTTCAGAGGTAAGCTAAACAAGAGCTAATTTGGAATTCTAGTATGAAGGGATTTTCAGGTTATATTTCCTCCTTATGAACATGGGGGAAATACAGATTCTGGAGCGTAGTTGCTAATACCATCTGTTTCTAGCCTTTTTCCCCTACCCAATTATGTTTGCTTACAGTTGTAGATAATTCCTTAGTTAATGAATTACTACTTCTCATTAAAAACAAATTACTGTATATACTCATGTATAAGTCTAAAAATTTTCCTTGAGAATTGGCCCAAAAAACTTTAGTCAATTTATCTATGGGTCAAACTCGCATAACTCTTATAAAAAATGAAATAATCTCTGAAAACAGTTGAAAGTCAAGAGTCTGTTCTAGGACAACCTAAAAGAAGTACCAAAGCTACCTAGCCACAGTGGTCCAAGTCACGGTCATCTCAAGACTAGACTACTGTAATGCTCTCTACATTGGCCTTCCTTTGTCGGTGATCCGGAAATTGAAACTGGTCCAGAATGCGGCAGCTCAGCTGTTGGCTGGTGTTCCCATGAGCAGCCACATTACACCTGTGTTACATGAGCTGCACTGGTTACCGGTGGAATGCCGGATCACTTGACCTTCAAGGCCTTGAACGGTCTGGGGCCAGTGTACCTCAGGGATTGCCTCATCCCATATTGTCCCATTAGGCCATTACGTTCTGAGTCGGGTCAACTCCTCAAGGTCCCAAGTTTCAAATTGTACCACCTTACTGCTACAAGAAGGAGGGCTTTTTTGACAACAGCCCCCACTTTGTGGAATGCACTGCCTTCCGAAGTTTGCACCCTCACCGATTTATTAGCATTTCGGAAGGGGTGTAAAACGCTTCTGTTTCGGCAGGCATTTGGTATATAAGGCCGCTGTTTCTTGGACTCCTTACCTCCTATTTTATGCCCACAGCTCCTATTGAGTTGTATTTTATGCAGTTAATTCTTTTATTCTGTTTTAATGTGTTTTTATCCTGTGGTTTTACTGTTGTAAGTCGCCCCGAGCCAAATTGGGAGTGGCGACCAACAAGTGCAAATAAATAAATAAATAAATAAAATACATTTTCTACTCTCCCTGCTATGGTGTCACTTCTGGGCAAAATAGCCCTGATGCATCCCTTGCACTTTCCTCTCTTTGGAATGACTTTTGACTTAACCATAGGCCATGATTATACATGAGGTTGACTTATGCAGGTGTATACAGAGTACCTCAAAGTTAGCATGTTTATTACACAACCTAGCTTAGGTACTTGGCGGTGCCAGGTACTGTACTTAAGGTTAGATCTTGTCTAAGGATAAACATTAGAAACAGTCATTGTTAGGTTTTGGGTTTTATGATGAACCCATTAGAAATATACATGGCTCTCTGGATGTAAAATACATATAGGTCTTTGGATGTGGATGGACTATGGTTCCCATTCTCCCTCACATACCTGAAAGCCCCACCAGTATTTAAAGTTGGTTATGATGGGTATGCTTGCTATGTTTGGTCCAGATCCATTGTCAGTAGAGTTCAGAGTACTCTTTGATTGTGGATGAACCACAACTCCCAACATCCTGGCTCAGCTCCCCCCCAAAACCTGCCAATACTTAAAGTTTGTCATGCTAGGTATATGTGTCAGGTTTGATCCAGATCAATTGTTGGTGGGGTTCAGAATGCTCTTTGATTGAACTGCAACTCTCATTGTCCAAGGTCAATCACCCCAAACCCCATCAGTATGTAAAGTTGGTCATGATGGGTATGTGCACCAAATTTTGTCCAGATCCACCATTGGTGGAGTTCATAGGGCTTTCTTATGTGGGTGAACTACAACTCCCGTCATCCATGATCAATTCGCCCTCAAACCCTGCCAGTATTTTAAGTTGGTAATGGGGGACCCCTTCCACACAGCTGCATAAAATCCCACATTATCTGCTTTGAACTGGGTTATATGGCAGTGTGGACTTAAGTAACCTAGTTCAAAGCAGATATTGCGGATTATCTGCCTTGATATTCTACTTTGTGTAGAAGGGCCCTCGGAGGGGAGGTTCAGGGTATTTCTCAAATCCAAATCAAATAGAAAAGAAATATTAATCCTCTAGATTCAACATATCCTTTATCTGGTGAGACAGTAGGATAGCATCCGCCTACATGGTTATTGTTACCAGATCCATCGTGAATTCTATAGAATTCATCTCAGCAATTAAAACCTTCATTTTTCTTCCTTTCTGTTATTTCTTTACAGGCAAAGGATATATAGAACCATTTCCTACTACATGGGTTTGCCTGATTACTGTCACTGTTATTTTAGCTGCTTTAAGCATTGTGGGAACAGCCTTGCTATTCTGGAAGAGAGAGGCAAGTTATCAAACATATCCTTCATTAACTCCATTAAGTTGTACTTGTAACTACATAGCTAAGGTCTGCAGCAAAAACCTCCAATAGTTCATCTTGCCATTTGGAATTACAATTGTCACATGACTCAATTGTTAAATGAAGTTAGTGTTACTTACAGAATCATAGAGTTGTAAGAGACCATATGGGCCACCTAGTCCAACCCCCCTGCCATGTAAGAAAAGCACAATCAAAGCACCTCCACAGATGGCCATTCGGCCTCTGTTTAAAAGCTACCAAGGAAGGAGCTTCTACCTCACGCGGAGGCAGAGAGTTCCATTGCTGAACAGCTCTTACAGTCAGGAAGTTCTTCCTAATGTTTCCTTTCCTGTAATTTGAATCCATTGCTCCAAATGCTCCAAATGCCCTTCCACACAGCCCTATATCCCAGAATATCAAGGCAGGAATCCCACAATATCTGAGTGTGGACTCAGATAACCCAGTTCAAAGTGGATATTGTGGGATTTTCTGCCTTGATATTCTGGAATATAGGGCTGTGTGGAAGGGCCCCCAGTTTCCAGGGCAGCAGAAAACAAACCTGGTCCCTCTTCTTTATGACATCCTTTCACATGGCTATCATGTCTCCTCGATTAGAGCTCATCAGTTCAATTGGTGATTTGATCAATTACTGATATATATATATATATATATATATATATATATATATATATATATATGAGAGAATGACTAAAATTAACAGGGTTAAATCCCAATATAGGGACATGCAATTGGACTTCCCCACTTCCTTCTCAAGGGAGGCTCTCCAAAGACAGACCCCTTGAAAAATGGTTGGAGGCGCTTTCTATTCAAGGAGTCTTTCTATCTATGTAGAGTAGAATTGGACACAGTATTCCAGGTGTGGTCTGACAAAAGCAGAAAAGGCTAAAGACCTTGTAAAACTACAACTCCTATGATTCCATAACATTGAGCCTGGAGGTATCCAATTGCATTCATTCTACAGTGTAGATGCACCCCAAATAATGTAATCTGCAACTTTATTGGGGAGCCAAACCGATTATACAGTATATTTCCTGCTTGCCCAGAAATAAACAATGGTTTTTGCACACCACTTTCTGACAGAAACTGTTCATATCGGTGGAGGGGTTCAGGGAAGCCTTTAGAGCAGAAATCCTGTGAACCCTCCAGGATTTTTTAGAGTCCCAAGTCCCTTCTAGATCTTCCAGAATCTCCCTTCCTCTGACAAAAAATTCGGTGTCAAAATTGTGTTACTTTCATTTTGAGAAGTATCCATGAGAGATTATGTCGTGTTAATACAAAGTAACTCCTCTTAACCTTGTTGTGCACCTCCAACTCTCTCCTTCCCCATCCTCTCCAGATGTGGACTTGTAGTCTAAGGTGACTTCTTTCTTACACTGCAGACTTACAATACTTTATAAAACAAGTAATTTGAAGTGTACAGTTTGAGCATGCAAGTAGTGACACAAAAATGAGCACACATGCAATGCTAATACTGTAACATAACACCAGAGGAAGAGTGAAGGGAGTAACTAAAATTTCTGATGTCTGTGGAATGAGCAAAGGCACAAAGGCTCTGCATTAATTAATAGCAAGACTAAGATGTTATTACCTCTAGAATACTGCATCTGATCCTGTATTACAGGCCTGGGCAAACTTGGGCCCTCCAGGTGTTTTGGACTTCAACTCCCACAATTCCTCACAGCCTCAGGCCCCTTCCAAAGGAAGGGGCCTGAGGCTGTGAGGAATTGTGGGAGTTGAAGTCCAAAACACCGGGAGGGCCCAAGTTTGCCCAGGTCTGCTGTATTAGGATAACTCAGTTTAGGGTTGCCATTTTTTGATATAAGAAATAAGGGACATTTACAGGATTTTTAACAAAAATAAGGGACACTTCATTAAAAACTTGAAACTCAAACATTAGGTAGAAATAGTTTTATTAAGAGAATAAGATAATGATTGAAACTCACAAAAAACCCGACTTACTCCCTCTTAACAGTACATGGTATGTTTCTGCATGCTTTGTCATGCAGAAAAAACATTATTAGAACTTCCCTATTTTCTCCATCTGTATTTAGTACTTGACTTTGCTGACTTTAAAAGTGCACTGTCTAAACATTAAAATAAAATAAATTTTGTAAGACAGTACATCTTCATGATTATTATGCCAATAGTTAATGGTATAGTATAGTATGGGATACACAGCATTGTATATTATTGGGATGCACAGCTAGGCCTATTTTAAGAGTAACTCTCAAGCAACCAGAAACTATCTTTATCCAACATGAGCCAACATTCCCCTTGGGTAACGGTTAATTAGTCTACTGTGCTTTGAAAAAGTCCTGTATCGCCTCTTCCTTCCAACGGGGACGCAGGCTGCCCTGCGAGTTGGAATCCCCGGGCAGGCATTGCTGTGGAAACCACAGCGCGCACCTTCCTCTGGTCAACCCCGCCCAGTCCTGTCCTGCTAGTCAAAAATAAGGGACAGGGCCTGAAAATAAGGGACACAAATTTTAGGGCCAAAATAAGGGACGTCCCTTAGAATAAGGGACATATGGGAACCCTAACTCAGTTCTAGATGAGGGCCATTATAACCCATCATATCAAGGCGGATAATCCATATTATCTGCTTTGAACCGGATTATCTGAGTCTACACTGTTATATAATCCAGTTCAAAGATGATAATCTGGATTTCATAAAGCTGTGTATAAGAGGCCTGAGTTTAGGTTGGTATCTCCACAAAAAGTAGTGTGACTTTTATCTGTTTCCAAAAGGACTTTTGAACAAATTGGGATGGCATAAAGGACAAAAATTTGGGAAGAATCAAAATCTTATAAATTTGGGATTTATGTGTCACTGTTTGTTCCAATTTATGTCCTCATGAAAAAGGTGGTGTGGCCTGAGAAGAACAGTGTCAAGAAGTGCCCAAATAAAAAATCAACACCTCAGCACACTTCAGGCAGCCTGGGGCCTCCTGAATCCATGTATACGGTAAGTATCTGTTGCAGTTTTTATCTCAATAAGAATTTTTCCTTGTATTGTTGTTGCTGCCAAGTTGACTTCAAGTCATGGTGAGCCTATAAATGGGAGAACTCCAAGTTACCCCGTCGTCAACAGGCCTGCTCAGATCTTGCAAACTCAGGGCTGTGGCTCCTTTGATTGAGTTGATCCATCCGTATTATGTTCTTCCTCTTTTCCCACTGCCTGCAACCTTACCAGACAAGATGGCTTTTTATAGTGAGTCATACTATGTTAAAGTGTGGCGTAATGTAAAATAAACCACATGCCGTTCACGTTTGATCAGTCCACACATTACCTTGCCAGAGAAAGAAAATATGCCACACAGGTGAACAGTAAAGAACAAGTGGTTTACTCATAAGAACATAAGAACATAAGAAGAGCCATGCTGAATCGGGCCTCAGCCCATCTAGTCCAGCATTCTGTGTCACACAGTGGCCCACTAGTTGTACACAGGGATCTCTAGCAGAAAGGAGGGCAAAACCCTCACCTGCTCCCGACCCCCCACAACCAGTACCCGGGGAAATCCTGCCTGCCTCCATCAACACAGAGGTGGCACTTGGATGTCCATTTCAGTAGCTACTGATTCCCTTGGTATCCATGAATCTGTCTAATCCTGCCTTGAAGCTGTCCAGGCTGACCGCTGTCACAACCTCCTCTGGAAGTGAGTTCCATAACCCAATGACCCTCTGGGTGAAGAAATATTTCCCTTTATTAGTCCTAACTTTCCTACCTTGGAGCTTTAGGGAGTGCCCCCTAGTCCTAGTGTTTTGTGACAGAGAAAATATTTTTCTCTATTCACCCTTTCTATCCCATGCATGATTTTATACACTTCGATCAAGTCACCTCTTAAACGCCGTCTTTCAAGGCTGAAAAGACCAAGGCGTTGCAACCTGATTTTAAATGGGAGCTGCTCCATCCCTTGGATCATTCTTGTTGCCCTTTTCTGTACCTTTTCCAGTTCCGTTATATCCTTCTTGAGGTGCGGTGACCAGAATTGTACACAGTACTCCAGATGTGGCCTCACCATAGATTTGTAGAGAGGCAATACAACATTTGACGACCTATTTTCGATTCCCTTCCTGATCATGCCAAGCATAGAATTTGCTTTTTACTGCTGCTGCGCACTGGGTTGACATCTTCATTGAGCTGTCCACCAAAACCCCAAGATCCCTTTCCTGGTTTGTCTCGGAAAGCTTTGACCCCATCAATTGGTAGGTGTAGTTGGGGTTCTTTGCCCCGATATGCATGACTTTACACTTGTTTTTACACTCTTCTTAGTTCAGAACAACATATGTACAATGGTCAGCACGTGGACTGGAGGATCGCATACTATTGTTTACTGGATTTCCCTACTATCCAGCTGTGCCTCCATTATTACCTTTGATTTGATGGACAGTTTACCCACCTATGCATGAACTGTTAAAGGACTGTGGGACTTTTTCTTCATTAGTACCCCATCAGAGGAACTTTCCTTCGATCTCCTAAGAACTATTGGTGTTTTTTTATTACTATACAACTTATATAGACTGCTTACATATACTTATCTGCGAGTAAGATTCATATTAGAGGTTTGATATTGACATTTTTTCAGTGAAGTAACTGTACTATTTGTTGTTTACGAACCCAATATTATATTACTGTGGAGTGAATTAACTATTTTCTATTTTGGATTATAAAATCCTTTGCATGACTATTGATATAATTATAATTTCTAGATCAAATTATATATGATTCTATTGCTTATATTATACTAGAGGAAGTATGCATTACTTTTACTTGCCCTCCATTTCAGTTGTGTGTAAAGTAGTGTTGGTGACATTGAAATAGAGGAAGTAACACAACCGCGTGTCCGTTGAATCAAAAACTAGCCCCAAGCCTAAAGCCAGCATGCTGTTTTTCTTGTATTCATTCCTGTATTTTTTCCTCCTTCCCTATTTTTCCAAAGTAGGAAGCTTGATTTTTAGAAATGCTGCCCATTGAAATGAATGGTAGGAAACTGAAACCATGACCACTCGCTCTTTAATTTTTGCTGCATCACTGAGCCATCTTGCACTCTTCTGTTAGTGCCACCTGTCTGTCCTGCCTACGAAGTCTTTCCATCTTCCTGTTGCCAAGGGAACAATCACCATGACAACCAGTTACCATAAACATGCATAGAAAAGTCTTCTGATCACTTATTGGTGGGAGACATTTGTAGCATCATTAAATCTGTCAAACATTTTTAGTAGTGAGATATTTATCTTTTTTCCTGCACTTATTTGCCAATGCTTCTGTGCAGAGAGAGTGCAAAGAATACCATAGCTTCTGCTTTGGAACAAATTGCTATAAATTGAGAAGACTAGGAACATAATGCTATTCTGTGGCTATACATTCTGCTGTGGGGGTGAAAAGAGCAGCTTCGTCTCTTTCTTCCTCTGTAGCCGTCAGTATAGAGAAGAAAGAAAACCCTGTGACATACAGTACATATATGCAGAATTATTGCCCTATTTACCTTTCCTTGAAATTGAGACTTGTGCTATGTATGTAATGCAAAAAAATACATTATATATTTAAATCATCTTATTTGTTTTTGTCTTAAACCACCTAGGGTGTAAACCTATACATCGGTACTAGGTAGAAGTGAACAAGCCCCACTGGGCATGGTGAAATGTACTTTTGAGGAAATATGTGTGTGTTTGCAGTGCTAGTTATTTAGTTCTACCTCTGTGTCAGTGGGAATGAATGATTTCAAATTTGCATATTTTAAAAGATGATTTATGAAGTGCTAGAAGATTCCAAAAAGAGAGCAAGAGGGATGCAGTGGGCTCTTGGTATTCCATGGAGTTTGATTCCAGGACTCAAGGTTTGCTTTAAAAAAATATTTTCAAGCGGTGGATGGTTGAATCCATGGCCATAAATGGTCAACTGTACCATTTATGCATTTTTAAAAACACAGACCACACAGACACAAAGGATGGAACTACATTGCCAAATAATGCAGTATCAGAATGCAGGATAACTGCATTGAACTGGGTTATATGGCAGTGTAGACTCATATTATCCAGTTCAATGCAGTTAATCTGCAGTCTGAAATGGCATTATATGGTAATATAGATCCACCCAAAGTAGGCTTTCTTCCTTAGTTTATATACCCTCAATCAGTAGTGACTTCTCCTAGGAAATCGGCAGCTCTAATCTGTTATACAGCAACAATTAATATATGAATCTGTTTGAACATGTAAGAAATCAGTTAGAGTGTGTGTGTCTATGTAAAATAAGATGCCCAAAACTGATTGGTTGGGCTATGCCTGGGGAGCTGGCTGAGCCTGGGACTTTTGGATACTGTTATATTATTCAGGCTTGAGCTATACATGTGCTTGCAGAAAAGGAGGGGGGGGGGGAGAGAGTTTGAAGTGTACATTTGCTTCATGAGTTGCTGGAAGGATTTTTTTCACATGGACAGAGAAATACCATTTTAAATCTTTCCTAAGGGACATTATGTGAGTCGATGCAACTGATCACACGATTGTACATATGTTGTTCTGATTTACGAAGAGTAAACTACTTGTTCTTTATTGATAATCTGCGTGGCATATTTTCTTTCTATGGCAAGACAGTGTGTGGGCTGATCAAATGTGAACTACACATGCTTTATTTTACATTACACCACAGAATCTGCCTCACTTCCTTTAAAAAAAAAAGGCTTATGCAGTAATGGAAATCCAAAAATCAGTGACATTTATATCAGGGCAAGAGCCATTTCTGTCTGTGTCGAATTTATACTAAACATTGGCACTTCTCTAAACTGTTTTTTTTTTTTACTAAGATTGCCTGATAAACACTTAATGGGTCTACTTTCCCTTCCATTCTTTCCAACTGCATTTCTTCTGTTTTCAAACTGCGTGTTTCCCCCCCATCTGCTCATTTGTGTCCAATTCTATTCTAACAACACTCATGTATACAAAGCAATACTTAAGACATACAAAGGGGGATGAGGACAATTTTAGTGAATATATCTGTTAGGAACAAATTTACAGTGAGGGAGGACTCCTCTGTCAAGGAATTCCATTGGATATCTTCCATTGCCAGTGTTATTGGAAACTTCTGGCAATTCAGAGTATTAAACCTTGAAATGGGACATTCAATTGTAAGGAAGGTCCCAGGATCAGGGCAACCTGATACTACCAAATCTTGAGGGCTGTACTTAATTTAAGATAAAATGCTATGACATACTTTATCTAAACACAGCTGGACTGTCATCTTGACTGATGACAACATGCCCCTTGTTTTTTGAACCATAGTAGAATTTCCCAATATTTTCTTTGTTGGATCTGTCCATCAAAACACCCTTTAAAGAATATTTTATTCTGGTCTAAATAGGTACAAAATATGGCATATTGCTACATGATATCCTATCTTACATGTATATGTCCATGAGAGAGAATTCTATTAATGAGATCACAAATTAATGAGTCCCCTGCGGGGTGAGAAGGGCGGAATATAAATGATGTAAATAAATAAATTAAAAATATTGCTGAGATTTATTTAAATTCATTTATTCCTCATGTACAATGAATATCTCTCCCTTATTATCTTTCTCCAGGATTTAGAACCACACCAACCCGATGTCTATCTAGACTTTGAGAAAAAATTAAGTAGCTCAACACACACAACAATGCCTACAACTAAGGTGAGTCAGGCATGTTTGTCCTTGCTTTCTTAATGGTTCCTTTTTGGATTTAGCTGCTGTGCCGAAATATGCTAAAAGCACTAGAACCCGCCTGCTTGGAAACCATGCAGAGTCAGCTTTCACTAGTACTTGGATGGGATGACGCCAACAAATACCAGATGCTATAGACTATATTTCAGAGGAAGGAACTGATAAAATGACTTCTAAATATTTCTTGCCTTATCAAATTCACAGAGAGAACCATCTTAGTGGTAGAGCCAAAGAGATCAAGTGAAGGATTCTTCCTCTGGAGTAGGTGCAATGATGACCTTTCTTGGCTTTGTCAAGTGAACCAATTGCCAAGTTGCTCTCCTCATTTTACTGTTGTTGGAAAAAGATTAACATATTGCAAGTCAGAGGAAAACAAAGCAATGAAGTGGAGGCTAGATATGTATTTCCTTTTCTTTGATGAGTTCTTACAACAGCTAAAATGGTAACACTTACTTGAGGTCACATTTCTAACAAAAAGCAGACGTATGAAGAAAATGGCTTCATGACACACTATGTGTATTAATACAAGAATCTTCACTTCTGCACATATAATAAGAGGAGTATTCTCGGAGAAGCTTTATAATCCAAGATAAACTGATTTGTAGTAAGCAAATGTATTGTTTCAACTTACCTTACTAGGTGATCCCTCATTGTCCGAGTATGATAGCCTTCCAAGTGTAGTGCCTTGACTACACTACAACACTGTGTTTAGTCAACACTAGCTGAGCACTGTAAACATCTGAAAGATCTGTATCACCTCATGTAGCCCTTTGAAAATTTAGGGCAAGTGTTATGATTTGCATCTTTCTGCATAGATACCCTCACTGATTGACTTTGCAGCTTCATGGTTACTCAATACCATTCAAGCTTGCTAATTGCAACATTCACATGTGATACAAACAGACAAGGGCTCTTTCTCCCACTGTGGACATACCACAGATTACACACACACTCCACTTGCTTCATTGCCAATAGAACCTCTGAAGATGCCAGCCATAGATGGGGACAAAATGTCAGGAGAGAATGCTACTGAAACATGGCCATACAGCCCAAAAAACTCACATAAACCCAGTGATTCTGGCCATGAAAGTCTTTGACAACACATTAAATAAATATACTTAATGATGATAGTGATTTCTAACATTTTACTGTCAAGTTCTCTCTGTGAACATACAAATGCATGAGTACATGAGTACACAAATAGATCTTACACGTTACTGATATGTGGCTCCCAGTAATACAAAAGGTGCAAGGCACCCATCAATAGTTTTAACAGTTTTCTGATCTTTAAACTTTGCCTGAGCTAAAACCAGCATTATTGTTTCAATACTCTTATACTTTTAATTAGCACTCAAAACACTGGAATACATACACATTCAAAATTTCTTGCTTTTTGTTTCTTCCAAAATGAAGCTCATTTCATTATAAGCTAATTTTTCTGACTCAAGTTAGAAAGAGAACATTTGGGCTTCGTTGTCATTTTTCTGGTGCCTTGTTTCTATGTTTGGCACTGAAAATGTATAAAGGTTGCCAGAGCAATTCTCTTTAGACAAGACCAATTGGAATGCCAGCTGCTTAATTTCCAGATTATGTCTATATCGCTCTTGGGGCCAATTTGGATGGTGGTTGTTGGTTTGGAAATAGCAGATGTGGAGTCAATTGCGTATCGGCATAGTCACAAAAATATAATGTGAAATAGACCTCACTCATGTACTAAAATGGATTCTAGAGTATGCATATCAGACTGTGTGGGAGAGCCTGGATTGTTGCTTATTGTCATGCTACATAGTTTGTGTATATGCAGAAATATGAATGTGATGCTCACATCTACCCGACAAGTAGCCTGTGAATTGCTACTTGACAATGTTAAACATATAAGGAGAAATTAGGGAAAAACGAGAGGTCCTAAATATTTTTGAGTGAATGGTGATGTGTGTATATATGCCTTAAAGTTGCCTGTTGACTTATGGCAACCCCATGAATTTCATAGGGTTTAGGCCAGGAGCACTGACATTGTACTTTTTTCTGATCCCTGCTGGTAGCTTCCCATCCAGGTAGAAATCAGGACTGCCCTAGCTTAATTTCCAAGATCATAATAATAATACACTTTATTTATATTCCGCCCTTCTCACCCTGAAGGGGACTCAGAGTGGATTACAGTACACATACAAGCAGAGAATCCCTGCCGTTTTTATATTTGACATACATCACATACAACATATACAGTAGGAGGTTCTTTTTCCAGTTGAGCCAGGTTCTTCCAGGATTTTTCAGTTGTATCACCGGGTGCTGTTTCTCCATTGCACCACAGGGGGTGCTGTTGCTTCATCCTCCTATGACGAAGAGCTTGCCAGCCCGTTAGGACTTCCACCTTTCCGGCAGTCGGTCTTCCTTATTTATTGGCGTTATAAAAGTCCTCCCCCGCAAAGCGGTCCCTAAATTCTCTATTCACAGCTAGGCTGTTTTCAACTGCTTAGGTCAGTGATTTTCAACCTTTTTTGAGCCGCGGCACATTTTTTACATTTACAAAATCCTGGGGCACACCACCAACCAAAATGACACAAAATGACACTCTAACACAGTAATACATATAGTTAATATGTTTTTAAATGTATTTATACACTCACTTAGTGTGAAACCTGGGCCTGTTTCGATGAACACAAAATAGATATCCTGTCAGGAATGGTAGAAAGACACACACGAAGCTCTTGCTCAACAGCTGTCAGTCTTTTTTCTTTTGTCCACCACTCATATTAGGGCATTCATCTGTGTCATAATTTTGTCCAAGGCCCTGTTCGGCATTTGCATTTTCCCTTCTCAAAAACTTCTCCATCACTGTCACTCGCTTCTCTTGCTGTAATCCCAAATTGACACGCAGCTGCAGCACTAACTCTAACTTTGTTTACTTTGTCTGAGTGAATCCAAGATGGCGCGACCATAGCACTCTCACGTCACTTCTTAGGTGACGCAAGAGTGCTATGGTTCCATTTCTTAAAGGGACAGATGCGCCTTATAGTTTATATATGAATGAAGTTCAAAAATAATTTCCCACAGCACACCAGATGATCTCTCACGGCACACTAGTGTTCCGCGGCACACTGGTTGAAAATCACTGGCTTAGGTAAGCAGAGACAGGGCTGACAGCTGGCTGCCCAAACCAGCCCGGGGTCTCGAATCTGTAATGTTCGGCTGATAAGATCTTTAGCAGCTGTTGTTCTAACCGCTGTGCTAAACCTCAGACAGGTGCTTTTGGGGTATAAAATAACAATTTTAAAGAAATAAACATATAATCTATGCTAAATACAGAATATCATTTATAGTTACACTCAACTTTCCTTTCCTCATGATGCTCAGTTGCTGTGGAGATAGAAATTAAATATGATGGCAGAAATCCTATTTGAAACTGATCCTATTTCTGTCAGCATACCTATGCAGCAGTTTGAGAGGGTGAAAACAGCAAACTAGATGTTAGTAGATTTCTCCTAGTGCACCCCATGATTGATCAGTGGCCATTGGGATATAGGGGATTGGACTTGCATCTATAGAAAGTGCAATGCTTTGGCTCTTTGCTTTCCCACAGCTTTGGGGTAAAAAAGATGGTACGAGATGAATTAGAATAGACCCTCTTCAATTTATGAGGTTCTATAAACATCTGGGAATTACATTGGTATATATGGACCACACAGGAAAAAATAAAATCAAAGATCTGGATTATTTTTCCTTCTGCTTTCTATGGGACTCATAAGAAGGACTTTAACATTCTGTTCTACGCTCAGTTTTAGAAAGCTAGTTAATCATGTATTTTGGCAAGCTTTTGGTTGAAACTTCTTAATTTGCCAATATTTGCCGAGAAGCTGGTTCTTTTGGGCTAATACATATTGATGATATTTCTAAAAGCTGTTTTTAATTGCTTTTCTGTTTTATGCATTTTATAATGTACTTATTTGTAATTTTGTGCATCACCCTGAGGGTTCATTGCAAGATATATTTTAATACAATGAATTTTTAAAAGAACGGTTCACATACTACACCAGTTGAACTGTAATTGGTCTATTTAGCCATACAAAAGTAAATGTATGAAGAGCACCGTTTATCCTGTGAAGACATAGTAAAAGAGAACCACAAACAATATGAATAAAGAAAAAATGAATAAGAAAAACATGTAATTTTTAGAATTACAACAAAGTAAAGTAAAAGTTTCCCCCTGACATTAAGTCCAGTCGTGTCTACCACTGAAGGGATGGTGCTTATCACCATTTATAAGCCGAAGAGCCAGTGTTGTCCATAGACACCTCCAAGGTCATGTGGGTGCCATGACTGCATGGAGCGCCATTACCTTCCCGCTGGAGCGGTACCTATTAATCTACTCACATTTGCATGTTTTCGAATTGTTAGGTTGGCAGAAGCTGGGGCTGAAAGTGGGAGCTCACGCCGCTCCCCGGATTTGAACCTATGACCTTTCGATCAGCAAGTTTAGAAGCTCAGTAGTTTAACACAGTGTGCCACTGGGGGCTCCAGAAATACAGTATTTCTTCCATTGTAAGATGCAATTTCCCCTTATATTAGCATATCTAAAAATGGGGTGCATCTTAGAATTGCAGGTGTATGTTATGTGTTTTTGAGGTTAGTGGTGGTACTGAAATTAAGGTGCAATCGGTGGTGTCCTGCAACTGAAGAAATGAAGTGTAACAATATTAAAATATAATTGTGTGAATACTTTATGAAGACTCCTTACCTTGCAGCAAAAGGTCTTGTAGGGATGCAGGCAGGGGCGGTCCTACTTATCCCGGGGGCGTAAGCGAATATTATTTCCCCCCCCCCCGTGGCTCCCGAGCACAAGCCACGCTCTGGAGCCAGTGCGCATGTACGAATCTCTGCGCATGTGCACTGGCTCCTGAGCGCATCTCCAGCTTTGGAGCCAGTGCGCATGCTCGAATCTCTGCGCATGCGCACTGGCTCCTGAGCGCATCTCCAGCTTGGGAGCCAGTGCGCAAATCTCACGCATGTGCACTGGCTCAGCTTTGGAGCCATGCGCACTGGTTCCACAACTAGTGGCGCGCTCAGGAGCCAGTGCGCATGTGCGGAGATTCACGCATGCGCAGAAGCTCCTACAGGCGCTGTAGCGCCTGGAGCTTCTGCGGCATGCAGAAAAATCTCCGCGCACAGGCGCTGTAGCGCCTGAGCTTCTGGGCCAGCGCGAAAATCTCCGTGCATGGCGGTGGCACGGGGCAGCGTGGGTAGCGGGGCCGGCGCGGCGGCGCACCTCCCAGGTGGTGCCCTTCGCAGCCGCTTACCCCGTGTATAGGTAGGACCGCCCCTGGATGCAGGCCAATCTGAAAGACCTGTCCCTAGATATCCATGGATCAAATAGGCTCCCAGCTTAAAAGCTAGTTGTTAGAAAAGCAAAAACTCCAAATGATTCAATGGAACCTGCAAGGAAAACAGGAAACACATCTGAATATACTAAAACAATGGTATTTTCATTAATTAAAAAAAGATGTTTTTGTGTGCTCTGAAGCCTTTTTCAGAGGGCCATATAAAATTACTGACATCTTATAAATATATCTACTTGTATTAAATATCTCTACATTGCCTATAGCTGTATATGCCTAATTAGAATCAAAACTCCATAAATGCCTATGTCAAGAACCATTCTTTTGGCCCAGAGACTGAAAATAATGGGCTATTCATCTCATAAAATAATATCCTTTTGATGGTCCTTTTGATATTTGAAGGAAACGATGGGTAAGGATCTCAATGCAATAATTTCTATACGTCCTATCTTGCTAGTTGTAATAACATTCCTATTTGGGAAGGAAGAACATTCCTCTGTTCACTTTCCTGAAGTGTTTAAAATACAATTAGAGTGGTGGTTAGATTTAGAGCAGGGCTGTCCAACTTCTACCGGACCTATGGCCGGAATTCCAGTTACTGATGACCTGGGGGGCCGAAGGGTCTGCCTCCGCCTCCGGCTCCGCCCCCTCCCTGGCTCCACCCCAGCTCCGCCCCTCCCGGCTCCGCCCAGGCTCCGCCCCTCCCTGGCTCCACCCCTGCCCCGCCCCCTCCCGGCTCCGCCTCTCCCGCCTTGGAGGTGTCTGTGGAGGACACCGGGGCTTTGACTTGGAGATAGAGATGAACACCAAAATCCCAGTCTCAAGTCCCAGTCCCTGCTTTGAACTGGATTATATTGCAGTGTGGACTCAGGGCCCTTCACACAGCCATATAACTCAGAATATCCAGGCAGGAAACCCCACAAAACCTGCTTTGAACTGGATTATATTGCAGTGTGGATTCAGGGCCCTTTACACAGCCATATAACTCAGAATATCCAGGCAGGAAACCCCACAAAACCTGCTTTGAACTGGATTATATTGCAGTGTGGATTCAGGGCCCTTCACACAGCCATATAACTCAGAATATCCAGGCAGGAAACCCCACAAAACCTGCTTTGAACTGGATTATATTGCAGTGTGGACTCGGGGCCCTTCACACAGCCATATAACTCAGAATATCCAGGCAGGAAACCCCACAAAACCTGCTTTGAACTGGAGTATATTGCAGTGTGGACTCAGGGCCCTTCACACAGCCATATAACTCAGAATATCCAGGCAGGAAACCCCACAAAACCTGCTTTGAACTGGATTATATTGCAGTGTGGATTCAGGGCCCTTCCACACAGCCATATAACCCCAGAATACCTGCTTTGAACTGGATTATCGGAGTCCACACTCATATAATCTGTTTTAAAGCAAATAACATGGGATTTTATTCAGATGTGTGGAAAGGAAGTCAAATAAGAAGCCAGGGCCCTTCCACACAGGCCTATAACCCTGAATGATAAGGCATAATATTCATTCTGCCTCTGCTAATAATAATAATAATAATAATAATAACAACAACAACAACAGGTTCCTGGAGTAGGAGACCTCCAAGGACCATCCAGTCCAATCTCCTTCTGCCATAAGGGGAAAATACAATCAAAGCATTCCTCACAGATGGCCATTCAGCCTCTGATGATGATGATGATAATAATAATAATAATAATAATAATTACAATGGGTTCCTAGAATAGGAGACCTCCAAGAGCCATCAGTCCAATCTCCTTCTGCCATAAGGGGAAAACACAATCAAAGCATTCCTCAGCCATGTTGAATCAAACCTAAACTCTCCTTGAGAGCAACAGAAAGTACTGAACCTTGAGTTTGGGAGTTGTAGTTTTCCTCCATCCAGAGAGCACTGTGGACTCAAATAATGATGGATCAGGACCAAACTTGGCACGAAGCCTCAGGAGAGGAGGAAGCCGGAAAGGGAATGAATGAGCACCCCCCGAACTCGGCCCCGCCCCTTTTTCGCTCTGGCCACGCCCCTCTCACTCGTGCACTCTCTCTCTCCTTCCCTCTTTCCTTCAGGTGGTTTAGGAGTAAGTTTCCCTGCCCCTCACACACACCCCGCCCGAAAAAAATGTCATTCCAAAAATATTTAAATTTTTTTTAAAAAAAACCAACTGGAGGGTAGGGGGTCATTGAGACCAGTTGCCCTGATTTGAGTAAGTTTCTGCACATTCTACCAAAAATCTTGTTTACCATTAGGATTTCATTAATGGAATGTTCTTTAACTGAATAACCAGTGATAACTTGGGTCTTTTCTTATAGATGCAGAAGAATTTATTTCACTATATTATACAATCATTATGCCTTCCATAGTAAAGTGCTTCATGCTATTCATAATAAAAGATATATTTCTTCTTGTTTCCACAAAATGTTTTATGTCTCAACAGGTAATAAAAGGAGAAATCCAAGATGTTTATGAGAACAATAGTATAGATGTGTATGAGAACATCTAAAAAAAGGAGACCCGATCGTACCATTCTAACATCCTACACCGTTCAAAAGAAAGGTCCACATTGCCATTGTAGTTCAACGTGGGACAAACACCCTGTCATATAAGCAAAAGGACATATTGTTAGAACAGTAACCAGGGAAGACAACTGGAGCAGGCGAACACTCAGTGACAAGAAGTCAGCTAATAAAGTGAGACTGGTAACAACAGACAAGAAGAGTGATTTCATAGAATAAATGCGGAATCTCCGTCACTTGCCATCACGATTTATGATTTCAGTTCTAGGGAAAGCTATTTAGAACCAAGTCCTACAAAACACTTTGCCTTCATCGAATCCAAAAGCAATTTTTACAAGGTTATTCTGACTGGTAAATAGTACAGCTTAAAAAATTTAACTAGTTTTATTGCGACTGAAAGCACACTTGTGGAAATTTTTTTTTCTGCTGAAGATATTGCTGTACTTTTAAACTGTTCATTATTTTCTCTAATTAGAGTAATGACAGACTCAGTGCCCTAGAGGTTACATCATGTAACTTACATGTATGAATTTTTCTTTTGCTACCCTTTTTCCTAGTAGGAAAGAGGGGGGAAATCTATCCAACTGTTGACTAATCTAAGAAAGCTTGGGATGCGTTATCTCAAATTTATGTATGAAATCACATCACTCAGAGAATAAAATTCATACTGACCTAATTTATTTCATTTTAGATCATTTGCTGTACTTGGATAACAGCAACTCTCAAAGTTTTTAAACCAAGGTAAAATAAGTAAAGGTTTTCCCTGACATTAAGTCGAGTTGTATTCGACTCTGTGGGTGGTGCTCATCTCCATTTCTAAGCCAAAGAGCCGGTGTTGTCCGTAGATACCTCCAAGGTCATGTGGCCAGCATGAGTGCATGGAGCGCTATTACCTTTCTGCAGAAGCGGTACCTATTGATCTACTCACATTTACATGTTTTCAAACTGCTAGGTTGACAGAGGCTGGGGCTAACAGGGGGAGTTCATCCCACTTCCCGGATTCGAACCACCAACCTTTTGGTCAGCAAGTTCAGCAGCTCAGCAGTTTAACTCGCTGCACCATTAGGACCCCCTTTTAAAAACAAGAGGACTTTATATTCAAAGCAAAATAGTTTAAAATAGTAGCATTATTCTCAGTTAAAAACATGTTGCTTGTGCCCATCAGCCAAAGAACAGTTTTGTTTACTAATTTTGAAAATTGTGGTAAGGGGGATGATCAAATTACATGTTATGGTGTTGTTTTTTGCAATCTGAGATCTTATTATATAAAGGAGGTCCCGTCATGGAACGACCGTCCTAGGCAGAGAAACCTTACAAGGCAGAGACACCAAACTTGGCAACAAAAATAGGCCTCAGGCAAGGTAGGTTTCTAGCAAAGAAACATTCCCCCCCAAAACCTAGAAGGCCCCCAAAACAACGATACAAAAAAACTACATTTCCCAGCATCCTCTGCAGCCGCCAGCGAATCTCCCAGCCTCCACATTCTGACAACATGATTGGTTGCCAGTGAGGAAGTATTTGCATAACGCCTCTATTGGCCAGCCAACATGAAAATTCCGACCCTCTAAACTGGCAGAGGAGGATAAGGCAAAGGCCTGAGGCAGTCGCCAACACGAACACCCAATTCACTTCTCACAGAAAATTTAAACCCCTACAAATCACAGACCACACCCAAAATTGACAGTAAGGCTTCATTACCATGATTTTCCTGACTAGGCCTCACTTAATGGGATGCTGTTTAAGCTCCGAATTGACAGTAAGGCTTCATTAACTTGATTTTCCCGACTAGGCCTCAGCTCATGGGACATTGTGTATGGCCTGAATTGACAGTAAGGCTTCATTAACTTGATTTTCCTGACTAGGCCTCAGCTCATGGGACATTGTGTATGGCCTGAATTTACAGTAACCTACCTTGGCACACAGTGCCCCCATGACCCACACTCCATCCAACTGCAGTTTAGAGGAGGGCACACCATGGATGATGTGATTTCAAGTACCTCCACTCACTTCCAAAGTACCCCACCCACACAAGCATCAACCTCTACATCAACACAGCAGACGGAAAGACAAAAAACATTGTATATCCACAAGCTCTGCAGAATGCCAGCAACACCACACACCGACAACTCCACAGAACTTCAACATCCCACCCACCAGAACAACCCACAACGACACAGCCATGACCCCACCAAGACCGTAAGTAACATCAATTCCAACCCTTACATACTCAGACTTTGTCACATCTCCTAAATAGGGCACAGCAACGCGTGCCGGGTACAGCTAGTATATATATATACTGTGTGTATATATATATATATATATTCTGTATATACCTGAAAACAGGTGCCATTTTGTTTTCACTATTGTCTAGGATCATTTTCAGCTTAATATTTAAAAAGATATGTGCTTCAATGTTAAGTTTTCAGGCAGTCCACTTAAAAAGCAAACCCCAAGATGGGATCCACCAAAAATACATTATTGCAGATAGATCTGTCGCTATTGAACAAAAAGACAGATGTTAAATATTATAAATTGGAATGGAAAACCAGAGTCAGCTAATCTAATTTGCACCGAAACTGTGTTGTAGATTCTACATAAGAAAAGCCATGTGACTCAGTTGCAATAAAGACTAATTGAAGATGTTAAAGCTAACTTATTTATTGATCAGATATATATACAGCAGGAAGTATAAATATTGTGCATGTTTTAAAATTAATTAATTAAATATACAATGTGTCTGATAGAAATTAGCTGATAGATGGAATACAATGCACGATCTAATCAACTTCCGTTCAACTTGCACTGATTATTAGGAGCTAGGCATGATCCTTCCTGGATCAGAAAGCTTTACTAGATTGTGATCTAAATATGGATCAGCAACAGTGCTCCTCTTAAAACTGTCACGAGTACATTGACAGAAACTTAACACTTCAGAAACAGCAGGCAGCAGCTGATAACGACAGCAACTACAACATAGTTCATTTTCATACATTACGTAGCATCCCATAGAAATTTATGAACTGGACAGGATTCAGAATAGATAATTGTATCTTTGGGAGAAGAACCCAGGAAGTGGTCTTTTTCAGTTTAGAAAAATCAGGTTGGTTGCAAAAGAGACAACGGCAAAGCTAAAATATTTAAAAAGTTATAATATTAAAAGGGGGGATGGGAATAGTTACCAAATAACTGTGAGAAGGGACAAGATAGAGTCAGGAAGAAGGCTGGTACAATGGAACAAAATATATAGGGAAACTAGGCTCTTCCCCGCGCCACACACACACATTAAATGCATTACATCTGGTAAATGCTATTGTAGTGTGTATAGCTTTCTTTGTATTTTAGTCCCCTGAGGAATCACTAATCCAGTGGTTCTCAAACTGTGGCTCTCCAAGTATTTTGGACTACAACTCCCAGAAATCCCAGCCAGTTTACCAGCTGCTAGGATTTCTGGGAGTTGAAGGCCAAATCATCTGGGAACCCAAAGCTTGAGAACCACTGCAGTAATCAGAATTGGCCTAGTTTATAGCTAGATATACATTGGCTTAATATGGTTTTATATATTTTTGTTCCTATGTTTGACAATATTTCATTTATTTTTTTACTATTTTTGTCATAGTCATTGTATGGTTAATTGTTTGAGTCATTGGAACTGTTGTTTTGTTGTATCTTTTTTCAACTGTTTTGTACAAAATAAATGCAAGTATGGTGAAATGTATAACGAACTGCCTGCCCAAATGCTGGGGGCCATGATTTTTAACACTGATTGGAAAGTGCGTCTTATGCCAGTGTTTCCCAACCTTTTTTGAGCCGCGGCACACTTTTTACATTTACAAAATCCTGGGGCACACCACCAACCAAAATGACACAAAGTGACACTCTAACACAGTAATACATATAGTTAATATGTTTTAAAATGTATTTATACATTCAGTGTGAAACCTGGGCCTGTTTCGATGAACACAACATATATATGACTTCCTCTCACATACTTAAACATGGCTATCATGCCTTCTCTCAGCCTTCTCTTCTTCAGGCTAAACATGCCCAGCTCTTCAAGCCACTCCTCATAGGGCTTGTTCTCCAGACCCTTGTGAAATTTCACCCTGAGTGAAACTTGCTTCCAGATAACTATGGATGTCATGAAGCTGTTATAAACAGTTCCTTGGGGGGGGGGGGAGGCAACTCTCAAAAAATCCAGTAAAATTAGTAAAAAATAAACATTTCCAAGCGGAGAGGCTCAATTTGTTTCTTGGAAACCTGTGAATGCTTCAGCCTCCCGATGCTCCCAGGTTCGCTCACTGCCCAATTCACCGACGTTGCTAGGAGGGCTGCTAGGAGGGGGAGAGTGCCAATTTCCCACAGCACACCTGCTGATCGCTCACAGGAACACTAGTGTGCCACGGCACACTGGTTGGGAAACACTGTCTTATGCTATCTCCGATTATGACCCTCCCAGAAGGTAGGAAAGGCAGGATTTCAGCTGTCCCTCAAGCCACCAGGTGGTGCCCTTGATTCTCACTCGTTAACTTCTTTGTAGGACTTTACCTCTGCCAAAACTTAGTCATCTTTTCCACTAAAGGATCTGTATAGGTTCCTTCAACTGGAAATACAATCAACTTAGTTATCTGTTCATATTGTTTTACATACGAAATTTTTATTTTGTCTGAGTGGAAACAGAGGTTTCACCAAATGCCATGATACAGCATACGAGAACAGCTTCAGAAGAGTAGATGTTAGGGATGAAATATTTTCTCCATAGTTCATACCATTCATTTATTTAAGGCCTCTGATGAAATGTATGTAGAGAATGGAACAGGCATTCTTATTTCAGAGGCAAATATGGAAAATGAGCTATTTTATTGATTAAAACAAGACAGCAAATACAGCAGTTCCCTTAGTAATGGACTTCTTCTTTATATTCCTAAGTGTCCTGGAATAACAAACAATAGTTCTTTCATGCCACTTTGAGAATGAAGCTTCAGAGTTCTTTGTTTTGTTCAGGAATCAGCAAGATACATCAACTGACAGAACAGCTTTTGTCCAAAGAGTTTTCCCTTCCTCATCAGTCTCCCATGTACCCCAGAATCCTACTCTGGAATACCAGGAAACCCCCCAGAGATCATTGGGAAGCACTGAGAGCTGTGGGAAAGAAAGATCTAATAGTGCAGCATCTCCTTGCTGGATCATCATCTTGTGGTGAAGAGGTTTGTGTGTTGCAGTGAACCTGTGATCAAAGCTGTGGGGAGTCGTGTACTTCCAGCATGGTCTCCCATGACGACAAGGTCACAGGGGAGGAACCAGATGAAGCACAGTCTGAAGACCTCAATCGCAGTGCAGGTGGATGATAACATGTTACATATTATAATGGCTGGGACAGTGGACGAAGCCTGCAACAGATAAGAAGGCCACTGGCCATTGTGTTAACCATGCCATTGGATCAAAAACTCTTTCTGTGAAAACTATGTTGGTAACTGTACACTGATCTCCACACAAAAAACAAATTTGTACACAGGCATCTTCCAAGACAAATAAAAATCAACAAAAATCCCATGTCAATTGGCAAGTGGCAATGAGGGCAGGATTGTGAAATATGGAAGCCCTTAGCTATGGACAGGCACATGGGTGGTGGATATGGATTCATTCATTCTAACTCAAGGTCTGAGGCAGCTGAGCTCTTTGGCAGCTGTATTCGTGCCTGAGCAACCCTGTTTTCTAGCCACTTTAGGAGACTAGAAAATATGACCTAAATATAGTCTGCCTCTCTTACTTATCCTTGACTGGACTGCCACATCCAGAGAAGTCACCACATTGTGGTAAAAAAAAAACAAATAGACTTTGGAACATGGAATATACAGACACTATTGGATAACACAGACAGTGAGTGTTCTGAACATAGGACTGCTATTATTGAAAAGGAGCTGAGGTGCTTTAATATCAATATAGCAGCACTCCAAGAGACCTGGAGAGTAGGATGGGGACAGCTGAAAGAAGAAAAAGGAAGTTACACCTTCTTTTGGAAGGGACTGGCTGAACAAGAAAGACAAATACGCGGAGTCAGCTTTGAAATCAGAAATGACCTGGTGAAGCATCTGTCTGAAGCACCCACTGGTATTAATGAATGTCTCTTTCCTTCGAATTAATCTTGCCAAAAACGAACAGGCAACTATCATAAGTGCCTGCCTACATACCAACACTAGATGATGAAGACATCAAGGAAAAATTCTACTATCAGCTGGATACCATCCTACCTGCGATACTTAAGGAAAACAAAATCATCCTTCTGGGTGATTTTAATGCAAGAGTTGGGCAAGATTTTGACGTGTGGCTATGAACTATGGGAAAAGACGGGGTTGGAAACAGCAACCCGAATGGCATCCTACTCCTGACCAAATGTGCGGAACACAACCATGTCATCACCTACCCACTCACCAGAAAAACAAGTTTAAGACTGCATAAAAGCACCCCCGGTCAAAGCAGTGGCACCTCTTAAACTATATAATTATACTGCCGTGATTTTCTTCTTGCAAGAGGCATGACAAGCACTGATGACTGCTGAGCAGACCACCAATTAATTTGATCCATGATAGTCATTGAGGAATAAAGGTAAGGTATAAAATGAACACACAAGCTCTTCAAGAGCCTTCTAAATGGTTCCTTCTCCAAACAACATTCAAGGATCATCTCCCTATGGAACACCCTGAATATATTGAGGATCACTGGAGTAAACTAAAGACTTCTATCATTACAGTCTGTGAATGAACCATTGGATAGCAAACTAAGAAATATAAAGACTGGTTTGATGAGAATGACAAGTTCCAACATTTAATTGATAAGAAAATAGAAGCCTTCCAAATATGACAAAGAGAAATCAACTGTGCTGCTAAGAAAAGATTTAGTGCAAAAGCTGAGGTCCAAAGAAGAACCAGAGAACTAAAGAACATTAGGTGGACAAAAAAAGGCTCAAGAAATCCAACGCTTTGCAGATGCCTATGAGGTGCAGGGATTCTTTAAAGTCACAAAGGTCATTTATGGCCCAACATATTGTGGCACACAACTTCTACATTCATCAGATGGAACCAAACTTCTAAAGGACAAAAATACATTGCACTCTGTTGGAACGAGCACTACCATAACCTCCTTAATTGCAGTTCCAACAAGGACAAAAATATTATTTTACAAATCTCTCAATAACAAACCAGGGATGAGCTTGCAGCACTGCCTAGTTTGGAGGAAGTCAGCAAAGCCATTGACCAACTAAAAAACAAGAAATCTAGCAGACCTGATGGATCCCTGCTGAAATCTTTTAAGAAGGCCGGCCTGAGCTGACACAACAAGCTCATTGAAAAGTGTGGGTGACTGAAAAGATCCCAGCAGACTTCAAGGACATCACTATCATCACAAAGGAAAGAAAGAACAGACTGTGAAAGCTACCAAAGTATCTCCTTTTTATCCTCCGCTGGAGAAATTCTTGCAAGAATCCTCACAAACTGCCTTCTATCTATTTCAGAAGTCATCCTCCCTGAATCCCAGAATGCCTTTTGCCCCTCCAGAGAAACATTGGATATTTTTTCACTGCATAGTAGCTCCAAGAAAAATGCAGGGAACGAAATCAAACTTTGTATATGGCAGGGCTGTCCAACTTCTACTGGCCCAGGGGCCTGAATTCCGGTCACTGATGACCTGGGGGGCCGAAGGGTCTGCCCCTGGCTCCGCCCCCACCCCGGCTCCGCCCCCGCCCCTCCCCCAGCTCCAATTTACTTACAATTCATAAGAGGCATCCATACAATCAAATATAATCTTTTACTAAGGGGAAATGCAGGGAGGGAATACATAAGGGGCATCCATACACAATTACATAACAATAACATAAAGGTTAGCCTACCTTCCCAAACACGCAGGATCCAGGAGTAGCCGGACCACAAGCAGAGGCAACGACCAACCGAGGCAGCAGCCGAGAAGGTCCAAATCGCGTCTGCGTGGGCCGCAGGGATTAAGTAGCCAAGATTTCGGCAACAGGAGTATCGCGAGACTACGGAAGCCACACGGGATTTTGCTCTCAACACAGGCGTGATCTCACGTTGAGAGCGAAATCCCGTGTGGCTTCCGTAGTCTCACGATACTTGCTCCGGAACCCGGAAGTGGGTAATTTTTTAAAATATTGTTATTTAATTTATTTTGTTATTTTTTATTAAAAAGCTTAGGGGGCCGCAGGGAAGGGGCTGGGGGGCCTTATACGGCCCCCGGGCCGCCAGTTGGGCAGCCCTGGTATATGGCATCGAACTTGCAAAGGCCTTTGACACCATAAATAATAATGCTTCCTTGAAAATCGGACACCCTGGTAAAAATTTTAAACATTCTGCAGCTCTGCCATGATGACTTGAAAGCTACAGTCTTGGACAGCAATGGCTCCCAAAGTCATCCATTTTTTTTAAGTCACCCATTTATGGTTAGATCAGATGTCAAACAGGGATGCATTATTGCCCCAACCTTATTTTTCATCTTCATAGCAATCATTCGGCACCTTGTTGATGGGAATCTTCCCAATGGTGTGGAAATCACCTGTCACACAGATGGCAAGCTCTTTAACCTCAGCAGGCCGAAAGGCAAAAATAAGGTCACAACAACTTCTGTTATAGAACTCCAACATGGTCATAATAATGTAGTCTGTGTTCTTTCAGAGGAAGCTCTACAAGCTACTTTAAACACCTTTGAAGAAGCATATTGAAAGCTTGGGCTCTCCCTAAAAACCAAGAAAACTTCTGGAAAGATTCCACCAGCACCGCCTTCAAAAAATCCTGCAAATCTCTTGGGAATACAGGCAGACAAACATCAGCATTCTGGAAGACACAAAGACCACCAGCACTGAAGTGATGATTCTCGCTGAACTGGTCAAAATGTCCTAATGCCCAGTCACCGTCTCCCAAAGCAGTTATTCTACTCTCAGCTCAAGAACAGAAAATTTAATGTCAGTAGACAGCAAAAAAGATTTAAATATGGGATTAAAACTAATCTTTAAAAAATGTGGAATAAACACCAAGAACCTGGAAGCCCTGGCCCTTGAGTGTTCTAACGGAAGGTCGGCTATTACCAACAGTGCTATGGATTTTGAAGAAGCATTAATAGATGTGATGACATGGCCAAGTATATTTGTCTTCCAGAGATAGTGGGGACGAAAGGCAGTAAAAGTCATGCAATTACATTTCAAATCCTTCAGCAGCAGCAAAGTAACTTCCACTGGGATCTCGGCTATCTCTGTCCTGTGCGAAGCTGTCCTTTTCTTAGGCAGGGACATCTGGAAAAATCTCTTGGTGCTGTATAGACAAAATGTGGCAAATATAGTCCGAATAAAAGAGGTTTACCATTGTTGAAGATAAAACCCTCAAAGAGTTAAGTCCTGGTCCATTTGCTCCCTCTTGTTTAAAAGCTCCTTTAATGCAGCTAAATTCAGTACCTTCAAATCCAGGAAACATGTTCAAGGGTTGCCATGTTAGCCATGCAACAAAATACAAAATCCAAATTATGCCTAAAAAGCACACAAGATATGACACATGCTAATAGAGTCTATCTTCCTGATGGTTTTCATCTCAGTTTCCCTAACACTCTCAAATGTCCTCAACACATTAAGGTGTGAAATAGGATGGCTGAGACAAAATTTAACTCATTTGTCTACTTTCCAAATTAATCTAAGCCAGTGTACAACTGCTGGGATGGTCAACGTATCACTTGTTGCAATGGAAATGCAGTTTACACCCAGACTATATATGCATTTATGCATGTACATATGAAAAATTATATGCCATCTGCAACAGTAAAATGCTCAGGATAGCTTCCAATAATCCAGAAAATTTCACATGTGTAAAAATTTCAAAACACAAACAATATAAACCAGCAAATAAAAATGCAAACATTAAAATTCCTTAATAGTTATGGTTAAAATAATTTCCACTTAAGAGCCCAATAACATGATCTGCATCACTTAACAAGGCATAGCAAGATATTACAGTTGGTTTTCTGTTCTCCTTATGAAATCTTCTTTACAGGCAACAAAGCCCTGCTTATGCCAGTCTCATGGGTTTCAAAAATGGATACCATGATAGGAGTTATGGTGTGAGAGATGATGGTTAGGATGTCCTATTTGAAACCAAAATGGCAAAGCAGTGGAATGGCATAATTAATTTGATAAACTTTTTCTTTTGGTACTTCTTTTTGTTTTTAAATGCCTTCAATTCATTTCTGATTTATGTTGACACTATCACAGTGTTTCCTTGGCAAGATTTGTTCCTAGGAGGTTTGCCTTTGCTTCCCCCGAGTCAAAAAAAGTGTAACTAGGTTTCCATAGCCCAGCGGAGTTGGAATAAGGATTTTCAACCTGGCCCACTTGTATAGTTTCCAACAAACTTCACAACCTTTGAGGATGCTTGCCATGGATGAAGGTGAAAATGCTTATGGAACCTGGCCATACAGCCCAAAAAAACTCACAGCAACCCATTGATTCCAGACATCAAAGCCTGCAACAATGCATTAAATACTATATGGGTTCCCAATCATGCTGGATAAGTTGTTGCAAAGGTCCTCAGACATTTTGAAAATACATTTCTATTTCTGTTACATATATTTAGGCACAGCTAGGAGCATTAGCCCATATTTGTCCTTGATATGTATTTACCCATCCCTTGATCTTGATCTTTGATCTGTGTGAGCACCATAATTTAATACAGAAACATTAGATATCTTGTGAGGTGTGCAGTTTTTTAAAAGCCTTATAGCTCAGGGTTGTTGTTATGTATTATGCCCATCCTATTCAGTTCTTGTGTGTGAATTTCATGTATTTCATTTATTATTGTAATTGTGTGTGTGTGTGATATTCTTTTTTCTTTCTTTGTAGTTATTATTTCTGATGTATTTTGTTTTGTATTTTGCTTTTCACTGTGTTGTATTTTTGAAGGGCTTGGACTCATGTTGGACTCATCTCTCCCATTGGGGAGATGGTGGCGGGGTATAAATAAAGATGATGGTGATGATGATGATGATTATGTGCCTGCAAATTGGCCCAATTTTAACAACCCTATCACAAGTCTTCCTGGCAAGATTTATTCAGAGGAAGTTTGCCCTTGTTTTCTTCTGAAACTGACTGAGTGTGACATGGCCAAGGCCATCCAGTTCCAACTATCGGCAAAGTGCTGTTGCATAGAATAATACTACGTAGTACGTTTATGCAGATTTTATGGATTGTGAAGTTAGAAAATGCTGTCAAAATCTGTTACATGGAACAGCATTTTAATCTTTTTGTCCTTGCATAATGGACCATGATAGCTGTCTTTAAAAAAAAGCCATGCTTGCTATGATCTCCCACATACACATCAAGGGGAATGCATATGTGGCTAACACTAGCACTGCCCTGAAATTAATTTGCTGTGCAAAAAGAGACCAAGTCTTCCATTTCTATCCCCCCCCCCCCGCCCGCCTTGCCACCCCCACATTTAACTATCTGATAAGAAAGTACATTCATAATGACAAGCACAGTAAATGTTATCCGTTAAGAAAGGCTTTAGCTAGTCATTTGGGAATAATGCCAGGGAATTTCAACTAGAACTACCCAGGTTCGGTGGCATTTCAAAAAGACTAATGTGTCCTAGAACAAATGGGTCCTGGCCTCTCCCTAGCAACAGAGATGAGTACACTGAGGTTGTCGTACTTGGCCATTACACAAAAAGATATGACTCGCAAGAAAACAAAATAATGCTTAGTAAAGCGTGGGGCTGCAGGAAATGAGGACGACCACATTACAGATAGATGGACTCAGCCAAGGAAGCACAGGACTGAATAGGCAAGACCTGAGCAGGGCTGTTGATGATAGGATAACTTAGGTTTCTTATTCACAAGGCCATCATAAGCCCAAGAAGAGATGGCAGCAGATTAATATCTTACACATGAGCCCCCGGTAGCACAGTGGATTAAACTGCTGAGGTGCTGAACTTGCTGACCGAAAGGTTGGTGATTTGAAACCGGAGAGCGGGGTGAGCTCCCGCTGTTAGCCCCAGCTTCTGCCAACACAGAAGTTCGAAAACAAATGTGAATAGATCTATAGGTACTGCTTTAGTGGGAAGGTAACAGCGCTCCATGCAGTCATACTTTGCCACATGACCTTGGAGGTTTCTATGGACAACGCTGGCTCTTCAGTTTAGAAATGGAGATGAGCAACACCTTCACCCCCCACCCCCCCAAAGCAGGACTCAACTAGACATAATGTCAAGGGGAAACCTTTATCTTTACTTTATCCATGCTAGGTTTGGAACTTTGGTATCTCTTGCCTAAGTACAACTTATATATATATATATCATATATGTGTGTGTGTGTGTGTGTGTGTGTGTGTGTGTGTATATGTATATGTATATGTACTATACAGCTAAAATCACACAATTAAAACACGACGCGCCACCAAAAACACAGCTAAAATCACACAATAAAACACGATAAAAACACAGCAAAATACAATAAAACAGAGGTATTGCGATAAAGCGCAATTTCAACAGGGCCGAAACACAGCATCAACATATGGGTGCCTAAAGAAAACATGGCTACTTTCAGACTGCGTTACAAATAAATCGGATCAATCAAGGAAGTCATGGCTACCCCAGTCTGCAAGACCTGAACAGGGCTGTCGAGAATGGGGTGATCTGTACATTTTTCTTTCATAGGGTAACTGTAAGTCACCTCGAAGACAGTTAAGGACAACTCTGTCAAGTGCTGGCTAGAGATAATCGAGAACCCACTGCTCAATACCTGGACCTTAATGTCAAAAGGTCTTGGGAGGGTCTGATTCAGAGTGACACAAAGACATTTGTGCCAATGACCTCTTAGTCCACCTGCACTGCTGGGGAAAGCCTACATTGCACTCCCTACCCCCCAAAGCCTGGCACAGATCGTCTGGGTGGCCTAGGGCAGGGGTGCCCACACTTTTTCATCATGCGAGCTACTATATGAACAATCAAGTTGAAAAGATCACCTGTTGTGCATGTGAGTGTGTGCGCGCATGCGCGCATGCTCCTATTACAGCCTTCTGTCCGCACGGGGCTTCTTTCTTGCCTGCCCACGAACCCACTGCCGCGTGCACCCGGAAGGGATCCTCCTTGCCTGTGCGCACTCTCTCTCTTATAGACTTTGTTGCCTTGCTCCTTCCTGCTGTGTGGTATCGTAAAGCAGGAAGTCCCCATCCCGTCCTGCTTCTTGCGTGCACAGCAGGCCCCTCCCATGCACGCAGCAGGAGGGTATTTATAGGCGCACCCACCAGCGCTCCGGCCAGATATGGCTTTGGCGGTGGCTCGGAAGGTGCAGGGCTGGGAAGAGGGGCTGCCTAGCTGCTGCCTGGGCCGGGAAACTCAACCGAGAGAGGGACCCATGTGAGGCTGGAGCCTCCCCACGGCAGCCTCCCCCTCCTCCTCCCTTGAGGCTTCCTTACCTGGGAAGGAGAAGGAAGAGTGGAAGAGGTGCTTCCCCAAAGTGACAGATGCAGCGGGGGGGGGGGGTGCCCTTCCTTCCTTCCTTCCGAGGGTGTCACTCAGAAAGGACGCCCAAGTGGATGGCTGGCAGGAAGGAGGACCCCTCCCACTGGTGGCAGTCCATGCCCATGGGAGAGAGAGAGAGAGAGAAGAGGGTGGCTCTTCCTAGCCACCCCTCTCTCTCTCCCTCTCTCCCGTGGCCTCGCCGCCTTTCCCCTTCCAGGGCAAGGGAGGGCGAAGTGGAGAAAGGCGGCGAGGGCACAAGCAGCTAGTGGAGTCTCCATCCCCGCAGCCCCCCCCTCCTCGGGTTCAGCCCCAGGAACACGGCGGAGCCCTCCCTCCTCGCCCCCAACCAAGGAAAGAAAGCAGCCCCACACAGCTCGCTCCCCCAGGTCTCGGCTTGGAATGGGAGTCCCGAGGGCAGCAGCAGGGTTTGCGGCAGGGCTTGCTTTGCTTTGCTTTGCCCCACTTTGCCCGGCCTCCTTTGCCTCTCTCTCTCTCTCTCTCTCCCTCTCTCCTTCCAGCACCCGCCTGCCTGCCTGCCTGCCTGCCTGCCAAAAGGATCCAAAACAGTTCTCCGGATTTCTTTATTCTCTCCTTGGCTCTCTCCCTCTCTCACACACACACATTCCCCCCATCCCTCCCACAGCCTCGCATCCTATCTGTGCGTGTGCCTTCGCCTTGCTCCCGCCTCCCCAGCAGCCCCCAGCCGCAACCAATGGGCGGTCATGTCACCACACCGTGCGTGGCAAGATGTGCGCCAGGGCCCGCCCACTAAAGCCTCATTTTGGCAAAAAAAGCCCTGCAAAGGCGGCGGCGGGAGCGCACGTGCACGCGCATGGCAGGAGCGCGCCATCTGGCTGGTGAGGCCCAAAGATCACCTGGAAGAGGGCCAAAGATCACCTAGGTGCTCCCGATCACCATAATGAGCACCCCTGGCCTAGGGGTTACTTTGGGATGCCAAGGTGCTCCCTTCCATTTCTTGGTCAGCTGCCAACTCCCTCTGAACTATTTATTTATTTACCATATTTATATCCCGCCCTTCCCATCCTGAAGGGGACTCAGAACTACTGGTCCCCAAATTCATATCCTCCAGGTGTTTTGGACTCCAGCTCTCAGAATCTCTTGAAATTGGCCAAAATGGCAGAGGCTACTGGGAGTTTTTTTTAGTACTGTTAGGCAGATTTTGTTCATTTTCATGGTTTCTTCCTTTCTGTTGAAACTGTCCACATGGATCCACACCCTAGTCAGCAAGGATCAAGTGGAGCCTTGAATTCAGGCAGAGATGGGTTGGAGTGACGCAGAGGGGCCCGAAGCCCTGTGTGTTGCAATGGAGCCCTTCTACTGCCTAGCGAGGGTCCTGGGTGCAAGGGCTTCCCTTGCCTAGAATTAAAAGAGAAGAACCAAGGGAAGGAGTTGTTGAAAGCTTTCATGGCCAGAATCCCTGGGTTGCTGAGTTTTCCGGACTGCATGTCCATGTTCCAGAAGCATTCTCTCCTGACATTTCGCCTGCATCTGTCAGGCATCCTCAGAGGTTGTGAGGTCTGTTGGAAACTAGGAAAATGGGGTTTATATATCTGTGGAATGTCCAGAGTGGGAGAAAGAACTCTTGTCTCTTGAAGGTACCGTAGGTTTGAAAAGAACTCTTGTCAGGGTGGTCTTGAAAAGGTACTGGTACATTATTTAAACTGTGAATGTTTCACCATGCTGGCCACATTAATGAGGTTATTGGGATAACAATACAAATTAGGTAGACCCTCTTCCTCCCAGTCTTTAATGAGCCCTGAATTAGCAGTTTTAGCAGTTTTCAAGGTCTGGCTTCTTACTGTCTGGGGGCATCCTTTGTTGAGAGGTGATTAGCTGTCCCTGATTGTGTCTGGAGCTCTCCTTCCTCCTCGTCCTTCTCCTCATCCCCCCCCCCCCGTTTCAGGCCTAATGTTGCAATTGGCCACCTTGATTAGCATTGCAGCTTCAAAGCCTGGCTGCTTTCTGCCTCAGGTAATCTTTTGTTGGGAGGTGTTAGCTGGCCTTGATTGTTTCCTGTCTGGAATTCCCTTTTTTGTTTTGTTTTTTAAGTGTTGCTCTTTATTTACTGTCCTGATTTTAGAGGTTTTTTAAAATATTGGTAGCCAGATTTCGTTCATTTTCATGGAAAGCAACCAGACCTTGAAGCTGAGACGCTGGGAGAATGGCCTTCCTCCTCCTCCTCCCCTCCCCCTTCCAAGGAGTGGGGAGACTCTGGGAGAATGGCCTCCCCCCCAAGCCCAATATTGCAATTGGCCACCTTGATTAGCACTGAATAGCCTTGCAGCTTCAAAGCCTGGCTGCTTCCTGCCTGGGGGGAATCCTTTGTTAGGAGGTGTTAGCTGGCCTTTATTGTTTCTTGTCTGGAATTCCCCTGTTGTTGTTTTTAGTGTTGCTCTGTTTTTACTGCCCTATTTTAGAGGTTTTTAAAATATGGGTAGCCAGATTTTGTTCATTTTCATGGAAACAGCCAAACCTTGAAGCTGAGACTCTGGGAGAATGGCCTCCCCCGCTTTTAGGCTTAACGTTGCAATTGGCCACCTTGATTAGCATTGCACCTTGATTAGCATTGCAGCTTCAAAGCCTGGTTGCTTCTTGCCTGGGGGAATCCTTTGTTAGGAGGTGTTAGCTGGCCTTGATTGTTTCCTGTCTGGAATTCCCTTGTTTTGTTTTTGTAAGTGTCGCTCTTAATTTACTGTCCTGATTTTAGAGGTTTTTAAAATATGGGTAGCCAGATTTTGTTCACTTTCATGGAAAGCAGCCAGACCTTGAAGCTGAGACTCTGCGAGAATGCCCCCGCTTTTAGGCCTAACGTTGCAATTGGCCACCTTGATTAGCATTGCACCTTGATTAGCATTGCAGCTTCGAAGCCTTGCAGCTTCAAAGCCTGGCTGCTTCTTGCCTGGGGGAATCCATTGTTAGGAGGTGTTAGCTGGCCTTGATTGTTTCTTGTCTGGAATTCCCGTTTTGTTTGTTTTTTAAGTGTCGCTCTTAATTTACTGTCCTGATTTTAGAGGTTTTTAAAATATGGGTAGCCAGATTTTGCTCACTTTCATGGAAAGCAGCCAGACCTTGAAGCTGAGACTCTGGGAGAATGGCCCTCCTCCTCCTCCTCCTTTTCCAGGCCTGATGGAGAGATGCCCGACCCCCCCCCCTCCTCCTCTGGGCTGGGGCCTGGGCTCCTGGGCCACCCGGAGCGAGGCCAAGCCCCCCGCCGCGCTCCTCCCCCTCCCTGCCATCCGCCAGCGCTGCCTGAGACCCCCGGGGCCCAGGCGAGGGGCGTTATTGTCCTGGAAGCAGAGTCGGAGGGGAGGGGGCCGGGAAAGAGGAGCGCCCAAAGGAGGGGTGGGAATCGTTCCATCAATCACATGACTTGACAGGATTGCTAACCATTTCCTTGCCTGCCCTTTTCCTTTCTCTCCCCCCCCCCCCCGCCACTCGTGTGTGCAACAAAAGTCATATCTGTATATTAAAAAAAACACGCACACAGAGCGACCCCTCCCCACCTCCACCTCCACCCGAGCTAAGATGGGACAATAAGGAAGCGTCGCAAGGTAAGACTCTTCCCCGCGGAGCCCCCAACCTCCACCACTCCCTCGGGGCTGGGAAAAGGGCTTCTCCGCTCCTGTTCCAGGTGGATCGGGGTTCTCAAGGCTTTGGGGGGAGCCTTGGCTGGAGAGAAAGGCAACATACACACACACACTCTCTCTCTCTCGGCATCGCTTATTCTACCATCGGCTGCCTGACCTCTTGATCCCGTTGGCCAAACTTCCCCTCCCCAAAGACTTCGGCTGCAAGTCACACGCCTGGCTTTGGGGGGCAAGGGCAAGAGCTCCGGAGTGAAACAAAAGCAAGTCCACACAGGAAGCGCAGAAAGTGAGGCTGCCAGCTCTGCCTTTGTGAGGTGCATGGCATCCCTTCAAAACCCTGGGGTTGTTGTTCAAAGCCATCGCCGCCACCAACCAACCATTCCCGCCGGGGTTGTTTGGGGAGTGAGGTCGGAGATAAAGGGGTCTTCAAAGGCGAAAGGCTCGCGGCCCGTTGTAACCTGAGCCAGCCCTCCTCCCTCTCGGGAAGGGAAGGGATTGGCCACGCGGGCTGTTGCTGCCTTGTGGAAGTGGGAGGGAGGGAGGCGGCTGCGAGGGCAAGGCTCGAGGCAGCTCGCGTTTCACCTCCTTGAGCCACCTTCCTTCCTTCCCTCTGGCATTTCACTTGGCCTCCCTCCGCCTTGGAGCTAAGACCTGCGTAAACACGGCTCCTGAGCAGCAGCGGCAATGAGGTCTGGAGAGAGAGAGAGAGAGAGAGAGAGAGAGAGAGAGAGAGAGAGAGAGAGGAAGGAAGGAGGCAGAGGTTGTGTCCTTCTTCCTCCGACACAACGGCACTGAAAGCCAAGCCAAGATCAGGAGGAAAGAATAACGCTATGGACTTGCTTTTGTTTCCCATTCCATCTGCCCCCCTCTTTGCCAGGCGTGTGACTTGCAGCCAAGTCTTCTAACATCGATGTTTTCCATCTGCCAGTTCTTCTGAACTAGCCCTAACTATGGGTACTACTACTATGGGTTCCAGATTTCACTCACCCGAAACTTGAATTTTTTTCCTCTAATCACGGAAATGTTTTGTCCAAGGCTGGGATCAATGGGTTGCTGTGAGTTTTTTGGGCTGTCTGGCCATGTTCCAAAAGCACCCTCTCTTGACGTTTCGCCTGTATCTATGGCAGGCACCCTCAGAGGTTGTGAGGTCTGTTGGAAACTAGGCAATTGGGGTTGATATGTCAGTGGAATAATGTCCAGGGTGGGAGAAAGAACTCTTGTCGGTTTGAGGCAAGAGTGAATGTTTCAATTGGTCACCTTGATTAGCATTGAATAGCCTTTCAGTTTCAAGGTCTGGCTAATTACTGCCTGGGGGGAATCCTTTGTTAGGATGTGTTAGCTGGCCCTGATTGATCCATGTCTTGGATTCCTGTTTTCAGAGTGTTTTTTTTCCCATGTCAGGAGCGACTTGAGAAACTGCAAGTCACTTCTGGTGTGAGATAATTGCCTGTCTGCAAGGATGCTGCCCGGGGATGCCCGGATGCTTTGATGTTTTACCATCCTTCTCTCATGTGGGGACTGGAGCTGACAGAGGGAGCTCATCGGTGCTTTCCCTGTATTCAATCCTCTGACCTGTCCGTCTTCAGTCCTGCCGACACAAGCATTTAACTCATTGCGCCACCGGGTCTCAGAGTGCTGTTCTTTATTTACTGTCCTGATTTTAGAGGTTTTTTAAAATACTAGAAGCCAGATTTTGTTCATTTTCATTGTCCCCTTTCTGTCAAAATTGTCCATGTGCTTGTGGATTTCAGTGGCTTCTCTGTGAGGTCTGACTTGTGGTTGTTAAGAGTGGTCCAGCATTTCTGTGTTCTCATATAATATGCTGTGCCCAGGTTGGTTCATCCGGTGCTCTGCTATGGCTGAGCAGTAAATCAGGACAGTAAATACAACCACTCAGAAAACAGAGGAATTCCAGACATGTATCAGTCAGTGCCAGCTAGCACCTCCCAACAAAGGATTCCCCCAGGCAGGAAGCAGCCACATCTTGATGTTGAAAGGCTATTAAATGCTAATCAAGTGGCGAGTTGCAACATTCACACCTGCCTCAAGCAGACAAGAGTTCTTTCTCCCATCCTGATCATTCCACAGATATATAAACCCTGATTGCCTAGCTTCCTCACAACCTCTGAGGATGGCTGCCATAGATGTGGGCGAACTGTCAGGAAATATTGCTTCTAGAACATAGCCATACAGCCTGGAAACTCACAGCAACGCTATGGAAATGTTATTACTGGGTTACTGTGAGTTTTCCAGGCTGTATGGCCATGTTCCTGATGTTTTGCCCACACAACCTCACAACCTCTGAGAATGCCTGCCATAGATGTGGCGAAACGTTAGGAGAGAATGTTTCTGGAAGATGGCCATACGGCCCAGAAAACTCCAACCCAGTGATTCCAGCGATGAAAGCCTTCAACAACACAATGTTATTACTCTTCATTAACCCCACCCCCCTCTTTCCTGAACTCACCCCTATCCCTTACTCCTTGTGCATCAACTCCTTGCTCGACCTCCCTCTCCTTCACTCAATTCACCTTCCTAATCTAATCAGTCTTTCATCTCATCATCTCACAGGGCATCCCTCCCTTGTTTCTTGCCCTCTGCCACTCACTCCACACGCTCTCCCTTCTCTGCTGCCTTCCTGGCCTTGCTCCCCGGCACAGCACCTATCACCTTCCCTTCTCTCCTTTGCTGCGCTCTCCTTCCTACGAACTCTCATGCCTAACTTGCTCTCTCAGTGCCTTCCTCTCCTATACACATCCCACTGTTCACGTCCTCCCTTCCTTTCTACTCCCTTGCCTGCCTCACTTTGGACCCTTGCAGTGTGTGTGCCCCTCTCTTGGCTCTGACAGTCTGATGCGCCCCCTGTGTGCTCTCCCTTCTCTCCTTCACCTCACCTCACGCCCTTTTCGACATGCCTTTTATTGCTTCTTGCACTTTTCTGCCTCCACCACTTGCTTTCCCTTCCCTCAAACTCAAAAGGAGAGGCAGACAAGGTGTGTGGGTTTTTTTTTGCAGAAGCATTTGACAGAAGACTGCCTGCCTGTTTTCCCTGATATTTCAAGCTTCTACAATTGATAGACACACACACACAAATGCAAGTTTGAAGTCAGATTATGGCTTAATCTGGCATCTGGTGGTGTGCCTTGAATCCAGTTAAAATCCAGCCAATTGGGAATTATGGCAACTGTTATTCAGTTTGGGTTCTGCAGTAGTTCATGGAAACATTTCAAAGGCCCTATAAAAACAAAACAAAAACACAAGCCATCTTCTTCATTTACTATCATTACTTGCATAACAACTTTGTTTATCTAAACCAGTGGGAAAAGAGCTTGAAGGCCTCTAATTTTTGAGCTATAACTTCCATCATTGCTTGTCATGTTTGGCAGTGTTAATGGCAGCCGGAGGCGATACATATTGTTCTTGAAGCTCCCAGAATGGTGACACATGAATAAAACAGACCTATAATCTAGACCAGCAATCAATGCACCCCTCCAGATGTTGTTGGACTACAACTCCCAGCAGTCCTAGGCACCAAAGGCAATGGAGGGCCACCTGACATAGTACATTTCAAAATGATTGACATGAGCAAGGGCATGTTTGTGTGGGCAGTTTTAAAATGTACTTTGGCTACACGTGAAAATGGGTTGCTGTAAGTTTTTTGCGCTGTATGGCCATTTTCCAGAAGCATTCTCTCCTGATGTTTTGCCTGCATCTATGGCAGGCATCCTCAGAGGTTGTGAGGTCTGTTGGAAACTAAGAAAATTGGGTTTATATATCTCTGGAATGTCCAGGGTGGGAGAAAGAACTCTTGTTCTTTGGAGGTAGATGTGACTGTTTCCATTGGCTACCTTGATTAACATTTAATGGCCTTGCAGTTTTCAAAGTGTTCCTTCTTACTGCCTGGGGGCATCCTTTGTTGAGAGGTGATTTGTTGTCTCTGATTGTTTCTTGTCTGGAGCCCCCTGTCTTTATTTAGAGGGGTTTTTTTTAGTACTGGTAGCCAGATTTTGTTCATTTTCATGGTTTCTTCCTTTCTGCTGAAATTGTCCACATGCCTTGTGGATTTCAATGACTTCTCTATGTAGTCTGACATGGTCGTCGTTAGAGTGGTCCAGCATTTCTGTGTTCGCCCAGAGGACACCCGGATGTTTTACCATCCTGTAGGAGGCTTCTCTCATGTCCCCGCATAAGAAGATGGAGCTGACAGATGGGAGCTCACCCCACTCTCCAAATTCAGTCAGCATTCCTGCCAGCACAAGGATTTAAACGATTCAATCACTGGTGACTCCATATAAAATGATTCCCTTCTTAGTTAAAAATAATCTTCATTGGACTTAACAATATTAAGGTGTTCCCAAAAAGTAAAACAAAGTTTAGAAAAGGCTACATATTTCACATATAGTTTACTGTACTTTAACATGCATTTCTGACTCTTTAGATTTATCTATGTATTGATTCACCATTCAACAATGGATTTAATTGGATAACTTAGGTGACACAAACCAACAAGGTGGCGCAGTGCTGCTGAACTTGCTGACCGAAAGGTTGGCAGTTCGGTCCAGGGAGCGGGATGAGCTCCCGCTGTTAGCCCTAGCTTCTGCCAACCTAGGAGTTAGAAAACATGCAGATGTGAGGAGATCAATAGGTACCATTTCTGCAGGAAGGTAACAGTGCTCCGTGCAGTCATGCTGGCCACATGACCTTGGAGGTGTCTACGGACAAATCCAGCTCTTCAACCTAGACATGGAGATGAGCACCACCCCCCAGAGTCAGACACGACTGGACTTAATGTCAGGGGAAACCTTTAACTTTACTAATAGGATCAAAGTAAAGATCTCAATAAGATTTTGGATCCAATCCATCAAACAGCCTTGATTCCAATATTTTTTGCTCTAGAATGGCTCATTTATGACTTGAATTTGTTCAAGCTGCATAGTTACATTTAAGCTGGCATACTGAGCATTTGTTCAGGGCTGATCAAGAAAGCTTTGGTATTTGGGGAGGGGGTGGGGGGAAAACTGATTCTTCAGAAACATTTTTCACAAACCTTGACATGAAAAACATTATGGATTTTAGGTGCTACCAGTCATAACAATTTCATGATTAGATTCCAAGAGTGACAAAGTAATACAGTGATATGGAACAATAATTTAATTAGTGAAATATTTTAATTTGTATTAATCAAAGTAATGGTAGTTTAATTATAAGCAACATCCTCAGCGTCAACCCAGGAAAACAGTGTAAAGTTCAAAAGTATAAAAAGCTATTGCATACAAAGAAAAGCAGAATAGCTCTGCCAATCCATCCAGTTGCTGCTATAAACATAGGCAAAGATCCCCCTTTAGGAGACTTATCTATGACGACAGATCTTTGCCACTGTAGTTCTGTCTGATGGTGCCAAACCAACATTTTTAGCCAAGCAGCACTCCCAACTGAAGTATTTCCAGGTGCTACAGACCAGGTGACTGGGAAATGGCCTCTAGGTGTTTTCCTGGTTACAAGGAGCAGTGTTATCTATAAACATGGGCATGCCGAGCAGTTGCCCAGTGGCTCCACAAGCATAAGGGTCCCATGCTAATCTATGCACAGACCAGAATTTTAAACTAATTTTTCAATCCCCCACTACAACATTTAAGTCTCTTGCTAACTTGGTAGAAGCCACAAATTATGACTCGTGGAGAGTTGACATGTCTGCATTCACAAGTGAAATTTTACAGTTTCTGTTGTTTACAATGTTATGGAAGCAGGATATTGTAATAGATTTGCAGGAAGCAATTAACGTCTGGGGCAGTAATTGTTGACAGTGTGCATTTCCATTATTGGACGCAGAACCTCCCCTGTTTCTGTTCCAAAAATTCTATTTGTGTGGTGAAGGGTTAGAGGAAGTGTAAGAAAGTGAGGCAAAATAAACTATAGAGTTATTATGTGTTAGTGAAATTTGTAAATAACTCATTGAGCAGAATTTTATTTATTTATTTTGTGTCAAAAGCATTGCATAAATAAACAAGTACCGGTACAAAACAGGTAAAATAGAGGGAGCACAAGCAGCTAAATAATTTTAGACTGAAAACGGGCAACTGTGGTGTTCCAGCCTAGTGGTCAGAGACAGACTCCGGGGGTCCCAGCTGCCCCGGATCAAGGGGATGACGGGTGGCCGGATGGGTATGGGTCTGCAGATGAGGACTTAGGCTGGGATGATAGCTGGCTACATGGATATGATACTGCAGATGAGAATTTTGATGACTCCATGGAAGTCAGTTCTGAGTTAGACTGTAAGAGGCCTAGTGACCTTGATTCTCACGAGGGCTTTTTTACTCCCTTGCCAGATGAGCATTCCGAGGATAAAGATTGGGGTTTGAGAAGGGGGGTGCGTTGGTCACATAGAAAGTAATTTCCTTTATTAGATTGTGCCCAGGTTATTCTAATCAGACCTGAAGCTACGTTCAGTTTGGAAGGAAGGACTCTAAGTTCATGTTGACCACAGGAGCGGTTTTCCTTGTTATTCACGCTTGCACTCCATGGGACTTAAGCCAGTTTGGCTCGTTAGCTTTTGAACTCTTGGGACTATCTTTGGATTTGTTTGATTTTCTTTACATCTTTCAATTTTTGGACTATTATTCTAAATAAAAGTACATTTATTGCATCTGCCTGGTGTGTGTGATCTAGGGGGGCTGTCCGCGATCTGAGGTGCAACAGCAACAGCGACTGCATTGTCTGTAGCTTTAAACAATTCTTTCTCTGTGCATGAGGCAGGGCATTGTGGGCAAGCATACAGATGCAGAGTTGTTTGTTCTTTTCCACAGTCACACAAGATGGAAGATTCTTCTAGCTCAGGGGTCCCCAAACTAAGGCCCAGGGGCTGGATACGGCCCTCCAAGGTAATTTACCCAGCCCTCACTCAGGGTCAACCTAAGTCTGAAATGACTTGAAAGCACACAACAACAACAACAACAACAACAATAACAATCCTATCTCATCAGCCAAAAGCAGGTCCACACTTCCCATTGAAATACTAATAAGTTTATATTTGTTTAAATTGTTCTTCATTTTAATTATTGTATTGTTTCTAAGTGGTTTTTTGTACTACAAATAAGATATGTGCAGTGTGCATAGGAATTCATTCATGGGTCCCCCCCCCCCTGAATTATAATCTGGCCCTCCAACAGTTTGAGGGACTGTGACCTAGCCCTCTGTTTAAAAAGTTTGAGGAACCCTGTTCTAGCTAGTGTCATTCTGCCAGGTTGTCTTTTGATCTTCCCATTCTACTTCTGAGTCTGTTTAGGACTTCCAAGTTTCCCATTATTGGTTTGCCTCTGGGGCGTGTAGTATCCATTTGGGATGTCCAGGTTTAGCTGCCCAGAGGGATACTTTTGTTAATGTTTGGCAGGCATGTACCCATGGGGGGGGGGGCCTTGGGGGCTGAAGCCCCCCCTCGAAATTCTCAGGGTGGTCCGCGAGAAGGCCTTACTAGTACATTATTTAAACTGTTATGTGCATTCATATCATGATCTGATCACCATGCTCAATATATTCATATGCATGGGGGTATTGGGATAACAATACAAAAGGTTTGCTAGGGTAGATCCTCTCTCACCCAGACTCAGCCCCCCCCCCCGAATCAAACTCACCCCCCCCCCCCGAATCAAAATCCTGGGTACGGCCCTGATGCTTGGGGAACATTAAGCGGAGTGGTAGTTCTCATGAAAATTTTTCTTGATTTAAGTCTACTGGGAGGAGGCCGATAGCCATGCAGTGGATGGCTCTCACTGTGTTCAATCTTATTTCTCTCCCAGTTAGCAGCACTTCCAGTCACACATGTGGGGGAGGGGATTGCCAACTTGCTTATATATCAATGGGTGTAGGTTTGAGATATTCTGTGATTATTCTACATGTTTCGTTCAGTGCTATAGCAGGGGCAGACTTGTGCCAATAGGCATACTCAGGAGTTGAGTAAGACAAGGCCAGGGAATAATATTCATATTAAGTTTGGGTCTGCTCCCCATACACTGCCAGTAAGTTTTCTCAGGATGCTACTGCATACAGCTACTTTGCACTTCGTGGTCCTACAGTGTTTCCGAAATGTTAGCGTTTGATATAAAGTGTCACCGTGATATTTAAGATGGGGACAGTGTTCGAGCTCTTGGCCTTCCCAAGTAACATCCAATTTCCTGTTGGCTTCACGGTTAAGTAGGTGGAAAGCACACACTTGTGTCTTGGCAGGGTTAGGCTTCAGGTGATTATATTTGTAATAGCTGGAGAGATCTTTTAGGGCATTAGTAGGTTTGTTTTCAATTGTTTCAAAGTCTTTTGCTTATGTTGTTAGGCCAAGGTCATCAGCATATATAGAGCTCTTTGTGAGTGGTGGTTGTGGTTGAAATGAAATGTCATGTTTTGAGTTGAACACAGAAGAGAAAACGAGCTGCAGAGAAGATAGAGAAACTGAGGACTGATTTTGTTGGATTTTATTTTGTACCAATAAATGTAAGTTAATTTTATTGATAATTTACATTTTACTCATGTGACTGGCTGTATAGGCAGGGTTCAGTCCAGTGCTTTGCTGGGGGCGGGGGCAGGGTGGGGGGGGGTTATAAAGCTGTTAAGACAACCCTGACAGGGCGCAATGACAGCATGTAGCTGGAGAGATCCATGAAGGTCCTGCTGTGACTATTTTTCTTAATGTGCCCTCAACCAGGAGAGGACTTCGGACTTTATTTCCCAGCATCCTAGTCAGTAACACACTGGGAACCCTTTGGTTAGGATACTGTCTAACTGAAAAAGTAGGATAGAAAAATGAGGTTGATCTTGATCCATGCATGTGAATCCCAGATTTCATGAGATCATGAGTCCAGTTTGTGATCTTATAACTACAGAAAAGGATGCCAGCTGCGGTTCTATAAAAGTTTAGCAGAGAAGGCTAGTTAATAATGTATGATTTTGAAAAGATTATTTTTAAAGTATTTGAGAGAGCTTTGCTATTCATCTTTGAAATCGCTTTGCTTCAAATGGCATAATTATCTTTCTGTGCCACCATTTGGGCTAATCATCAAATTCACTTGCTTTAAAATAAGTGTTTACATTTCATATCCACCACTGTGCTTTCTTCCCTTGTTTTTTTTTAAAATTCAGCCTGAAAGCTGGATGCCGGAGCCTGTGACGTTACATTAATTCACCATGGCAACAGACTCTGATTTACTTATTTCATTTAATTAAAGAGCATTTATCAAATTTTAGATGGCTTAAATATCTTTTGCTTTTTGCTTTTTAAAAAAAATCATAAGAGAACAGCAATAATTCCGCAGTGAATTCAGCTCACATGGTCTGAAAAGCCTTGGTAACAAAAAGGTTTCTTAAAATGTATCTTGAAATCAATCTAATCTGGAATTGTGATCTGGAATACCATGAAATCATTTTATAATCATAGAGTATTGCATGAAACCAACTTATTTAGTTTTTAAAGGATTTTCAGGTAAATATTTCCAGTTGTTATTTGTAAATGTCAAGGTGTTTCCTTAGGTAGCTCAGAACCATACAACAATGAGAATAATAGAATGATTGAGTTGGAAGAGACCTTGTGGGCCATCCAGTCCAACCCCCTGCCAAGAAGCAGTAAAATCACATTCAAAGCACACACACACACACACACCCCGACACATGACCATCTAGCCTCTGCTTAAAATAGGGCTGTGTGGAAGAGCCCCTAGAATGGTGTTCTCTCAGGGTTTTTTTTTCATTTGTGGATTTTCAACATTCACAGGGGCCTAGCGAATGTGGAGGGCTGACTGTGTATAGATGTTGGTTATGTTACAATTATGGTAATGTGGTTGTGGTGGGGATTTTACCTAATGAGCTAGTAAAGGTAACTAGGCAATTCTTGAGTGCTCTCCAATGTTTCACAAATTAAATCTGGTACATATGCATCCAAGCAATGTCAAAGTACAGTCAAGATTACATTATTACTGAAGAAGAACATGCAAACTTGGAGACTGTTGCATTCACCTGAACTCTATAAAGAGGGGAAAAATTAATATCCCTCCTCCCCTCCCTGCTGAGTTAACTGAGTACAAACTACTTTTGCACTTTGAACTCAGGCCCCTTCCACACAGCTCAATAAAATCCCACATTATCTGCTTTGAATTAGAATATATCGCAGTGTGGATTCAGATAACCCAGTTCAAAGCAGATATTGTGGAATGTTCTGCCTTGAAATTCTGGGTTTTATGGCTGTGTGGAAGGGCCCTCAGTTTGCAGCCATATAAATAAGTCAAGGATGAAGGAGAAAGTAGGAGGAGCAGAGAGAAACTGGAACATTGAAAAGCATCCAAGGGCCCTTCCAGACATGTCATATATCCCAGGATCTGATCCCAGGTTTTCTATTTATCCCAGATTATCTGGATGTACAAACTCATAATCCAGTTTAAAGCAGAAAACCTGGGAACAGATCCTGGGATATAGGGCCTGTCTGGAAGGGCCCCAAATATAGTAGATGGGCTGAAAGAGGATTAATTGGGACTGTCACTGTCACATCAGGACACTTGGAGAGTAGGAATTATTCATACTTTATATTATAATAACAGGAAAGGTAATACAACAACAACACCCCAAAAAGTACACCCACTTTTACTCGGCTAAGTCTTGGTTTAGAATATAAAGAGGCTTAATTTTTAGACATTAGGTTCAGTGTGTATAGGTGACAGGCAAAGTTTTGTTTGTGTTTTGAAATCTTGTTTCATTGTATACTAAGTGCCAAAATCTTCATTATTAAGTTAGGAGACAGCAGAAGTTTTGTCTGTAATCTACCTTATCCTCAGGTACCTCTTAAAAGTGGGCTGTCTCCTTGGTTATATAGGGAATTATAGTATCAAAAGTCTAGAATGGATTCTGAAGGTATTATAATCCCTCGTTGTCAGTTGATAAATGCCAAAAAATAAAACCTCTTGTGCCTCTTGTTTCTTATCAGAGACTGAGAGAACTGTGTCCAGACTTAGAAAACATTTTAAAAGAGTGTTATCCTAGCCATCTTGTGCTTCTCTAATGTTCAAAAATATTGTTCTAAAGTACTGTCTTGCTTATTTATGTTTTATATTCAATTTATGTACTACCTTCTTTCTTCATGGAATTCAAGGCAGTATGGTATTCAAGCACTAAACAGACTTACAAAATTACTTAATCATATATTTTGAGATTATGTTGTATTTCACACTTCCTCCAAGGAGCGCAGAGATGCTGTCTATCCCCATAGTAACCCTGCAAAAATTATAAAAGGATCCAGAAAAATACATGGGGAAAATTTACGACATAAATGTGTGGCTCTGTTTTTCTGGAACATGTGAAGTGTCCATCATCTCATCATCATACAGGGAGCATACCACCCCCCTGTTGTGTCAGCTCCACTGGCTGCCTGTCCAATTCCGAGCTCAATTCAAAGTGCTGGTTTTGACCTTTAAAGCTCTATACGGTTCTGGCCCAGTTTACTTGTCCAAACGCATCAGCCTCTACGTCCCATCTCGTAATTTAAGATCATCCCGGGAGGCCCTGCTCTCGCTCCTGCCAACTTCTCAAACACGGTTGGTGGGGATGAGAGAGAGGGCCTTCTCGGTGGTGGCTCCCCATCTGTGGAACGCGCTTCCAAGTGACATACGATCAACACCATCCCTCCTGACATTCAGGAAAAAAGTGAAATCTTGGCTGTGGGACCAGGCATTTGCACATTAGCACAATGCAGCACTTTGGACTGGATTGGTAATAGCAAGTTGATGGATATGGCTCAATGCTCCTGTTATGGACGAAATACTGTTTTTAACTTAAGAGAATGTGTATGATGTGTTAATGTTAATTGTATTTTAATGTGTTTTAATGTTGTATGTTTTTGGTTTTATATTGTATTTATTATGTTGGCATCGAATTGTGCCTTTTGTTGGGCCTCTCTGAGTCCCCCCTCGGTGGTAGAGAAGAGCGGGGTAGAAATGTTGGAAATAAATAAATAAATAAATAAATCATCATCATCTTTCTCCAAGATGGCATACATTTTTCTCAATTTTATCCTATCCCCTCTGTCAGGTAGGTTAAGCAATTGGTTCAAGGTTAATCTGTGAGCTTTCTGGCTGAGTGGGGGTTTTGAACTTAACCTCCCTCTAGTCCCACAGAGAAGTATCCTAACTCACCAGAAATCTATGTCTGGAAGTCTCCTCAGAAGAGTCTGGCAAAAGGATGTTGACTGTGTCTGAGTTTATTGCAACCTCTTTCTCATTTATTCGGACTAAGCTAGAGGTAGATTTGTATGCCATACATTAAAAAGGCGCACATTAGAGATATAGGAATGAACATTGGAATGGGAATCATGTGCTACACCCTTCAATGACTAATGTGATCATTATATCTGCATGCTCCATTTTGTATAATCTGAGAGCAAAATATAATGTTGGAAAACGCTGTGGCAAGCAGACTGGCATAAATGAGTAGACAAGTGAGGAAAACATAAATATATATGCTCCATGCATCACAGTCAGTTATTTGCATCCTCTTTCACGCTGGCTGTGTGCTGGAGGTATATTGTCTCACTTCACTGCAAACCACTTTTTATATAAAATGTTTGATGCAAATTACAAACCATGACAAATATAAGGCATAGCCAGCTAATTCGTCTTTCTTCCTGGTAGCTTCTAGACCTCAATAACTGTTTCAGATAAATTAACCCAAACCTTTCAATCTAAACCGCCGCTTTCCAATATATTCCTATGGTGATAGTTTGTCTGTAAGACCTTCACAAGGCACTCAGCAATGTTAAGAAGTGTGAGGCAAAGAAAAATATCTTCCGGCATTCTTCATCAGTCTCTTCTGCTGAATTAGGTCACTATCAAAGCTTATCACCCTTCCTTTTGCCAGCACAGAAAGAATGATCAACTTTTTTTTCTTTCCAAGCGCCTTTGTAGTCTTTTATGCATTGGGACACTGTGTGGCACACACTTCTATTCATGTTAGCCCCTATTTCTGAGCGCTCTCAAAAATTCACTTCCTTGGCGTATGTCCAGTTGACTATCGTAGAAGCCTAGGATTGTCAGGCTACAGAAAACCGGGCATTGGCCAAAGGAGTGAATATAATTTGGGGAATAATCCCTTTACACAGTAAACCATTTCTCACTAACACTCAGCTGGCTTCCTTTAGTTACTGTCCATTTAGACACATTTGTCATTTGTATGTTGAGGAAATGCATGGAAGAATTAGTCACTGTTGTCTTGTACAGTTCCACATCATTGGATGGCGTTTTGAAAAGGGTTTAGCTTTTAATGAAGGCATGTATAGAAGGAGAAAGTGATGGACTATTCTTTGTAAGGCATAGTGTCATTTCTGTGTAAAATGCATAGAGCTTGTATCTTCAGTAATCTGTGTTATTACATTATAAACAAATGTTGCTGTTAACTTGGAGTTAGAAAAAAGTGACACATGCTATACTAATGTGCTTGGCCGACTTACCAGCCAAGCGGGTTGCGGGGCAGGGCTGCCCTCGCCGCCATTTTGCGGAGAGGTGCGGGAGCTTCTCCTCCCGAGAAGCCCCTGGGTGGCGGGAAGTTTTCCCGCCACCAAATGCCAGCTGGCCAATGACAGGGCTGGCCCTACCCCGCCCCCTCTTTTCACCGGCTGGCCTGCACTTCCACCTGGGCAGCCTATTTAAGGCCGCCCGGGGCTGCCCAGGCTACGCGTGGGGGCCAGCTCTGTTTTTCCTCCCACCCTCCCTACTTATTGCATTGCTTGTTGGTGTCCATTTTGTTCATTCTTCATGTCATTGTTGCATTGTTCATGGTCATGCGTTATTATGTTCTTTGTCACAACTCCGTGTTTGGCATGTGGCATGGCCCCTGGATCACGCTGGCTTATCGCCCCTTGGTTGTAAGGGGGATAACGCCCAGGCCCCCTGGGGTGCCGAGTTTCCATGGACAGGCATTGGGCCGCTTGCACCCCAGGCTTGCATTCACCTTTGGACATTCCTGGGGGCTGTACGACCCTGATCCAGGGCCCATGCATGGCCGCCAACCCTTTGTTCCTGTTTTCAATAAATGAGTTGTGGCCATTTTCATCCAACCACTTGTGTCTGTGTTATTGTCCTTGGCGCGAGGTGTGTCACCCTTGCACAGACAAAAGCAAAGAACGTAGGGCCCTTCCACACAGCTGTATAAAATCCACATTGAACTGGATTATATGGCAGTATGGGCTCAGATAACACAGTTCAAAGCAGATACTGTGGATTATCTGTTTTGATATGCTGGATTATATGGCTGTGTGGAAGAGCCCAAAGGTTCAAAAGCTTTTATCCAGAACTGTAAATCTAGCCTTAATATTTATTGAAGGTAACTGAGGCAACAATTATGCAATATTATTTTGTATTATTTATGGTATTCATTTCTACCCTGTCTTTTATCCAGTTCAGGACCCAAATCAAATTTCAACAATTTTTTTAAAAGTTTAAAATTCACAAGATACAAATACTAAAACAGTATTAAAAATAATTGAACTCTCCCCCCATTTAAACCAGATTATGCACACATACACATCAACAGAATCACCAGCAAAACCCAGCAGATTATTTCATGGGATGGACCTTATATAGTAAATCATCAAATGCTTTCTAAACAGAGAAACTACTAAGAATGCCCATCTCCTGTATTCTCACCAGATGTACCTGTGACAATGGCGGGGCAGACAGGTGGGCCTTCCCACTACATCCTAATGTACATGCTGGTTTGTCAGGTAAATATAGTCCTTGAAGTAACCTGTACCTGATCTGTATAGGGCTTTATAGCTCAAAAACTGTATCTTGAATTGCTCTCGGAAATGGAGCCGCTGACAGCCAAGCTATCACAACAGGGCTGTAGCCAGGCTCAGTGAGCAATCAGACCAGTCATCAGTCTTTGAACCAGTTGAAGCTTCTGAACACTCCTCAAAAGCAACCACATATATATTGTATTGCAGTGAATTAACTGTGGTGTTACTAAAGTGTGTGTTATCATGGCCAGATTTGACATCTCAAGGAAACGGATACACTAAACACACACACTTTTAAATGTGAAAATGCAGTCTTAGCCACTTCTGAAACCTGTGCTTCCAGGCTGAGGGTTGAATACAATAACACAGCCAAGCTGCAGACTTGGCCTTCTGGAGGTGTGTAACCCATCCAACACAGGCTGAATTCCTATTGCCTGATCTGCCTTCATACTGCCCAGGAGCATCTCCACCATGTGTAGATTAAGTTTCAGTTTGTTCACTCTTATTTGGAGAATAGTGACAGTGGTGAGGGCATAGATGAGCAGGATAAAATAAAGACTGGTAGATATTGAGCTTCAGAACCTAAATCAATTTTACCACATTGAGGGCCTTTCCACACAGTCATATAACTCAGAACATCAGTTGCTTTGAACTGAGTTATCTGAGGCCACACTGCCATATATTCCAGTTCAAAGCAGATAATGTGGAAGGGGCCTAACACATACAAAGTACACCAAGAAAAGGCCATGTGAAGGATTGTTTGAATTGGGATACTTTGGGCGAATGGTAGTGGTTGGAGTTTATGTTTGGAAAAGGGAACTTTTAGTGATGATCCATGATCTGACTTGTACCAAGATCTCAGAATAACAATCAGGGAGACGTGAACGAGGATATGAAAGATAAGAATGGCTAACTGTGAGTTGGGACTACATCTGCTGCAACAAAGCCTAGTTTGCTGGGTTCCTCTTGGGAACAGTCAAAAGACTGAAACATGGCAGAAACTGGAAATGAAGATAGTAAACTGACAGAGTTTGAACAAAACAATGTCAGGCTAGTGTTCAGGAATGATTTACTGTAAGCTGGATGTAGGAAAGAAAATAATAGAACCCCTTATTAGCACCTGGCACTCCCATCTGAATTGCTCAAATATAGTATCAATAAACAACAGTCTTTCCTGAAGCCTCTCCGACATTAGGGCACACACTTTGGCTTCCTTAAAGGTAGTTTCCTATCAAAAACAGCTGTTCACAAAGGAAAACAGGGCACAGAGCAAAGGTACAAATACATGGAATAGACCCTGCTACAAACTCTGATGCTAGCCACTCTATAATCCATTCTGATAACCTCTTCACAAAACTGAATAATGTTATTCATAACACCTCAGCAGTTGATTTATCTGTTCAGCTTCTGAATATTCCCATTTCTCTGTTTTACATAGAGCAAACAGGCTATTGCTGTGAAATGGACACAGATTTGACACTATATGACAACTGGTGGAAGAACACTTCAGGCTTTCAGGACACTGTTAGTGAGTTTAAAGCAATTATTATGGAGCAAAGAAGGAAGATTAGAGTATAAGACTGCTGACTTACAATAAATTAGGGACTTTCAATTTATCATGAATGTAAGGTTCTCAGATCTTGGCCTTCTTGACCAGTAATCATGGCACAGGGAGAAATCTTCCTCTGAAATTTCTCCTTGTGTGTTCATTTCAGACTCTTCATGAGGCCCATCATGCCTCTTCTTCCCTCCTACTCTTGGTTTTTCTCAAACAGTGCCAATACCAGGACTCAGAGCATGGAAATAGTTCCCTCAGATTATCTACCTTAGGAGTAACTGAATAGATTCTACAAGTAAGAGCAGGGAAATAGTCAATGTCCTATGATCCCTCAGATTATCTCTACCTCAAGAGTCACTGAATAGATACTACAAGTTTGCAGTTTTGTTTCAGAGATACTTGGCAACTGGAAACAAAGACACTCTGCTCATCCCGACTGTCCAAGAGTCTCTGGAGTTGGCAGGAATTTAACATAATTGTATCAATTTTGGGGGTAAACCTGTATGAAGCATCTCCTGTCCCAATCTGTTTCTGGTAAATTTCCATAGCAAGCTGCATTTTAAAAACTCAGAGCAAAAGGGTTTTAAAAAAATAACATCATCATAATTAGCATTTCAGGAGATTCTGATACAGACAGGATTTACTTCTCACACCTGGTTCCATTATCTACGAGTACTCCAGTACTTCTGGCTGCCTTAGTGAAGAGGTTATGAAGGAGGTGAGTGAGCTTTGCCGAGAGGTTCTCTTTTGACCTTCTTTTCTTTATTATAGTCCTGAGACAGGGAGGAAACACTGCCCACATCTTAGTTCAAATGAAGAAGAGAGAAAGAAAAGGACAAAACACTGGTGTATTTCAGGCATGGATGAATCGTGACTGGATGTGAAGGTGGGAACAGATGTGTGGTGCCTGAAGATAACCTAACATTTACATGGACTATATTGCACATCTGGAAGAATTCAAAGTCTGGCAGACCTCTTCTCAGAATATTTCACTGGCCATTTCAGATCAGATATCATTTTTATTTGCCTGGCAGCATCTGGCATACAGGAGAGAGGAAGACATCTGCACCCCCCCCCCCCCAATTGTCCTTTTTTCATAGGGAGAATCCTAAATGAATCACTGTATTCATCTGCCCTTTGCTTTGCTGCTGTAAGAAAGACGTCAACTGGATATATAATGCAATGGTGTGCCAATGCTGCTTGGTCCTGATAGCAGAGAGGTGGCATACTCTTCCCAAGGGAACCCAGCAGGGGCTTGAGGCTTATTCCCTACATTTTATGTTGTTGCTCAGAACATCAGGCAGGTTACTGTTAGAAACAGGAGGCTCTCTCAAAAGATCTAATAGAATTTTTCTCATGTTCTTGTGATTTGAATACTCTGTGAGAATGAGGGACAAAGATGTGAGATGGAACAGGATGCCTGCAGGTAACTGTCAACAGCCATGGCTTCATTTAGAAAGCAATTATCTTCGATCTTCAAACTCTCTTTATTGCATGGTGTTGCATGAAGGAAAGCCTAAGACCTATTTGAAGAAGGCCCTTCCACACAGCCTTCTCGGTTGTGCCCCCCCCCCCCCCGGCTCTGGAACTCTCTCTCCAGGGAGATTAGGCTAGCACCCTCCCAATCCACGTTTTGTAAAGATGTAAAGATGTGGATGTTCCATTTTGCATTTGATTAGACAATTCCCTGGACAACTGGCCCCAGCTAAGGCCTAAAGTTTTGTCCTCGCATCTTACTACTGCGGTATCCAAAGTTATAAAGATCTTTTCTAAATTGCTCTTATCCTTGCTACTGCTATATGACCTATGCACTTCCCTCACTAGTCCTGTCCTTTAAACTGTTGTACATTAGTCCGCTCACCCACAACAAGACTTGAATTATACTATTGGTTGTTTATTCTGATGCTTGTTCTATATATTGTTATAATGTTGTTTTTATGTTTGTTTTATACTGATGTTATGCCTTTTAAATATGTTATGTCTCTTCAGAGTGATGAAGGTGGGGCATAAAAATAATGTTGTTGTTGTTGTTGTTGTTGTTGTTGTTGTTAGAGTCCCAGAAAGGGTCTCAGAAACCTTGATTGCAAATATCCAACATTTATTTACTGGGAAACTCTTGGTGTTAATTAATCTGGGGCCCTTTCCACACAGTTGTATAAAATCCACATTTATCTGACAGACGAACCTTTGGTTTAAAGGGTGAGGCCAGTTCTGTGCATGCTGCGCTCCGCCAGAAAAATCCATTGCACAGGCTCGAAGGACACATCCAACCTCCTTAGTCATCAACGCGGTGGTAGAAAGCGTGGGATGAGTCCTTCCTAAGAATCTTCGTTCGCGAAGTAATGCCAGAGATAACAGTGTGGACTCAGATAATCTGATATCCTGGGTTATATGGCTGTGTAGGAGTGCACTTAATGTGTAGAAATAAAGATTAAACTGAATAGATGGCTCTGCTGGATTGTCACTTTTGCACCAATATTGGTGGCATGTGTTAGTCATGTTACAATTCTTTTTTCTTTGCATGCTTTATGTGGTTTAGAATCACAGAGTTGGAAGAGACCACAAGGACTATCCAATCCAACTCCCTGCCATGCAGGGATACACAAAGCACTTTCGACAGATGGTCATCCAGTCTCTGTTGAAAAAGCTCCAGAGAAGGAAAGACATTAAATGGAGAGGCAGAATAAATGAATTAGTGCAGCTTTTCATGCATTAAGCTAAATGAAAAAGACTGAAAAGTGATTTTAAGAATAAAAAGGCATATTGCAGAAGAAACACAGCTGAAGGCAGACAGAATATTTCACAAATACTTTGGCTGGTGCACCCAGCGCACTCTGTAATTTCATGTTACAATAAATCACTGCTTTTGACATGGTGGTTTCTTTTATATCTTTTTTTTCATGTCAGCCATTTTGAACACATCTTAGCCATTAATGGAAGAGCATAACAATTTGGGTACCACTACTCTGACTGGAAATGGTTATACTTAGGCACTCTGTTTTCCCCACCCCTATGAGAAATGGAATAACAAAAATTGCAAATAATATACTACTGTCTTGGCCTCTGTCTGTTGCATGACATCCAGGCAATTATTCAAGCCAAACAGGACTCCAGGCATCCGCCTGGATATAGATGTTTTGAGAACTCCATTATGAATGTGATCGTATTGCCTTGCACTTTAATTTCCATAAAAGTGGTAACTGCTATCTTATGCCACAACTGCAAGGAAGTAATATCCGTATTTCCAATTGTGGAAGATTTTTTTTTTAAAAAAAGCACAGGAAAAGGCCTAACAACAGAAGTAGAATGACTGTATTTGCTGTAAAAATGTAATGGCATAGGTTTATCAGGGAACAGCATCCCTTTGTGTGTGTGTGTTCAGAGTTTGAAATGAGAAAGTTTTGAAGGACGAATGTCCCTTTGTACATACATACTGTTTATCATTTATTATCACTAGTCCATATTTTCCTGAGAAACATGAGGAAGGCAGGAATCAATTGTCAAACCATTGCCAAAGGGTCAGCATAGTTTAATAGTTTGAATGCTGGACTAGGTTTTGCATCCATGCTTAGGCAGGGATGTTGACTCTGTGATCTTGGGAAAGTGATGCTTTCACATCCTCAGAGAAAGGCAATTTGCTTAAAGTTACCTAGGAAATACATTCTAATTTAATTGTGGATAGATACAGTTTAGTAGTGCATAGTTATGAACACCTCACTAACTTCATGGAAGTGTCATTTTATACTTTTATTTACATTACTATTGAAGGGCAGGATTCTAGTACAAACCTCCTCTGAATTGACTTTAAAGCACAACAACAGCAGCAACAACATGTTTCGAAGTTTAAAGAGTCCCTCATTCCACATGTCTGAAAATGGTCCTGAGTTAATAAATGTAGGATTAATTTTGTAAACATGTATTTATGAAATAAAACATAGGCCAAGACATTAGAAATGTTATTATTTTACAGTTCCAAGTGCTTGGGGGTTTTGTTCTATATTGCCCGCAAGGAGATTGTGGGAAGCCTTTCTTGGATGAGAGTCAAATTCTCTGCTACACCTTTCTACAGTTCTTGTTTATTCTTTGAAGCAGATTGTGGAGAACACTCAACATTATAGTCTAATTATGAGATCCAGCAAAAGGAAAGGGTGCTGCTTCCCAACTCTTGCATGCTCTCTACTGACTTCCCGCCTCCATAAATGGACCTTACACTAGTAGTGTATAAGAGACGGATTCTTGGGAACAGCAAGTGCAGTCTCTACTGCTCCATCTGCCACTCCTTGGTTGCTTTAGCAGCATTTTGAAAGGTTTTGGTGCTAGACCCAAAGATGTCCCGCAAGAGATGGTGATGCTCTTCACCATCATAATTCACAATTTGACATTTTATTTGTATCACTAAGTTCAATTGAATATGTCTGGTAAACCCGGAATCAGTATACCGTAATTACTCGAAGATAAGCCAAGATTTCAGCCCCTTTTTTTGAGCTGAAAAAGCCTCCCTCAGCTTACAATGGGGTCAAGCCAGGCAACAGAGCCTGGAGGCCATTGCTTGCAATATATGATATATTTCTCTCTTCTCTGATTTCTTTTCCAATCAAAAGGGACAGAAGGAGGGGAAGGATATATATTTCATGTCCTCCTTGTTTGTATGGCTCTCTTTCAAGCCCACCCAATTTCTTGGCTTTTTTTTGGGTGTGTATCTAAATGTATTAACTCTATATGTGCATTTTTGTTCCCTTGGAAGTTTTCCCCTCATATGTTTGCAGGTCTTTGCAAATCCTATGTAAATATAGGTATCTAGAGATTTCCATATACCTGTATATCTGTATCTATATGTATATATTATTTTTATACGAATTTTGCCCTCACCTGTTTGCAAGTCTCTGCAAATCCTATATAGATATCAATATCAATAAATATATAGAGGTACCTATATATCTGTATATCTCTTTGTGTATATGTATATCTGTATATATAAAAATAATTTTATATATGAATTTTGCCCTCTCATGTTTGCAAGTCTTTGAAAATCCTATATAGATATAATTATCTACCTATAGAGAGATGTCTAGATAGATATATATGAATATAAATATATAGGGCTTGCAAATATTGCAGGAGGTAAATTGACATATAAAGAGAGAGGATTTGTAAACATTTCGGGGAAATGCATATGTGAAGTTAGTATATATAATTATAGATCTATATCTAGCTCTGCATTGTTTATATAGGCATTGAATATATAGGCCTGTTACTATGTTGGAAGCCAGCCTGAGTCTCCATGGGGAGATAGGGCAGGATACAAATGAAATTATTATTATTATTATTGTGAAGTTATTGTTGATACCATGTTGTTTTTGTTGACCCTATTTTTCAACTTACAGAGCTAGTTTACTGTTTTTCTTTGAAATATGGTAAATAGTCAAAAATATTTAACCTAATGATGCCTCAATTAATGTAATTTTATTGGTATCTTTTTATTTTGAAATTTACCAGAAGCCACTGCATTTCCCACCCCGACTTATACTCGAGACAATATATTTTCCCAGTTTTTGTGATAAAATTAGGTGCCTTGGCTTATATTTGGGTCTGCTTATACTCTAGTATATACGGTAATTGTTTTATCCCCGTCACTATGATGTAACTCCGGGTCCAGTCACACAGTACGAGTGTGATTGGACACACTCTCAAACAGGGAGACTATAACTCATGAGTAATAGAACATAGTGTCTATATAGGGGGAAGTCATGGTGCCTTTGTATTCTGTTTTGGTTAGACCTCACTTGGAATAATGTGTTCAATTCTTGGCACCCCAGTTCAAAAGAGACATTGACAAGCTGGGAAGTGTCCAGAGGAGGGCGACTAGAATGATCAAAGGTCTCAAGATCAGGCCCTATGAGGAGTGTCTTAAAGAACTGAGTATGTTTAGCCTGCAGTTCAAAAGTGTAACTTTCAAAAGTGTAACTCTCTGCCTTGGAATGTAGTAGAGGCTCTTTCCTTGGAAACTTTTAAACAGAAGGGGGAAGGCTATCTGTCAGGGATATTTTGATTGTGTTTTTTCTGTATGGCAGGGGGTTGGACTAGATGGCCCATGTGTCTCTTCCAACTCTATTATTCTAGAGTTTAATGGGGATGGAGAGATAGCACAGTGGTAAGAACAGCTGTGCTTGCAATCTGAAGGTTGCAAGTTTGATTCCCGAGCTGGCTTGGACACCCAGCTGTGAGCCCTGTCCACTGTTCACCCAGCAGTTCGAAAACAGCTGTGATTAGATAAACTGGGAACCTGCCAAAAGCGGGGGAGGATTCTTTTCAGTAAGGACTTTACAACACCTGAATAAATAAAGATCGGCTTTCGGAAGGTGGAATGCGGAACAGAGGAACAGAGGCCCTCCATCATGAGGATGAAGCAACAGCACCCCCTTGTGACGTAATGACGCACCCTGTGACAGCCAGAAGAAATCCTTCAAAAATTGAATGTGTTGTATTGTAACTGTACGTCTTCCGGCAGGGATTGTCTGCCGTATGTGTGATGTAATCCGTTCTGAGTCCCCTTTGGGGTGAGAAGAGCGGAATGTAAATAAAGTATATTATTATTCTATGAACATGTTCCTAGAACAATATTGGTCTAGCCCAGGGAGAAGAGCAATTGTGGCAGGAACAGGGGCTAAATGTGGGTTTGCAGAATTTTTGAATATCTAAATTTTAATATGTTTATCTATAATATGAGTAATTCAAACTCGTGAATAGTAAGGGAAGACAAATGGAATTGTTGAGACAAAAAGTGGGAGAAAAAGAGAAGGAGGCAGAAAGACAAATGGAGAGGATACAGACAGATGCAAAAACTGGGAATGGAGCCGAGGAAAGACAAACAATAAATTGAGAGAAAGCAGAAGAAACAGAAAGCAATGGGGGTTAGAAGGACAATAAAAGAAGGCACAGAAAAACCGGAATTCCCCAAACCCATCCGTGCAATTTCTGAAGCCTCAGGGATTCAAAATCTGGTCTCCCAGAAGCCTTGTTCTAGCCCCATATCATGAACACACAATTTATATGGGGGAAGATGGGTCATGGAAAATAGTGTGAAAAATGAATTCTGCACAAAACAACATTCTGGGGGACCCAAGACTTGCTAATAAGGCTTTGCTAAAAACCCTAACAGGGATTTCATGTTGGGATTCAAGAAACAAACACTCAATGTCCATATCTAAGTCCATATTTGGCAGCAATTGTTTCAATATATAGAGAAACTGCAAACAGAGATCCATTGCAAGATGGATTGAGCTATATTGTTTCACCCACTGCAATCTCTCTTCCCTTATAGTGAATAATAATATACAAAGCAGAGACATAAGCATAACTCTCTCTTCTTCTCATTTCATTATTGCTTATCCAGGCCCAGTGACTCATTCATTTTGTGTAGTCAGACCTAAATTCCTGTCTTCTGCTTCTTAGCACCTTCCTTTCCTTCCACAAGAAACCATTGCTGGCCCTCTCCCTCTCTCCCCCCTCTCCCTCTCCCTCTCTCTGTGTATGTATGTGTGTGTGTACATGCGTGCATGGGATTATTTTGTCTCATGTTTGAACCTGTCCTCCTTGTTGCTCAACAATATCATTTCTTTCTTAGGGATGGTCTTATACTAGGAAGGCTTTGGGTGCTCCTTGCAAGTGTTCAGTCCAAGAGGCTTTGCAGATGAGTTGTTTGTGGGATCTTCTTCAACCCCTTTGTATCTTAGGCTTCAAAACAGTGGTTGTATGAAACATATGGGGGGGATCTGAACCCTTTGATTGTATCTGAGGCTGTGATTGATGCTGGTTGTGCCAGTGGTGCTGTTAAAGTCGGGGTACCATGCCAATTTCTTTATATTGTGATGCAAATGTGCTGTGTATGTGTGCCAATAATTGTAGGGTTACTGGCTACTCAAGTACATGGGCAGCATTACTAACACCAGTTGCTGATTGGTGGCCTCATGAGTTGTTTCTAGAAATAATCTGAGTGTGCATATCTTTTTCCTCCACAATTTTTGTTTGTTCTGCTTGTGTGCTTTTACCTGCTCATTGGGCTAGGCATGCCTAGGTATAGTGGCCATTAAGCCCCAAAAAGAGTGACCCCCCTTGATGTGGTGAGGGGCTTGTGTATTCCAGTGAACCTATGAGCGAAGCTGTTGGAGTCACGCAGGCATGTAGCCAGGGGAGGGGGCTAAGGGGGCTTCAGCCCCCCCCCCCCGAAATTCTCAGGGTGATCCGCGAGAAGGCCTTACTGGTACATTATTTAAACTGTTATGTGCACTTATATCATGATCTGATCACCATGCTCATTATATCCCACATAAATGGGGTTATTGGGATAACAATACAAAAGGTTTGCTAGGGTAGACCCTCTTCCACCCAGTCTCAGCCCCGAACAAACTCAGCCCCCCGAATCAAAATCCTGGCTACGGCCCTGGAGTCACGTACTCCCAGAGGCAGGGCCGTAGCCAGGATTTTGATTTGGGGGGCTGAGACTGGGTGGAAGAAGGTCTACCCTAGCAAACCTTTTGTATTGTTATCCCAATAACCCCATTAATGTGGGATATAATGAGCATAGTGATCAGATCATGATATGAATAAACATAACAATTTAAATAATGTACCAGTAAGGCCTTTTCGCGGACCACCCTGAGAATTTGGGGGGGGGGCTGAAGCCCCCTTAGCCCCCCCTGGCTACATGCCTGCCCAGAGGGATCTCCCATATTGGCAAGGTCACAGGGAAGGAACTAGACTAAGCATAATCAGAAGACTTCGACAGCAGAGCAGGAGGATGATAACATGGTACATGTTACAATGGCTTTGACAGCAGATGAAGGCTGCAACAGATGAGAGACCACCAGTTAACCATGCCACTGGATCAGAACCTCTCTCTGTGAAAACTGTGTTGATGGGGTGTGCGCTGAGCTCCGTACATAAAACAAATTCACCCATAGGCATCTTCCAAGATGTATTAAAACCAAAAAGCCCTATGACACACCGGAATTCTTTAAAGTCACAGAGATAATTTATGACCCAAAAAAACATGGTATACATCCTCTATGCCAGTGATTCCCAGCCTTTTTAATGCTGTTACCCCTAAATACAGTTTCTTATGTTGCGGTGACCCCCAACCATAAAATTATTTTTGTTGTTACTTCATAACTGTAATTTTGTGACTGTTATGAATTGTAATATTAATATCCGATATGCAGAATATATTTTCATTGTTACAAATACCATAATTAAAGCATAGTGATTAATCACAAAAACAATATGTTTGGGGGAGTATGGACAACAAATGATGTAATTTGCAGTACCTTCTATCAATTCAGCTCTGACTTCCACAGACCACTGAAACCCCCACGAATTACAGACATGGACCAAACTTGACTCACAGAACCCCCATGACCAACAGAAAATACTGGAGGGGTTTGGGAGGAATTGACAGCGATGAAGGAGCGATGTAGTTCACTTACATCCGGAGAGCATTGTGAACCCAAACAACTATGGATCTGGACCAAACTTGGCACAAGTATTCTATATGCCCAAATTTGAACATTAGTGGAGTTTGGGGAAAATATACACGAATACTAATACTACAGTTGCTAATTTGACCTGCTTTGACAGGAAGAGAATGGAGTCCCCAAGGTGTGGGTAGACACAAAATTGTTTATATAGATGCCCTTTTTGTATTCTGTCCTTTATGTAACAGCTCTTAAAGTTACTTTATCAATAGATAATGGTGCTTTCAATAAGTTAAATATAATAATTTCAGAACTTTTTCTTTAATTTTCAATGGTATTCAAAATCTAACCACTGAGTTCAGATTATTTTCTCCCCAACATGTGCTATTTTTCACTTATCAGTATTATCTTTCTTGGACTCATTTGTTTTTTAGTACAAAACCTTTCTGATACTTTTTCATAAAAAGCTTTGGACTCTATTGTGAAGAACATATTTGGATTATCAGCATATTTTAGTTCATTGTTCACTCCTTGCTTTAGATTATTAATTAAGATGCATGCCAAAATTGGTCTCAGAAATGGAATTTTTAAATTATTCTCCTAAGGCAGTGAGAACAGACATATGAGCAGGTCTATTACTTGGCTGGTTTTATGAATTTCTATTCCATCTAATCCATTAGGCTCAAGCAGTGCTTAAATTACAAAGGATAAGCAGCAGGCCAGGAGCCATCATATTATAGTGGTTTGGTTTAGTGTTGGACTAGAATTTTTTGAAGGCCAGGGTTCCCATCTCTCATAAGTTATACACACCCACTGGATGATCTTAGGCAAATCAAACTCTCTGTGCGTTAGAGGCACTGCATACCTTCTCTGACTATAATAAGGTTGCTGTAAACTGGAGTAGAGCAGCAGCAGCAGCAATGCAGCCCAACTCCCTTATCTTTTGTGTCTGTCCTCACATCTAAATCTACATCCCTTTTCTCCTTCAGGGAACCTATAGTATTATTTGGACCATATCCAAATAATGCAGTTTTGGATATGCTTTCCCCTTGAACACAGCTTTTTCTTTCTTTTATCCTTTACTCAGTTCTTCTCCCCATTCAATTTTCATTACTCTTCAACATTTGCCACAAGTCTTCCTGTCACCTGTCTTCCTCTTTCTCCTACTCCTCCAGTGGACAAGGATTTTAGAATATGACACCGACAAGCCAAATAGACCTATGAAATGGACTGGTGCGATTAATCATCAATGCTTTGATTTAAGCATTATTAAACTTTTTTTTTCAAATTTTCCGACTTGGCTAGAGTATTGGTTTCAAACCTATTACAAAAACATCTGGCACTCGAAAGTGCCAACATACTTTACAAATGGTATGATTTTAGAATATGATATATTCTTGAGTAGTTACTGTGAGAGATAAATATCAGAGAGATGATACCATTAAACAAGTTGAAGAGGAACACTCGGCACAATGTAGAGTAGGATATGTAGCTCTTCTGTGAATGGATGCTGTCTGACAATCTGGGTTGTTGGCAGAACTCAGGTTTTGGATTACAACTCTTCAAAACCTGCTGTCAACAGGGCTTTTCCAAGCACTAGCTACTTGGCTGTTGACTGGGCTGTGAAAAATGTATCATAGGTTGCAGCCTATGATAAATGTAAAAGTTCTACTATACATACCGTTGATCATTCACTACTGGGTTCCTGTATCTTTAATGGATTGTGTAAAAGAGGTAATTTCAGATGGTGTGACTCATAACAAGCTGCACCTGCTGAAATTCCTCCATCTACACAACCATTAAAGATATAGCTGCTGCCTCCAGTTTTCAGTTAATCAACTGCCGAAAGGAGCCTTTTCCACATAGATCTTAGCCCTTCTGGGTTGTGATTATGTGGGCTGCATTTAAGTATATAAACATGTAATGAAGATGTAAGTTACCTACTGGGGGGAAATAGTAGCAACTATTTTATATCTAGTTACTCTTGGCAGAACCAGTGAATGGGTGGATACAGATGATGATGATAATTTCTTACCCTCCTTTCCTTGTGGCTCAAGATAGGTTACAGAAAAATTAAACACATAAATATTGTAAAAATACCACAAATACACATATTAAAATGAATTTCTATAAAAGATAGATATTAAAATGTATTTCTATAAAATATGTATTATAATACACAAACAGAGATTAAACAAAGAGCACACATTTAAAATTCATCTGGCAGGTTATTCCACAGTCTTGGGGTGGCCAATGAAAAGGTCCTCTAGGGACGGTTACCAGTTGGGTTCTGGCTGGTTGGAACCCCCGAGAACATGAGTGTTTGGAGTAGATTGTATGGGAGAAGGCAATCCCTTAGCTTAGTTAATCTGGACCCAAACCATGTAGGGCTTTAAATGTCAAAACCAACACCTTGTTCTTTTGCCCAGCAACGAATTGGCAGCCAGTTGAGTGACTTTAGGATAGGTGGAACATGCTCAGTCTTAGATGTTCCTATAACCAGTCTGGCTGCCATATTTTGAACCAACTGGAGTTTCCGACCTTGGTACAAAGGTAGCCCAATTTAAAGCACATTGCAGAAGTTCAGTCTTGAGGTTACCAGTGCATGTACTACCAACTTAAAATCCTCCAAATCTAGGAAGGTGCACAGCTGGCATATCAGCTGAAGCTGATAGTAGGCACTCCTGACCGTCACATCTACCTGGGCTGACATTTGGAGAGACAGATCCAGGAGCACTCCCAAGCTGTGAAAGTCTTTCAGGGGGAGTGTAACCCCATCCAGAACTGGTTGACACACCTTCACCCCAGATTAGGACCTTTGATGGCAAGAACCTCTGTTTTGTCTGGTTTCAGTTCAATTTGTTTTTCCTCATCCAGCCCATTTTCTCTCCCAGGCATTCATTCAGATGAGACATGCTATCCTTAGTTGAAGCTGTTTTTGAAAGCATCGAGAAATATATGTGGGTGTCATGAGCATACTGATTAGAAATTAGAAATGCCCCCTCACTGGAATCCTTTAAAAAACAACTGAAACCTGGTTCTTCCACCAGGCCTTTGGAGATTAGACTCCCAAATGCCCCTGTTTTTGCCGAGACCTCTTCCCCTCCTATATGATCCTCTATGTTTTGATACTACTCCAGTTATCTCCCCCGAGTTTTTAAATACTTTATATGTTCATGTGGCTTGCCCTGTCATTTCTGTTTAAAATCATCTGTGTTGTTGTATTTTCAAAGATGTATTTTTTAAATTGTGTTTATTGTTGTTGTTTTTGATATTTTCTGTGATTTGTTGCTCGGGCATGGCCCCATGTAAGCCGCTCCGAGTCCCCTTTGGGGAGATGGATGCGGGTTAGAAATAAAGTTTTATTATTATTTTTATTATACTGATAACACCGCTGCCCTATGCCTATGCCCAGTGGCTTCATGTAAATATTAAAGAGAATTGTAGGTAGAATAGCACCTTGCGGGATACTACATAGCAACTTTTTTTTGAGGAACTGCTATCTCCAAGTGCCACCATCTAGAACCTGCCTGAGAGGTACGACCAGAACCACTGCAGCACAGTGCCTACAATTTCCTGCCCCTCCAGGGGTTCCAGAAGGATACTGTGGTAAATGTTATCAAAAGCTGCTGAGAAGTCTAGAAGCACCAACAGGGACACACTCCCCCTGTCAATGTTGAGACAGAGATTATCCACTAGGGAGACCATAGCAGTCTCAACTCTGAAGCTGATTTGAAATGGGTCAAGAAAGTGTGTGTCATCCAAGGCTGCCTGAAATTGGAGGGCAACTGCCTTCTCAGTCACTTTGCCCAAAAAAGGAAGGTTAGACACTGGTCTGTAATTATTAAGGTCCAGGGGATCCAGGGAGGATATATATATATATATATATATATATATATATATATATATATATATATATGTGTGTGTGTGTGTGTGTGTGTGTGTGTGTGTGTGTGAGAGAGAGAGAGAGAGAGAGAGAGAGAGAGAGAGAGAGAGAGAGAAATATATGGGTGCAATAAGTCATGGCAACATGAACTACTTGCATTTATTTTCTCAATATATAATTCAAATTCTTTTTCCTCTTTTTCTACATTTTCTACAATATAACACATCATTGTGAAAACAGTTATGTATCTATGTATGCCTCTAGTACACTACCATCACTCCAAAATGTGTATGTGGATGAAGCCATAATACACAATTGGCTACTGCAGAAAATTTCAACTGACAGTGCAGCCATATCTTGCACACAGATGGCGTAATGTAAACTGTTATGGGCTCGTTCTGCATCCACATTAGCATTGTCTGACTTAAAAGTCATTTTAGACTGTTCAGAGACTTTCTGGGCACTTATCCCGAAGTCCCCTGCTGAGATTCCAAAAACAGCGCACTGTGGGTGGGACATTTCAAATAGGCTGCATCCACATTAGGATTAAAGCAGGAGAGACAGAGACAGTTCTGAGTTAAATAAGTGTTTGGCCCTATGATTTATTCGGAACAGCAAGATGCAAGTATGTAAATAATTTGGAACAAGTCATATGGACAAACAGCTCTGCATTCCTAGGGAGATAAAAGCAACATGTTGCACGGTAATTTCCATAGAGCAGGGCAACGTGAGTAAGTAGAAATCACAATGCCAGCCTGGGATCATGGTGGAAAAAGCAAACGGTACTTCTGAAAATTGTTGAGCTCTGATTCTATAAATCATGCATGTTATTATAAAATATTGCCTAAGACAACAATCCTATGTTCCCTGGTGGGCTGGGGGTGGGGATAGCTGTACATTTCAAATCCTCCTTTTTATAGGCAGACATTTCTGATGCATTGATAGAAAGTACTGCTGTAGCTCTTGCTGACCCACTAGCCAGCTTCCATGGGTGTAATGGTCAGAATAAGATGGGACAGAGCATATTGGATAAGCCTATATGAAGTCCCACACTCTCCCCAACATGTCTCCCAAATAGATCAGTCTTTGGACTAGCATAATTCTCTTGTGTTGGTTTTAATGGGGTGCAAAGTTTATCTCTGGGTAAGCTACTACTGGAAAACCCAGGAAAAATCTGCTCCCTCCTCTTGCATAAGCAATAGTGAGCTTTCAGGTTTATGTATATAGCAGGGGCTCCAGTATGAATCATTCACAGCTTGCTCTGCCAGTATTGTATGCATACTCTTTAAACAATATTTACTGTTACAGCTGAAAGTAGCCATCATTTTTATAAAGTTGTGCTGAGGTGAGAAGCAGCCCCAAGCCTGGCATGAATAAAATACTAATGAATCTTATTGTTAACTGCTGTCATCTTGCCTTGGATTTACGATGGCTTTATGTATGAGAGACCTTCAAATCACCTTATCATCAACAGCCCTGCTTAGGTTTCACGGGTCCAACAATGTGCTGTCTTAATTGAAGCTGCCTATATCTAATATGGTCTTCCTCTTTTTCTACTTCCTTCTACCTTATCAAACATCATTATATTTTCTAGTGAGTCATGTCATGTCATGATATGACCAACGTTCGACAATTTCAATTTAGTCATCTTGGCTATTAAGGGGAGTTTGGGGTTGATTTGCTCTAGGACCACTCCATAGTATCCGTAGAACCCTATTCCAGCACCTCATCTCAAGTGAGTTGATGATCTTGCTATTCACGTCTTCGCTGTGCAGCTTTCACAACCATACATAGAAATGGGGAATATGATAATATGAATCATCCTAATTTTAATATTAAAGTTGTTGAAGTCCAGAACTGTGAGCAGAAAAGCACCCATCACCTAAGATTTAATCCTCAAAGAACATGCCGACCTGGTGTGTATAACGGAGACCTTTATGGATGATGGGGGGAGGGTAATCTCAAATAATTGTGAGCACTGGGTATACCGTTGATAAACTCAACAAAAACAACTGACAGCAAGCTGTATTAGAAACACTATTATTCTTAGACAATTATAAGTACCAATAATCATGCACTTAGCAAGCATTCAGGATATACAATATTTGATAGAACATTCAATACATTTGATATCATATATCATGCAAAACATATGCTGTGTCTAGATACACTCAGAGAATTATATTCAATTACAACAAAATAACATGTAAATAGTCCCAATTGGGAGCTGAACAGAATCAATAAGTAACCACCACGCAAGTAATGAGAAGCATATAACGAGCCATTCCCTCTCAGTTATCCAGTGTTATCTCAATTATCTAAGTTCCCCAAATGGGTCGAGGGGGTGAGTCAAAATATCAACTTGCGATAATTCCAGGTATGGAGCTCCTGTAGATCCCAGGGGTTCCGGAGGGCGAGAAGCCGCCAAGCCGCAAAAGCCACAAATGGACGGCTGTAGCTGTAAAAGCGTCGCGGAAGCTACCCAAGCGGGAGGGGGCGGCAAAAGCCGAAGCTTTGGCCGAGGCCGACGACAGTAGCGCTATACCAGATGCCTGCCGTTCCGGGTCGTTTCGAAATTAATCTTCTTCAGGGCTCGCAGAGACAAAATCAATTATCCCCATGGATATTCATCTTAAAGAAATAATAATAATATATATATATATATATATATATATTCTTGCAGTATAAGCTGTATAGTAAAACGGCAATGAAATCATCCATAGAGCCATATATTTACCATTATTATGTAGCATCAAACAAGGGGAGTCCTACGAAATCCATCCAATGGGGGAGTGGTGAAGGGGAGTAGAAGGACCACATATTTAAAGGAACATGATACATTGCGCTCAGCTGAGCTATTTTCCCAATAGGGAATTTAAAGATAAATGGTCATTCAGACCTCCATTGACCTAGTTTTAAAATCCAGGCCGTTTCTCTCTGTTTTAGTCTTCTAATGTAGTCTGCATGTGGTATTTGCTTCACCCTTTCCAGGACCAGGGCCTTAATGTCTTCAGGGTCATGTTCATGTTGTGTACAGTGTTGGTAGAGGGCAGACTCGCTTGATTTTTTACGTATTCTACTCTTATGTTCAATCAAGCGTTCTCTTAATGTCCTTGAAGAAAATCCCACATATTGTAATAAACAATTACATTGGAGTAAATAAATTATCCCCTTGGAGGAACAATTAGAGAAAGTGGTGAGTGCAAAGACTCTTCCTTTTGAAGTACTGGTAATTGCCCTACTCTTGAGTATGTTCTTGCAAATTGAACAATTGCCACAGGGATGGCAACCAACTGTCAAGGTACTCTTGATGATAGGATTGGGGAGTGCTGGAGATAGGAGGAAGGTGGCAGTGTGGAGGAGCTAACCATTGCTTCATTGCGATGGACTGACCATCACCTGATTTTAGGTTTACTGCACCCCCCAACCTTTGCAGGACATATTATAATAATGGTCCCTCCCAGGAGGCTTATGGATCCGGGTGGATCCCTGAAGGCTTTTGGGGAATTTCCTGCCACCTCGGTAAGCAATCCTTTTGATGCTCTGGTCACTCTCTGGAATAGGGAAATGACTAGTGCAATAGACGCAATTGCTCTGGAATGTCCCCTCTCGAGTAGCAGAGCTAAACCTTCTCTTTGGTTCAACTAGGAGCTGGCAGTGATGAAGCGAATGAATAGGGTCTAGAGTATGTGTGGCGTACCAAGCACAATAAGTCAAACTGAAGAAGGCTGTTTCTCTATCTAAAGGCATATGCCGTGGCAATTGACACTACAAAAAAATCTTTTTTTGGCCAACATTGTGTCTGCAAAAAACAGTCCGGCAGAGCTGTTCTAATGGTCAGAGGCTTGTTAAACCCCACCTTACAAGATGGGGTCCCTGACCATTTGGTAGCTCACTGTGAAGCATTTGCTCGGTTCTTTTATCAATTTTGACTTGGACACCATGATAATGGCAGTCTCTGAGGATGTAGCACTAATACCTGCTTGTCCGGTTTTAATTGATTCATTTCAATTGGTGCAGCCCAAGTATGCGGACAAGATCCTTGGAGAAGTGAGATCGGCCACATGCATTCTGGCTGATAAAGGAAGCCAGAGGGGGTTGGCAGGGTGGGTGGAGGTGGTGGTTAATGCCTCCTTACAGGAAGGCAAGATTCTAGCCAGCTTAAAAGAAGCTGTTATAAAACTGCTGTTGAAAAAAACACCACTGGACCCCACCTAATTGAACAACTTTTGGCCCGTTTCCAATTTCCCCTATTTGGGCAAAGTCATGGAACATGTGGTGGCCTCGCATCTCCAGGTGTTCTTGGAAGACACTGATTATCTGGATCTGGTGTAGTCTGGCTTTAGGCCGGGACATGGAATTGAAACAGTGGATGATCTACACCAGGAGCTGAACAGGGGAAGTGTTTCCTTGTTGGTCTGCTAGAACTCTCAGCAGCCTTTTATATTGTAGACCACGGTATCAGGGTATAGAAAGGTGGGGTATAAATAGAGTAAATAAATGTTATATCTTTACACTTCAGGATTTTGTCTAATGTCTTAGCTGCTCTTCCATGTCTTACATTTCAGGCCTCTTGACTGTAGTCTCAATTCTGACTAATGCCTGGGCTAAGGTATAGGAAATTTTGAACTATTCCAGTGTTTTCATAATTTGCTTTAAAGTTATGGAAGTCATATATGGTCATTATTTATGTTTTCTTAATGTCCAACTGCAAACCTCCATTTCTTCTACTTTCTTCTTTGGCTTTCTTGTGAAATCATTCCAAGTCTTTTCTAATTTTTGCTAGTATTATTTATTTATTTATTATTACGATTTGATAAACCGCCCTTCCCGAGGCTCAGGCCGGTTTACAGCATATAAAAACACATAAAATTTTAAAACACATAAAATTACATCTTAAAACAGATGACAAACCCAACCCCTTACAGTCGCATAAAATCATAACCAGACATAGCTGATTCATACAGAGTGGCAGTGGTACGGCAGGGTGGCAAGTTGTTAATCATGCGCCGGTCAGACATCAAACGCCTGCCTGAACAGCCATCAGGTCCCACAGGGCTCGCGTCTCCGGTGGCAGTGAGTTCCATAAGACCGGCGCAGCCACTGAAAACGCTCTCTGCCGCGTGGTAGAGAGCCTGCAGAGCTTCATACATGGGACTTCAAGTAAGTTAAGCCCCTCTGAACGCAGTGATCTTCTGGGCGCATATGGGGTAAGCCGCTCCTTCAAGTACACTGGCCCCAAACCATGTAAGGCCTTAAAAGTCAAAACTAACACCTTGAAGGAGACCAGGAATTCAATCAGCAACCAGTGCAGTTCGCGTAAGAGTGGTGTTATATGGGCCGTTCTTGTGACTCCTAGCAGCAGGCGAGCTGCCGCGTTCTGCACCAGTTTAAGTTTCTGGATCACCGACAAAGGTAGGCCAATGTACAGCGTGTTACAGTAATCGAGCCTCGAGATGACCGTGGCTTGGATCACCATGGCCAGGTTGCGGCAGGAGAGATAGGGAGCCAGACGTTTTGCTTGCCGCAGATGGTAAAAGGCTGTCTTGCAGGCACAAGCAATTTGTGCCTCCATAGACAGCTGGGGATCCAGCCGGACCCCTAAGCTCTTTACTGAGGACTGTGGGCATAGTGCCACGCCATCAAACGTCGGCAGCTGGATCTCCCCCGGGTGGCCCAGCCACAAGATCTCCGTCTTCATAGTGTAAATCTATTTTTTAAATTATCTTTTAGATTATCCTTAAATTCTACAGGATTATGCCTGGTCAGTTTCCTGACACTGAAACTGCATCAATGTTCTGGCCTGGTGATTCCAGGCCAGAGTGCAACAGTAGCAACTTCCATGGGTGCTACTTCAAAGGTTGGTTGAGGGAGCTGTTGGGCACTGCTGGGCTACAGCTTGACTGCTGAGCCTTCCACCAGCTTCTCCTCATCCTTACTTTCCAAGCTATCACAACAGCTATGATGTCCCTGCTGTTTTTTCTGAGAGAATTTCTGCTAGTTTCACCCTCTACTACTGCTCTTGTCCAATAGCTGTTAGGCAGCTTTCGTCTGGCTCCTCAGCAAATGCCTGTCTGCAATAGGAATGCACTATAAGTATCAGTGCTTTCATCAGCATAGCCTTTTGCTTACCAGGAGCACACAGTGTGGCTGCGTGCTCCCGTGAGGCCAAAGGCTATAGAATAATAGTGCTATGAAATGGTAGGTCTATTATGTGTGGTAGCACTTCCTGTGTTACATTTTCTTCATGTACTGTTTTGCATGAGAACAGCCTCTGCTATTATCAGGTGATGAATATGCATGAGCACTATGAACCTTACAGAAATCTATATATTGAGCAGAAGATTGTGCATAACCTGTGCAACAGAAGTAGAGAAATATGCTTAACGTGCTTCATAATTTCTTGAATATATGCAGAATAGCAGACTTTAGACAGCTCTGGACACATTTCTGTGATTGCTCACATGATTATAGATTACAAAATCCGCCTGTTCCTATCATTGTCACACTTTAAAAACAAGTACATTGAAATCTTAGCTTCTATAGATACTGACAGCAGCGTGAGCAGTATCCTGCACTGTGATCGCTGCAGCTTACTTCATGCTTAAGTCAGTAAAGATATAGGGCTTCCACTTCCCTTGGGAGCCCATGCACTAGTGTAATAGACTTCACTGTCAGAAGTCATTTCCTAGAGATCTGCTTTAATCATGGGTGTGCTTGGAATAGCATTTCCCTCCTTTTCTGGATCAGTTCAGGTTTCTCTGTTTGATAGTGGCTTCTCAGTGATCCTTTCCTCTAGTGCCTGCTGAATACCATTGTCACCTGCAGATCTACTTTATATACAGGAAACTATAACCAAGGAGACAGTGGGTTTATGAGGGGAGCTATTTGAACATACTGTCGTTGGAAAACATACAAAGTGCAATAAAGACAGGTTTGCATGAGTCCACAACCTGTTACAACATAGTTGCTTCCAACAGTTAAAATTCATATTATTAGCAAGATTCAACATGTCTCTAGGACTAAGCTATAGCTGAGCCATTAATACTCTTTTACATTACCGGTTCTGTGTGGTATGTTAACTCAAAGTTTTTTAAAAGCTTTTAGTCTTTTTCAGATGTTACATGTATTTTCTGATAAAGAAACAAATCTTAGTAATCACTACCTATGTTCCAGAGCTATTCAAACATTGGCCTATTATAGCAGCTTTTTTTTACTACCAAAGACATGCCTGCCTTTGTCTGAATTTCTGGATGACATTTGGGATTGCTCTGTTAGGATTTGGCACGGTGCCTTGTAGTTAATAGAGTATTCTGAGAAGAAACCAGAAGCAGTTACCGATAACCCTGATTGCAGGAGACCAAACTCAACCCGAGCTATTCAACTGAAAAGTTATTTCATATGTAAGCTGCTAAATGCCTTAGCAGGGTTGGTTCCATGATCATCCCCCTCCCTCCTAGAATATCAAAATACACAGATACTCCAGTCCCATTCTATACAATCAGTGGTGTAGTAAAATGACATCCCTTCTATAGGGGCAATAATTGGTTGAATCCATGGATGCAGAACCCATGTTGTTGTTGTTGATTATGTTTATTTATATCCCACTTTTTCTCTCCAGAAAGGAGACTCAAAGTGGTTTATATTCAAAGCATTTCAATACAATTTAAAATCCAAAAATATACAAACATTAACATAGAATTAAACATCAATGGTATTAATTAAAAATTAACAGGTAAAATCCATAAAACTGATTTATGACATATTCAAAGACAAAACCACAGGATCCCCTGATTTGATCTTTAAAATGTTATTCTTTAAAAGCCGGTTTTTAAAAATTCCCCAAAATGAGTGAAACATTTTGAAACTGGGGGAGGGCTTACAGTGGTAAATGTGTCCTACAAGTGTAACAAGTTTCATCTTTGGGAAACCTGACTTGGGCAAGATGGTCCATGCTCTGGTTACATCCCGAATAGATGTACTCTACGTGGGGTTGTCTCTGAAGACTGCCCAGAAGCTTCAACTAGTCCAACGTTCGGCAGACAGGTTGCTCACTGGGGCTGGGTACAGGGAGCACACAACGCCCTTGCTACGCCAGCTCCACTGGTTGCCTATCAGCTTCCAAGCACAATTCAAAGTGCTGAATTTGGCCTATAAAGCCCTGAACGGTTCTGGCGCAGTTTACTTGTCCGAACATATCTCCCGCTATGATCCACCTGGGGAGACCTTGCTCGTTGTTCTCCCATTGTCTCAATCACATCTGGCGGGGACAAAGGACAGGGCCTTTCTGTGGTGGCCCCTCGGCTATGTAATTCCCTCCCAAGCGAGATTAGATCTGTTGCATCCCTCTTGACCTTCCAGAAACAAGTGAAACCCTGGCTATGTGATCAGGCCTTTGTAGATTAGGTTGACTTGCTGACGTGGCGACTTTATAGAACTGACTGACTGCTCCTTGGATGATGATTCAAACCAGCGATTGCTGACTGCTTGGTTGTTTTATATTGTTTTTTATATTGTTTTATACTCTTTTATACTGTTTATTTCTATGCTGCTGTTAAATTGTATATTTATGTTTCAGGTATGGGCACCATGGGGTGCTGATTTGTTAGCCACCCTGAGTCCCTCTGCGGAGGTTGAGATAGGACGGGATATAAAAGCCCGAAATAAACAAACAAATAAATACTATTTTACTAAAATAGTATGTAAAATTTAAATTATACAGATTAACAGTTTGGATATAGATAATGGAATGGGCTATGTGTGTTTCTATAATGTCAGAAATTAGAAAGTACTGTGGAACACATTTTAACGATCAGGATTAGTCATTCTCTTGCTCAAGTCAGTTTCTACTAGTAAAGTGAAATCTAGGCAATGAATTTGAATTTCAGTTCAATGCCATGTTGAAGAAAGATGTCTGAACTGGTGCCACAACGAGCTGAATTGGAGGGAATTTCTATCTGTTGTCTATACTTGTTCATGATTGCTTGATCAGTACTGAGCTCCTGAAACAAGAATGAGTTGTGTTAATTTGAGATTTTCTTGTATGGATTGAGATAATTAGCCCATTTCTCCCTTTAAAGCATGTATTATTTCATAGAATTATGTAATAGTATAGAACCAAGAGTCAAGGATCAACTGGATTCAGAAGTTGTGAAACTGAAAGTTTAACTGGCACTGGAGGTCCTAAGTCAGTTAAATGGATAGGAAGATTGAAGAAAATATGGAAGGCTCAGTACTGCACTGGCACACAATATCTTTGGAGATTATGTCAGTCCTTAGGTATCTAAAAATAAATTAGGCCAGATTTACATCCAGGTTACCATATTCTAGTATCTGAAATCTCAGTAGCATATTATGCATATTTATAAAATATGCAAAGGAAATATAGCATACAAAATTTACATTAAAGCAGAGAAATCACACTTAAGTGTTGCATTGTTTTGCTACTACTGTGTTTCATTATTGACATCATTTATACAGAAAGCATCATCCTGAGAGAGTAGTAACAGGTAAAAATGCTAGATTTCGAACATGAAAACTAAGTTTAAGCCCTACTTGTTTATAAAGCTTACAGCAAAGTGGGAAACTATCCAGGGTTTAGTAGCTGCCCTAATACTGCAATGTGGAGGATTGCAGTGCCCAATATGCTTCCGATGGTCCCTCCCCACATTTTTTTATTTAGCCAAAAATGCCTCTTAGTGCTATTCAAAATGGAGGCACAGAGGTTTCTGGTAGTGTCATTTTGTTGGGTTTTTTGCCATTAGGATTTTTAGTACTTACAGTAAAAGGGTCCATATCTATGAAAATACCAAAGGAAGCTGTACAAGACGTGACACACAATCAGGTGCTTTGGATCTCAAATCTGAGAGAAAAAAGGAGGAAAAGTAAATATCATTGTCATCATCATCATTTGATTCATACGTAAAAATGCAGAATAAAGTGAGTGCAAATGGGAGAATCGAAAGGAAAAACGGCATGTAGTTTCATTCAGGGATACAGATGCAATAGTTAATTTTCACTTTAAAAATTCTAGTTTTAATTTTCTCCCAATTGACTAGTTCAGCCATGCTAAGATGTTTGTACTGCCAGTGCCACCCAACTACAGGTTGTTAATGACCACAGTTAAGGTGGTGCTTTTTGCATATTAATTCCCTCTCATTCCACTGATTACAATTTCCCACTCAAACATATGCTTAACAATCTGCCAGCTGATTAAATGGCTTTTGGTGTACAAACAGAGCTGCTATTGGATTGCCAGATCGAAAACTGGAGGGGGTTCCTGTATCTTTAATGGTTGTTTAGATGAGGACATTTCAGCAGGTCTGGCTTGTGAAATGGCTCTTCTGTCGAACCATCAAAAGTACAGGGCTCTCACCGGTTTTCATTCTGGCAACCCTAGGCTGCCTTGCCATTCAGCAAAATGAGGCCGTAGCCTCAGATATTTATTTGTTTATTTAAAACTTGTATATCCCGATCTTCTCTAACCTCTGTAGAGGGACTCGGACTGGCAGTTAGCGAGCTATTAAATATAACACATACTGAAAGGACTAAAACTGCCTGTACTTTCCTTCCCAGTGCTTCTTGCTTCACATTGTTTTGATATCTGTCCATTATCTCCAATCCTAACTATTGTAGTTGTTAGGAAGGGCCATGGTAATTATAGTTGCTACGATTCCACTTCTAACTGCCATGACAACATAATCATTTTTAAATAATTTTCCTCTCATGTACAGAGGAAGAGTTGTTGGAGGCTACAAACAATGTGGTTGTCATTGCCTGTTTTTGGTCAAAAGATATTTTGTCACTTGTGCTCCTTCTGTTTTTATCAGTTTTATACTGATTTATGCAATGCTTTTGATAGGATTTTTTTAAAAAAAATGTCAGCCACTCTGCTGCTGAATATGCATGCCCAGCGTGGAATATATCTCACCACATTAAAACAGTGGATGTGGCTCCTAATGAGACATGCTGCATTATCGCAGGATATCTACGCCCTACACCACTGGAGAAATTATACTGTTTAGTTCAGTGTTTTTCAACCTTTTTGAGCCGCGGCACATTTTTCACATTTACAAAATCCTGGGGCACACCACCAACCAAAATGACACAAAATGACACTCTAACACAGTAATACATATAGTTAATATGTTTTTAAATGTATTTATACACTCAGTGTGAAACCTGGGCCTCTTTCGATGAACACAACATAGATATCCTGGCAGGAATGGCAGAAAGACACACATGAAGGTCTTGCTCAACAGCTGGGAGTTATAGTTCACCCGCAATCAAAGAGCATTCTGAACTCCACCCAAGATGGAATGGAATCACACTTCCCACACAGAACTACCATAACCAAGAGAAAATACTATAAGAGTTTGGTGTGTATTGACCTTGAGTTGTAGTTCACCTATATCCAGAGAGCACTGTGGAGGGGAGGGAGGAAGACGTGGGGCGAGTATGTGCAGTAGCGCCCACACAGGTCACATCTTCCTCCCTCCCCCCTCCCGCAGAAGCGGCAGCATGAGCAAAGCGAGACAAAGCAAGCAGAGCGAGGCTGGGAAGAAGGGAGCCTGAGTGGAGAAGAAGAAGTGTTCGGCAGGAGGGGGAAGAAAGGGTATTGGAGGTTCCAATTTCCCACGGCACACCTGATGATCGCTCACGGCACACTGGTTGGGAAACACTGGTTTAGCTGATAGGATTCCACTTGACATCAATCAGGAAGTAGCAGCCTGTAATGAAAGGACCAAGGCATTGACATCTCCAGCCCATCCTCTGTTTGGATATCAGCCAGAGTGTCAATGCCTTAAATCAAGGAATAAGATCTACAGAGGTACTCACAGGAACACATCAGCAAGCGAGAGTCCAAAAGGGGCAGGTCAAAACCCAGCAGTTCAACCAGTGGCTGATACTGGATGAGAAACTCCCCCTGGACACACAGAAGACTGGGCAACTTGGAAGGCATTGAACAGACTGTGCTCTGTTCCATGAGATGCAGGGCCAATCTTAAGAAATGAAGTTTCATAGTGGAGTCCACGACATGCGAGTGTGGAGAAGCAAACCACAGACCACCTATTACAATGCAGTCAGTGCCCGGCCACATGCACAATGGAGGACCTTCTTACAGCGACAACAGAGGCACTTGAAGTCAACTTTTCATTTCCTTTGGGAAATGAAAGGAAATGTAGTACAATGCCAAGCTTTGTTTGTGGTTTTTGAATGCATTGTAACTATATTCTCAATTCGTTTCTCACACGATAAATAGAATAAGATAATAATTTGGGATCTTGGATTTTGCAGTTTAAGGAGGGGGTACTTAGAACCCTCAGCCCTCATTTACCCTGCCATATAATCTAGTTTCGAAATGAACTGGATTAGGAGGCAGTGTAGACTCATATAATTCAGTTCAAAACAGATAATCTGGATTCAGAAACTGGATTGTATGGCAATGTAGATGGGGCCAAGTGCAGTGGTTCTCAATCTGTGGGTCCCCCGGTGTTTTGGCCTACAACTCCCAGAAATCCCAACCAGTTTACCAGCTGTTAGGATTTCTGGGAGTTGAAGGCCAAAACATCTGGGGACCCTCAGGTTGAGAACCACTGCTCTAATGCCTTACCAAACTACAAATCCCAGAATTCTATAGAATGCAGCCATGACAGCTAAAGTGGAATCATAGTGCTATAACTTTGTAGGATGAAAGAACCCCGAGGAGCTGTTTTACCTCAGTGTTATTAAACACAAAATGGGGCGTACAATTATTCCTTCTTCCACATTTTATTGTGGAGAATTGCCTTAGAACACAGAAAGAAAGATGGCACCTTCTTCACGGCCTAGTCACCTGCGTATAAAAACACAAAATAGCCTGCAAAGGGAAATATTGTGTCTTTAAGCAGAATGTTATCTGCTTAAAGCATGATAGAGAGGCTTGCCTATCTCCCTGCCTCACCTTTCCTGAAGTGAGGAGATTTACTGTATATACTCGAGAATAAGCCGTCCCAAATATAAGCCGAGGTACCTAATTTTACCACAAAAACTGGGGAAACATATTGATTCGAGTATACGCCAAGGGTGGGAAATGCAGCAGCTACTGATAAATTTCAAAATATAAATAAATATTAATAAAATTACATTAATTGAGGCATCAGTAGGTTAAATGTTTTTGAATATTTACATAAAACTCTAATTAAAGATAAGACTGTCCAACTGTTAAACCATTATTCCAACCTTCTTCAATGCAAATGTGCTCACGTAAACTTCCAATAATAATAAAGAGAGTAAAATAATACATGTAATAATAACCATAATAAATAGAGTAAAATGCTAAATGTAATAACAAGAATAATAAAGACTGGGCTGTGGTGCAGCTAGGTAGTAGCCTGCTGCATTAAATCACTACTGACCAAGAGATCATGAGTTCAAAGCAAGCCCGGGTCAGAGTAAGCTCCTGACCATTAATAGTCTAGCTTGCTGTTGACCTATGCAGCCCGAAAAACAGTTGCATCTGACAAGTAGGAAATTTAGGTACCGCTTTATGTGAAAAGGCTAATCTAACTAATTTATGACACCATAAAACCTTCCAGCAGTGCGCATGGGAATGAAGAAGTACTCCATCAAGGACTCGGTGTCACAAGTGAACGGTGAATCGGCAGCTGCCCTGTGACCAGAATCGAGCATACCCACATGAAGCTGGAAAGCTGGAATGTTAAATTGCCTCTGTGCCTGTGTCTATATATGTTGTATGTCTATGGCATTGAATGTTTGCCATGTATATGTGCATTGTAATCCACCCTGAGTCCTCTGCAGGATGAGAAGGGTGGAATATAAATACTGTAAATAATAAATAAATAAATAAGTAAAGTTAAATACTAAACGTAATAATAAGCGAGTAAAATAATGTAAATGTAAAATAACAATAAGAATAGAGTAAAATAATAAATGTAATAACAACAATAAACAGAGTAAAATAATAAGTAACGGCTTGAGTATAAGCCAGGGGAGGGGGCTTTTTCAACCTGAAAAGGGCTTATTCTCGAGTATATACAGTAATTAAAATCTTTTACGTGACATGTTCTTTGTACTGAACCTTAGTCCCTACATTAGTGGATATGCTGGTTATGGTGATCTGTATTGTCTAATAGTATTTGTTTCTCCAACTCAGGCATGGGCAAACTTTGACCCTCCAGATGTTTTGGACTTCAACTCCCGCAATTCCTCACAGCTTCAGGCCCCTTCCTTTTCCCCCAGGAAAGGAAAGGACCCAGGAAAGGAAAGGACCTGTTAGGAATTGTGGGAGTTGAAGTCCAAAACACCTGGAGGGCCAAAGTTTGCCCATATGGGCCTACTCTAATGCATAAGAGGTACACCAGAGCCTTACTCTGGCTGTTGCCTTTAGTTTTAGTAGCCAAACATTTGAAAGGCGACGAGTAACTTCCTCTTCAAAATCTAGATGTGGAAAAAAATCCCATATATATCTGTCAAGAAGCTTAATATCTGGTGTTACAGAGATGCTCTTTTTTCCAGCACTCATCTGTCTCTTCTGGAATGTTCCATCAGGTGTGAGAGTCAAGGGATTTTCTGCTTGTTTTTGTTCCATTAGAGAAAACATTCTCTTTCTAGAATAACTGCTCCACATTGGAGGATGAGGAGTAAAAGAAAAATGCCTGAGAGAGATAGACTACGACAGTTGTGAAATTTTAATAGAAACTAGTTTTAAGCGTTTGCATTTATTTGGACATTTAGGCTGTACCCTTCTAGCCTCAACAGCTGAAAACGGTGCTTTATGTGGTAAATGAAATTAGCCTCGTGGTCTGAATGGTTCCCAAGAGGGCCCTTTTGGAACAAATCTTGCGATATTATTACTCCAGCAGGAGGAGGTTGACTGAGCACAGGGGAGAAACGAGAGCAGGCCCATGGAGTATTGCTCAGAAGTGTATGGAAGTGTGGGGATCAGAAGGAGAATGGCAGGAGACATGCCAAGCGGAGATACACTGACAAGAGTAACATGAGGAGATTTGCAGGTCATTCAGGCCGAAGCGCCTTGACAGAATGACGTGGAGAAATTTGCACGGCGAGAGCCGAAATTGCCTTCTGTAGGATTTAATGCTACGTAACCCATGTCAGGAGAAGTAGAAGCAAGATGGAGAGAAAATGCAAACCACAGCTCTCGCTCTCTCTCTGTCTCTCTCTCTCTCAGGATCTGATTAAACAGAGCTGCCAAAAAAGGTCAGCCCTCGTTGACTTGCTGACAGGCTGGCTGGAAGGCACCATGAGTTGGAAAGGAAGTGATATTGATCACATTTTAAAAACAAAAGAACACACATCCCGAGCCCCCTCCAGCCATGTGATAATTAGTTAATGGTAGCTAGTTGTTTGTTGTTGTTTAGTGTTGTTTTGCAAACAGGGGGAAGGGAATGCTGTTGTGCCTGTAGGAAAGACAAAAGGAAGCAAATTCAGTGTGCGTGATACACAGCAATTTAAAGCAACTGCAGATAGTGATATCAGGGCCGCAGATACCGAGTTCCGATAAATGGATACTGGAAGCGGGCTGCCCATGGATCCGTGCGCCTGGTGAGACGAAGAAGCTATTACCAAATATTTCCCAATCAATAAATCTTACTAAGTTGAAGAGGAAGCCACCAAGGTAATTTATTCAAGTTAGCTGAAGTGATGCCAGCTCGCGGTAATTTGCCAAAGGAAGCTGAGATGCTATACAGTACAAAACATATATTTTGATAGACAAAATCCTTTAAATTCCATGCACCCGGCCCAGCTGGAGCCAGCTTTGCTGTGACTGGCAGAATCCCATTGATGTCACAATCAGCTGGGTGGTATTCCCTAATGAGGTGGGACTGTGGCGCCCGCCATCCAAACAAAGAGCATTCCTTGCTTCCAAAGCAGATTTCTGTTCTCCAATGGCTGGAAGGGGCAGGCTGGTCTGGGAGACAAAGGTTTGCAAAGTACTTTGAATGAATGAATGCCTTTTGTATATATGAGTAAACCCATGTATGTATTTATTGTATTGATAATTGTTAATTTTATTGTGAATTTTAGATGTTTTTAGATTTTAAATGTTAGCATTGAATTCTTGCTGGTTGCCAGTCTGAGTCCCTTTATTGAGGTGAGAAGGTCGGGGTACAAAAGTTTTAAATAATAAATAATAATAATAATAATAATTAACGTGGGTCTGGCACCCATGGTGCCCATGTCCATTGTGTTTCCTGTGGAGTATTGTCAAATGTGATGGGATTAGCAATCCAGTCCTGGGAAAGGGGGAAATGTCATTGTGAGAGACAGGGCATTACCTTCTTAGCGTTCAAAAATGCCATGCCAGGTGATTAGTGTCTTTGTTATGTCCAAGTAGCTGCACAAAGGGCAGGCAGCCCAAACCCCAGATTCCTGTTGTCTCTGCACAACTGGATTTATAGGGCCATTCCATCTCTACTGGCCCCATAAATCCAGTTGTGTAGAGACAACAGGAATCCAGGATTTGGGCTGTCTGACATCATCTCCATCAATAGAGATGATGGGTCCTTGAGTCTTTTATTATTGAGATGATGCCCAGGAAAATCGATGGAAAGAGTTCCTGGATCATGAGGTGCTGATGAAAGGTCACCAAAAGGTCTTGATCGGAGGCATACTTCTCCAAAGTTTAATATAAAACATAAAATATTAAAAACAGACACAAAAGGGGGTCTGCGGATACCGAGGGCTCCCAACGAAGGAACCTGGGGCACCTGCAGTGGCAGAAGTTGGCAAAGGGGTTTGGGGAGATGAAGGGGTGGTTAGTATGGGGGAGAGGGAAAGAATCAGCCTTGCTCTGTGGGCCGTGGAGGGCCATGGGGGCTGTCTGGTTCGATGGCCACTGAAGCCGGCTGCGGGAGGCGAAAATGGGAGGAAAGGACACAAAGGGCAGAAAGAGATACAAAGAGGCAGAAATAGAGGATAATGCACCAAGGTGCATGTTTATTTAGGAGTTAGGGCATGGTATAACTCATAAAGAGGAAATAATATTTCACAAAGTATCCCGGGTGCTGGTAGTTACTGCTGGGCTCCTCCATATGTCCGCAAAGCCAATTAATGGAACTCCAGGCTCCCACTACCTGCGCAACTCTCCGATGCGTTACTGTGTTTAGTAGTGTAGTACTTTGACCGGGGGGGGGGGTGTTGGTGCTCAGGGCTCAACAACATGAGGACAAGGAGGAGTATCAAGAAGGATACAAACAAATAGTCAATGAGTAGTAATAAAGTTTATATAAGAGGCAACGTAACGTGGAGAGACCCGCCGGCTGCGAATAGCGAATAGCAACAAAAAGCGCCAAGGCGCTGTAAACATTTGAGGCCCCACGGGCTGTAAATAGTAAGCAGAGATAGGAGTTATATGCCAAAGTACTAATAATAGTGTCCAACTTATAGGTGGGTGAAATACCCAAGGTTAGTCCATGATCCAAATAAAGCAATCCAAATGGAGACCACGGATGGAGAGTAGCCAAAGCGGTGGAGAATTGTAATCCAACACCCCGGTTGGGTGTATTTATAATCCACTGGCTGTATAGACAAGCCGGAGAATTGGAATCCGACACCCCAAGCGGGTGTATTTATAATCCACTGGCTGTATAGTCAGGCCGACGAGTAGAAGTATGGGATCCAAAGCTCGTTTCGACCCAATACGGGTCTTTGTCAAGGCCAGAATTATCCCATCAAATAGTGGTGAAGGTCATGGCTGGACATGCCTAAAGTAAAATACACAGTTCCGTTCAGTAATAGTAATAAACATAACATACAGAAGAGAGGACACTAGGTATCCAATGCAACCAGTAATTATCCAAGATAAGTAAGTAACCAAGCATATTAAGGTAAGTATATAGATCATCATAAAGCGATAATGCTAAATCATAAGGGTACAATATTAACAACAGCAATATGGAAAATCAGGCGAGAAGGAGGATGCTCACCAAACTAGAGGAAATCACTCAGTAGCAGAGTCCAGGGCGTGTAGCAAAAGGCTATAGGAGTAGGTGAGAATAAGTAGGCAAAAGAGGGAGTGTGCGTCACAGGTGATGCGATTAATTAGTGGAGTAGGTCAGTGATATGGACCTTTTCGTTTAAACCGGCAGGGGTTTCGCAATTTAAAGACAAAATCCAACGGGTTTCATGGCGGCGAAGGAGGCAATCAACATCAGCATGGGGTGGAGGCTTAATTTTCTCAATGCCGAAGAAGCGTAGGCTATCAGGGCCATGCGCTGTCGATTTAAAGTGATGGTACAGCGGAGAATCCTCCGACAAATTCCTAATCCTCGAACGGTGTTCCGAAACTCTAACTCCCATCGTCCGTCGTGTCATCCCCACGTAGACTAGGCCACATGGGCACTGGAGTCCATAAATGCAGGATTCAGACTGGCATGTAAAGAATTCCCTGAACGCGAAGTCGCGGCCCGTTCCAGGTATATAAATTTGTTTGCCGGGAAAAACATAGTCGCACTGTGCGCAATGTCCGCATCGATGTGTCTTGGGAGTAAAGGTGCTCCTCAGGCGGGGGGTACGAATGTCGGAATGCACAACTAAGTCCCTAATGTTCTGGGTGCGCTTATGCGCAATGATGGGTGGTTTAGATAGGCCGGGAATGTCCCTGAGGATGGGCCAATATCTGCACACGATCTGTTTCAAATTGGAAGAGTTCATGGTGAGGGTAAGCGGCCACACGAGACGGTCCCTTGAATTCCTGGGGGTGGAGTGGGATAGTAATTGGGGCCTAGGCACCCGTTGAGCCCTAGCATATGCAGACTGTAAGACTTGATCAGGATAGCCCCTAATGCGCAACTTGTTAATCAAGTGGGAGGCTTCCAGGTGGAAATCGGAGGAGGAGGAGGAATTGCGCTTCAGTCGAAGTAATTGTGAAAAAGGGAGATTCCTTTTAAGTGGATGACTATGAAAGCTCTTAAAGTGTAAGAGGGCGTTTTTGTCGGTGGGCTTGTGGTAGCACTTCATATGGAGTTCGCTGTTCTGTACATAGATGTTGAGATCCAAAAAATTGACAGAAGCCTCACTGACGCTGAACGTGAAATTGATAAATTCTGCCCAGGAGTTCATCCAAGACTTGAAGGGTTCCATAGGTGTACCTCTCCTCACGAGTAGTATTACATCATCGATGTACCGGCCGTAAAACTTGATCTGGGCTGCCAGTGGGTGCGGATTGGGCCCGAAAATCTGGGTTTGCTCCAGGGAATCCATATACAAATTGGCGACGGTAGGCCCGATGGGGCTACCCATGGCCACGCCCCAAATTTGCAAGAAGAAATCATGGTTAAACATGAAATAGTTGTAGTCCAGACAGCAATCCAGCAGATCCATGAGAAAGGAAGTAGGTGGAATGTCCTGAATCAGAGGTTGTAGCTGATCAAAAGTGTCCATAAGTACAAGCCTAGCGTCCTCCAATGGGACATTGGTATACAAGGCCCCTACATCGCATACCACCAGTAGGTCACCATCATCAACTGGGAAATGTTCCAATTTACAGATGAGGTCTCTGCTGTCCCTAATGTAGGCTGGCTTGGACTGTACTTTGGGTTGCAACAAAGAATCCAAATACAACGCGAGTGGTTGCAAGAGACCCCCGCTGCAGGAGACTATTGGTCTGCCAGGGACAGGAGTGGTATTCTTATGAGTCTTAGGGAGTAAATATAGGACCGGTATGCGTGGATGTAGGTTGATCAGAAATTGAGACTGCTGTTTGCTGAGATATCCCATCATCTCCCCATAATGGATGGTATTATGGACAGTGGCGCGGTAAGATGCGGTAGGGTCTTTACTGAGTGGTTTGTAATATTTTGGGTCATTAAGCTGGCGGTATGCCTCTTGTAGATAATCCCTGGTGTTCAAAACTACGAGACCGCCCCCTTTATCCGCGGGCTTGATGGTCAAATCAGGATTGTTGCCCAAGGCCCTGAGGACATCAATGTCCGATCTGGTCAGGTTGCGGTCGTGGTTGGGTAAAGGGGCCTTGAGGGCGTTGAGGGCCTCCTGTTGCACAATGTCCTCGAACATCCGAATGTTGTTCGAGACCAGGGAAGGGGTGAAAAGGCTCTTATTCGAAGTTTAGAAGATGTGACAGTGTGACTAGAAGAGTCCGTGTTGGTGGAAAAAAATTCCTTGAGGCGAATAGCTCTGAATAGAGATGCCAGGTCCTTGCGAATGTCAAGGTACTTCCGATCAGGAGTGAATACGAAGGAGGGTCCAAGTCCGAGCAGTCGTAATTCCGTAGGGGACAAATGGTAGTCAGACAGGTTGACTACTAGGTCTTGGGTCGTGGCCCCTTGCCCCTCTGAAAATGGCGCTGAGGGCGCGGACGTTCGCGGAAATTATATCCTTGTGGGGCAGTCTCCTCCTGCGGTCTAGACGTGGATGGTCCCTGTTGTGGTGCCACAGGCTGGTCGGGGGTAAGTTCGTCTCCAGATGAACCCGAGTAAACTGACTCACGGGAAAAGTGGACGGCTCGGCGTCCCATGGGGTGACGGGGACGGTTATACACTTTGCCCTTAGCGTAGTCATCCAAGTCGCGTTTAAACTTATTCGCCTTGTATGCCTTGATTTCCGCATGAAGTTTGGCGCACTGTTCTTGAATCTGTGCGATGTTGGGTGCGGTGAGGCGTCGCCAAGGTCCGATCTAATGGTCTGTATCTCCGTGGTCAGATCCTGTAATTCCATAGAAGAACGTTCGATAAGAAGAATCATCAGGTCAGTGGCACACTTATCGAGGATGCGGTACCACGTCTTGGAGAATTCCGTGTCATCGGCATAAGTGCCAGGTGGCAGGTGTACGCGCAATCCCCGAGGGATAATTTTGTTCCGCACGTAGTCAGCAAGGGCCCCGGCATTGAGTTTCACCCGGGTGTGTCGAAGTTCTTTCTTTAGGAGGTCCTGGAAGGAGGGGGGAGCGATTTCCTCAGTGGCGGTGGCATCGGCCCCTAAGTGAACAACGGGGGGCCATGCTTGTAGCAAGTCAGAAATATGTTGCTCACTGTAGGCATTCACGAAGTCCGCCATGGTACAGAAGTACAGAAAGGGACATGGGATCGCCAGCCATCCCAGAAGATGGGGAAAGATAGTAGGGAATGAATTAAGATGGTTTCCTCTGCTTTCTAATTGTTAATGTGATGAGGTCCATAGTGATTGGTTATGGTCCACATTGTGAACTGTATAGGTAGTCAAAAGGTTTATAAATATCCAGGAAGTCCCAAGTTACAAACATCCAATTTATAAATTTACAGACCACACCTGGAATACTGTGTCCAATCATGGGCATCACAATTGAAGAGAGATGTTGACAAGCTGGAATGTGTCCAGAGGAGGGCGACTAAAACGATCAAAGATCTGGAGAACAAGCTCTGTGAGGAGCGGCTTAAAGAGAAGGCAGAGAGTAGACATGATGGCCATGTATAAATATGTGAGGGGAAGTCATAGGGAGGAGGGAACAAGCTTGTTTTCCACTGCCCTGTAGACTAGGACGTAGAACAATGACGTCAAACTACAGGAAAGGAGATTCCAGTTGAACATTAGGAAGAACTTCCTAACTGTGAGAGCTGTTCAGCAATAGAACTCTCTGCCCCAAAGTGTGGTGGAGGCTCCTTCTTTGGAGGCTTTTAAGCAGAGGCTGGATGGCCTTCTGTCAAGGGTGCTTTGAATGCGATTTTCCTGCTTCTTGGCAGAATGGGATTGGACTGGATGGCCCATGCGGTCTCTTCCAACTCTGTGCTTCTATGATTCTCTGTGTGTATGTGTATGTAGTTATAAAATGTACCTGTTCCAACTTACATACAAATTCAATTTAAGAACAAACCTACAGAACTTATCTTGTTCATAATTTGAGTATATAGGAAATGGACAATCTGAAGCCCTTCATGTGCTCTAATGTTTCAGCTTCCATCCATTATGCCCATTGGGAGTTGCAGTCCAACAACAGCTGGAAGGCCACAGCTTGCACATCTCTGATTTATTCAGAGTACAAATAAATAAATCTTACTTGTGTTATTTTTAAGTAAAGTAGATGTGTTTAAAATTCTCATAGAATTTCTTTCTTTTTTCAGTGTCTGTTTTGACAATGATCTTCAAAGGATTTTCCCCTTCTCTACAGAGAATTAAGGTATGAAAATATTTTGGGATATGCTTATCATACAAAACATGTATAAGATTTATCCCTACATTTTGTGAAATATACTGGGAAGCAACGTATTAACTATGAGGTGGGCATTTGTACATGCAAATAGGGTTGCGAGAGTGAAAGTGGAGACAGCTCCTGTACTTTCAGGTTTTGGGGGTGGCCAGGAGGGCCTTTGCACAGTCAAAGCTTGTGTGCCAGCTGCGACCGTACCTCAAGAAGTCTATGCCTTGGTTACATCCAGATTGGATTATTGCAATACACTCTACTTGGGGCTGCCTTTGAAGATAGCCCGGGAACTGCAACTGGTACAAAGGTTGGCAGACAGGCTTCTAACTGCAGCAAATTATAGGGAGTGCACGATTCCCCTATTAAAGCAGCTCCATTAGCTGCCGATAAATTTCCGGTCCCAATTCAAGGTGCAGGTTATGGCCTACAAAGCCCTCAACAGTTTTGGCCCCATCTATCTTCACGATCACATCTTCCCATATGAATTGGCACAGGCTCTAAAATCGGCCAGAGAGGCCCTCCTCTTGTTTCCACCATCATCACAAGCATGGCTAGTGGGGATGAGGGAGAGGGCCTTCTCAGTGGTGGCCCACTAACTCTGGAACACTCTCCCTAGAGAGGTTAGGTAAGCCCACTCACTGTCCTCCTTCCACGGCGATCTGAAAACCTGGATGTTCCAGCAAGCATAGTACAGATAGTACTCTGTTCTCTGCACTTAATCCATTTCCCTGGCCCTATGGTAAGCTGCTTTGCACTATCCCATGCCTGGACCTTTTACAGCCTGGTCACACCCATTTTAGTAATTTTGGTCACTGGTTTTTGTAGATCATTGTCTGATTGAGCTTCAGTGCTGCTGTTTTATATTCCTAATTTTAATTGTGTTTTTATTTGGTTTGTTGTATTTTACAATGTTCTTATTTTAATGGTGGGTTTTTTTGTTTTAATTGATTGTTTTGTTTTTATGTCTTGTGGACATTCTGCTCCATATGTAAGCTGCCCCGAGTCCTTTTGGGGAGATGGTAGCAGGGTATAAGAACAAAGTTATTATTTGAAACACAACATGTACACAGCAAACAAGGTCACTATGCTGAGTGTTGTATTGGATCACACGTTGGACACTTTCCAAGTGTCTAGGACTGTGTGATGTATCAGCAAATAATGCATGCATATGCCAGTAGGGTGGCCTTTTGCAGCTGACAGATGGTAATTTTGTCAGAGCCAATTGTGTTTAAGTGCAAACCAAGGTCTTTAGGCACTGCACCCAGTGTGCCAGTCACCAATGGGACCACATTTACTGGCTTGTGCCAGAGTCTTTGCAGTTTGATCTTTAAATCCTCATATCCAGTTGTTTCCCTTCAATCCTGCTGTCGCCTGGGATTGCAACATCGATGATCTATACTTTGTTGTTGTTATTTTATTATAATTTCAATGTGTGTATAAGAAGAAGAAGTTTCAGCAAGTGTTGTTTGCCACCTGATTGCAAAATAAAGAACACTCCTACACAAACACTAAATGTATAGGAGGCCTTCAATGGTCCATGTGATAACCCGACATATAACATGTAAAATGTCTGTATGGCAAACATGTTTTCCATAATATGCTCATTACGAGTAAATGTGTCAGCTTGCTAGGGGGAAACCAGTTCTTATTGTTCTTCCATGTTATGGTAAATGCATACTTGTGTGAAGTAGCAGACATTACAGTTTACTGAAGAAGTAGAAATCTTAAGACCCCTTTATTAAAATATTTATAAGTCATGCATATTAAATAGTAGAGCAAATATGAAAGAAGAAGCTTTAAAAGCAGTTGAAATTAATTTTTCTCCTTTTGCTTAATCTTCCAATCTTTTTTGAAGTTACCACTTTAGTCACTCTTCAGTTATATTCTTTTAACCTGGACGAGACCTGAATGGATCAAAGCAGAAAGCAAAATGTTTTAGAACAGACCTCGGGCCTCTCAGAGACCTACTTTTTACAGTGCATGCTAAGGCACAAATATAAGTTTCCTATCTTCCTCCTACCTTGTAGATAGATTTCAAAACCCTTTGGGGCTCTGGAAAAAAATCCAACTGTTGTTTATATCATAACTTTGCTGCCTAGCTTTATTTTAGGGGCTGCCGCTGAAGTTTGAGCTACTTGCTTCAGTTTGAATCAATGGGATAATGGTTTTGGAATAATTCCTGAGAGCCAATATAAAAATTCACATATAATCTGTTAGAAAGAGCCTGAGGTTGATTCAATGGTAGGGTGCCCTGGCCTCATTTATATTACTTTGTTACCAATTTGTACTGTATCCAAAGAAGTGGCTTTGTATCCACAAAAGCTCGTGCAAACATTTTGAAAAAGTTACAAGTGTTGTCACATTTCCTTTCCACCATTTTCCCATCCTTCCTCCTTTGAATAAAGAAAAGAGTATTGATTAGTAAATACGATGTGACAGGTGATTTATTGTATTTCTCTTGAAGGTCTGGAGTGGAGATACCTCAGGGAAGCTGGAATCTGGTTCATTTGCTAATCCAGTGATTTTTAAACTGTGCTCCTCCAGGTGTTTTGGACTTCAGATCCCAGAATTCCCAGCTATTTTACCAGCTATTAGGAATTGTGGGAGCTGAAGTCCAAAACATCTGGAGCAGTACATTTTAAGAAACTCTGTGCTAATTGAATAGCCTTCCATATCCAGGTTTCTCCTTGATTTCAATGTCTTCACTCCAATCATTTCTCCCCAGCCCTCTTCTTGTGTTGCTTAAGTAGCATTGAGGGACCTGGGAACCCTAGGCACCTTCTACACTGCCATATAAAATCCAAATTATCTGCTTTGAACTGGATTATATTGCAGTGTAGGCTCATGTAATCCAGCTCAAAGTAGATAATGTGGATTATTTGATTTGATAATCTGAATTATATGGCAGTGTGGAAAGGGCCATAATCTTCAGATTGCACCCAACAGGTCTGAATGGTTGCTACTAAATCATTTTTAATACCAATAATATCTAATTCTGTTTTAATGTTTGTATATGTATATATTTTAAATTGTATTGAAATACTTTTAATGTAAGATGCTTTGAGTCTCCTTATGGAGAGAAAAAGCAGGGTATAAATAAATATGGTGATGGTGATAGCCGAGTGACTCAAAGCCAATGGACCTAAATTGCTGGGTTTGCAATCTTTTAAAGGAGCAAACAGTGGTAAAAGAAACACTATAGAATTTAATACAGTCTGTTTCTCTTAATAAAACACAAATAATATTTATTATAAAATTCGATGCACTTTTATGCTCTAAAATTAGTATGCAGAATTAATTTACACTATGCATTCATGATTTTTTAAAAAATCCATACTCATCTTCAGATTAACAGTGGCAGTCTTATTTATTTATTTATTACTTCAGTTTCTAGACCGCCACTCCCAGAGGCTCGGGGCAGTTTACACAAGAGATAATACACAAACAATTAAAACAGTGGCTAAAAATTAATTCTACTAGAATATTCCAAATGCCTGCTGGAAAAGGTGGGTTTTGCAGGCCCTACGGAATGCCACCAGGTCCCGAAGTGCTTGGACCTCAGGGGGAAGGGCATTCTATAATGAAGGATGCAACTTCTGGTAAGTATTAGAGCAGTGGTTCTCAACTTGTGGGTCCCCAGATGTTTTGACCTTCAACTCCCAGAAATCTTAAATTGTAGGCCAAAACACCTGTGGACCCACAGGTTGAGAACCACTCATCTAGAGTTTTTAAACCTTAACGCCCACTACGCTCTACTACCCTAAGCAAAATCAAGGGATACCTCAGAGTTTGCAGGAAATTCCAAAGTGTGCTTTGGCTTTGCGGATTCCTGGACAGCTGAATTGGGTCTATTTTCATTCAATCCACTGACCACATGCATTCTACTAGCTTTATTCCGTCATCATTCTGACCAGCACAAGGAAAAGGAAGGGAATGGGTCATTTTCATGTCTCATAGCTGCTCCTCACTGACTGGGCAGGTCCTTGCAGACATCTTGCCATCACATCTGCTGGGTCATGAAGGGGTGCCCACACAGTCATTGAGAAGATGTTTGCAAGGGAGCTCTTTGGCTGGCAATTAGAAGTGGCGGCGACATGGAGGACAAGGAAATGGGCCAATAGAGCCAATACAATCTTGGCCTAGCTGAATAATTTGGACTCCAATGTGGATCGCTAATGATTTGGGCTCTGGGTGCTGTCATGGATGGTCCACAGCCAGTTGATCCTGGATTAAGGCTGCTTAATGCTCTGGACTGGTTCTGGTTTAAGCAGCTGGTATAGATGTGGCCTTAATTACCAAAACAGCCTTTTCATTCTTACTTAGGCAGTCCCTCGTAGCCTGAGGATGTATGGTCCTCCAAGTATGGTGTCTTGATGGTGGGTTTGTAGGTGGCTGTGGAGCCCTAATCTTGATCTGCATTTTCTCCTACAGTGAGGACATTGATTTCCAGGTGGAAGGTGGTCCTGGTCAGGGTTGGCTTGACGGGCTTCCTCTTGGCATGTTTCTTGGTGTCAGTGTTGACTTTTGTGGAGAAGTGGTTGCCAAGGTAGCAAAACAGTCAATATTTTCTAATGTTACACCAATAAGCTGTATTTCTGGCATTGCAGTGGGATTGGCTGGTGACTGCTGAAAGAGCGCTTTGGTTTTCTTGATGTTCAATGAGAAGGCTGAGCTTCTCATATGCTTCTGCAAAAGGTGTTTAGAGTGGCTTGTAGGTCTTATTCTGAATGCGCAAAAGCTACGTTGTAATCTGCATGTTGGAGTTCTATAGCAGATGCTGTTGTGACCTTGGTTTTGGCTAAACAGCTTGCCATCTGTCTGATAGATGATTTTCATTCCAGTGGGAAGCTTCCCATCAACAAGATGTAGGTATCATAGCGATGAAGATGGAAAATAAGGTTGGGGGAACAATACATCCCTGTTTGACACCTTAAATTGGTCACTTTGGGAGCCATTGCTGTCCAATACTGTTGCCATAATGTCATCGTGGAGGAGCCACAGAATATTCACAAATTTGTCAGGGCATCCAATTTTTTGGAGGATGGCCAATTTCCAAAACAGCCTTTTCATTCACCAGTACCTATGACTAGGATAGCATTCTGATGCTGAAGCAACCTAAATGTGAGTAAAGTGGCCAAACTGTGAATATCTCTACCCCCCCACCATATTCAACAAACTTGAAAAGTAACTCTTCTGACACAGTGGCTGAGTGGATTTTTTCTTACTCACTTGTGTATACAGACAGAGGGGAAGAGGGGAAGGGGATAGTATTGGGGGGCAGCAGAAGGGAGAAGGGCTGCACCCAAACTATCTCCCTGTGATATCATGGTATGTTACATGCTTCATGATGTCTTATATCTACAATGAGGCATAAAGCTTGATTTCCTGAAGTAAGAATCTGTCATGCATTGATAGCTAATGGCAGCTCATATGCAATGGAATATTTGGTTGATTGCAGCTATATGACCTACTCTGAACAATTATATGGAGATGGAAGCTATTTTGCAAAAAAACATTGTGAAAAAAATTGAATTTTTTGATGGGCAAATCATTAGAAGAATAATGTAAATTTGCAAACTAAAATATCAAAGAATGCCCCCCTCCAAGTGTGAAATGTTATTAGGATAGACATAGAAATAATAGTGCTATGGTTATGATTTTCAGATCAAAAAGTGAGTGGTATTTACAATTCACTGCACACATATAGAGTAACAGAATTGAAGATAATGCAGCAAGACATGATGGAAGCCTACCTGTATTCCATGTCAATATAAACAAGTTGGGTTTTTTAATTAAGAAAATAATGCTAAGGAGCATCAGAAGCATCCTTTGTTGCTCCTGATAATTGAACAAGCTATTCCTGAGAACAACTAATGAGTATTTGGTGGCACACTAAATTGTAATGTTCATTTGCTAACTGGTTCATTCCTGTTTTCTTGAAATTCCTAAGTTATATTTTGGGCAGTAACGAATTGTGAATAGACAGACTTTTAGTGTAAAATATTAGGTGGATTCTTGGTGCAGCTTCAGAGTTTTTCAACTCACTTGAACTTTATCTCTTGTGCAACCACAGTTTTGGGGGGCAATTTTACTTTTCAGATGAATTTGATGCATATTAATTAATTTTAGTTAAATAATCACTCTCTTTTCTGTTGCTATGACAATATGCCCCTCCTCCACTGCTGCACTAGTTTCTTTTTGTTTACCATATCATTTGCAAGTCCCTGCCATATACTATATCTGATTTTTTTCTTATCCTCCTAAGGCAATTTTCTGACATTGATTTTTAACATGGTAAAGTCTATAGTATATGATTTTTATTTGTTCATTTGGATATCCTAATCCATCTTGGAAAGTAGATACATAGCAGCCAAAAAAGTACTCACATTAACATGAAGCACATGCATGCCCTTTGTACTTCCACACAGCGGAATAAAATCCCACATTTTCTGCTTTGAACTGGAATATATAACAGTGTGGACTCAGATAACCCAGTTCAAAGCAGATATTATGGAATTTTCCACCTTGATATTCTGGGTTATATGGCTATGTAGAACGGCCCTCAGCTTCCTTATCCAATGCAATAAAGGACAACAAAACATAATACTAATATATAGGCAGGCCAGAAAGTTTGAACAACCCAGAGTGGAATGAATAATTTAAACTAATATACTCTGAAAAGAAAAAAAAGATAAAATAACATCAGAGATATGTAAAAATAAAGCCAAAAAATCCATAGTGTTTGAGCTAATAATTAGAGAGGACAATCCTATATTCAGATGATGTAGGTAGAAGCAGCAGATATGCTACCTTTACACCAGTGAAAAAGGCATGACATCTTAAAGATATGGGACTCAGATGAAGGGCAGGGGATACAGAAAAAACCCAAATTGTGTAGAAACATTAACTAAAAAAACTAGGCCTCCGGTGTTCCTGCTTACATTCCCAAAGGCCACAACACAAGATTATTGTTTGACTGCTACTATTGACTCCTGCATATGAAAGAAGCCAACACTCACAATAATGACAAAGAAAGAAAAACATCACTTACAGACACACCTACATTTAAAAGAGATGTTGACTCCACATCTCGAAATAAGATGTTCAGAATTTTACATATGATGGGGAGAAATTATAATTATATACATAGCCCTTTGAGGTTCACAAGTTTCTTCACTCTCATATACTCCACGAAAGGGGACCAGGTATTATCAAATTGTTTGGTGGAATTGTCTCTAAGTAGATACGTAGATACGCTTTTCCACCACAACATGCATAGCATCTACCACCTCCAATGTCATGACCAGGAATGACATCAGAACTGCCAATCCCCAAGCATCCCTACAGACAAATACTGAAATCCTGTTATGAATCAACATTTGAGAGCAGAACAAAGAGTAGGAAGAAAACCCGCATTATGGTTATTGGACTGAAAAGTAGAGACTTTTTGTACCTTTAATTGTTTGTAGTTGAAGTTATTTCAGTGAGTGTTGCTTATCATGCAACCAGATAACAAGCAACACCTGCCGAAATTCCCATTTCAACCCAACCATTAAAGATCTGGAAGCAATCTCCAGTTTTCACTCTGACAACCTTAGATGCAGGCATCTAGCCAGGGGCAGCCCCCCGAAATTCTCAGGGTGGTCCGCGAAAAGGCCTTACTGGTACATTATTTAAACTGTTATGTTTATTCATATCATGATCTGATCACCATGCTCATTATATCCCACATTAATGGGGTTATTGGGATAACAATACAAAAGGTTTGCTAGGGTAGACCCTCTTCCACCCAGTCTCAGCCCCGAACCAAACTCAGCCCCCCCGACTCAAAATCCTGGCTACGGCCCTGCTTAGATGGGTAATTGCTGACTGTAGTGGCTTACTCTATATTATGAGTTTTGGAAGCAGTGGAATATAGGTCTCAATGGCAAAGGAAGAACATGCTACCAAGACTACTTACTCACTTTTTAAATGGGGCAAAACATTGTATAGAAATAGGATGAAACTATTTTCGAGTTATAGCTAGTAATCAACATTTTTGGAGAAAACGAATCAATTAGTTTTCAAAACAAAACAAGTAATTTAATATGTGGATTTAATCCCAGTTGTGAACCAGGAAAGTAGGGGGAAGTGGCAAAGAAACAGCACACTGAAACAGAATGATTTTTTAAAAAGTTATTAGTGAGTGGCTATCCATACACATTTCAAAGCAATGATGTTTTTCTTCTTCTTGAAAGCTTAACCTTTTGGCTCCTGTATGTCTGACAGTACAAAAATGGTTGTACTTTGGTATAGAAAATGCTAAGAATAATAGACAAAATAATAGAGGTCTGTTTTCTCCACATTCACATAGTACACTGTGAGTTTCCTTCTGGAGACATGGAAGGAAAAAGGCATTGCAGAAGTCTGGGAAGAATAAAGCTTCAGCTTCCCCATGGCTTTGCAGTAACAATTTATATACTGACCTGGGTAGCAGAAGGATTTTGTTGTCATTGGCAATTCAGATGTAGAGACGCAAAAACATAAAGTAGTAGAAATCTGTTCATGTGGTAAAGGAGGACTAAGGTAAAATCTGGGTCAGAAAGGGTTTCTTATATACAAATAAAACAAAAATACATTTTATTTTAGTGTTTTTCAAGAATTATGTTTGTTGTTCGGAAATATACAAATGCAAAAAAATCCCAGTGCAGATACTGCTATAGTACTGAGCTAGTAGTGTTTGTGACTCAATATGGGGCAGAAAGTTACTGGTATAAGAGATAGGAGACCAAGATCTTTGTTGTGTCTCTAATGAGGCCCGTAATGGAGTTAATGGTGTTCTTTGGCTTACGGAATATAAAATATAAAGAGCTTAGAAATTAGAGAGTAGGCAAAGCTTTAGAGGAGTTGGAAGGAAAGACCCAATCAAGTCATGCAGTAGAAAGTAGTGTTCGCACAACAAATAGAGTGCAGAAGGTTGTGATGATGAAGGGATTGGCAGTTTAGAGAGTACATGCTGCCAGCAGGGTCCATGGAAGAAAAGCACCTTAATTTAAGGCACTTGGTCTAGCACTCTTGGTACATTCTACGAGTAGATGTATTTTGCCAGAAGAAAGGGCAGGTATTGCTACCTGTAGGATTAGTATTTCCCCCCACTTCTGTTGCCTTCTAGACACTGTAGTTTGTGGCAGGGAGAATGTAGGCTTTGGTTTGAATTCATCCTCAGTTCGAAAGACTTCCTAGTCCAAATGTATTGTAAAGATAGAGAAACCTCAGAATGGAGATCAGGGTCCTGGTCCTTGAGCTTATTCATCAGACGTTGCCATCTGAACTAAGAAAGCACTTAGGTAATTGGGTCACAGCTTTTCTCTCTATAATGAGATATATACATTGCTGGAATTGTTAGATTTGTTTCTATGTGTATAAATGTTTGTTATTAATTGCCATTAAGTTGGCTTGAATGTATGGCTACCCTATGGATAAGAATCTCCAAGGCCTCCTGCCATCAAGAGCCTGTTCAGATCCTGCAAATTTACGATTGTGGCTTTCTTTATTGAATCTATCAACCTGTAGTGTTCCCTCTTTTTTATTGCCTCCCACTTTCCTAAACATTACCATATTTGAAACAAATACATGTCCTCTTTTTCATTTTGCATCTTCAGGGTTTTTTTTAATGCAAAGCAGGCCACCCTACATTAGCATCCATCACTGCCTTCGCAGGCTATGGTTAAGAACATTGTTGGGAAGAGTTCTTCTTACCCCCAACCTCCTCCTTTCTCTTTTCCCAATCTTGTTTACGTTGTTGTCTGATAAACCTCTGCAGAGGAGAATAAGGTAGAACATTTTTCTTGCTTCCAACTCCAGTTGCTCTGGTGACAATTTCTTCAGGACTTTATGAACTTGTTACGGTAATTATTTCCTCCTTTAAGCTGCCCACAGAAGGGTGAAGAAACAAGATGAATTGAAAGTGAGGGAGAGCAACTGTGGAGCAGCTATGGAAGATAATGTCTTAATGTTTAGTTTATAACTCAGAACTTTAGGATTACCTATGTGTGTTGTTTCAATTCAGAATATTATACAGAAGAAGAATATTCCAATCACTTTGGTATGTCTCTCTCTCGACATTACTTCGTGAACCAAGATACTTTAGGAAGGACTCATCCCACGCTTTTTACAAGCGCGTTTTCGGAAGTTGGATGTGTCCTTCAATGGACTCTTCTGGTGGAGCGCAGCGTGCACTGAACAGGCCTCACCCTTTAAACCAAAGGTTCATCTGCCGGGGCCTAGCAAGCTTGGACGGTGGCAGCGAGGTCCTCAGGTTGTAGATTTGATTAGAGTTTCCTTCTCTTAGATGGTTGACCCTACAGGGTTAGACGAGCACCATCTGCCTGGGTTTGAATTTCGAGATTTCCTTCTCTTAGGATGGTTGCCAAAAGGCTAGATAACCCAATATGCCCGTTGACGCTCTTTGTCAGACCCTTTGGTTGTGATCTGTCTGGCATGGGAGGCCCTACCAGTGGCTATGCCACCGCCAGCATAGCTCACCACTTCATTAGGGTACGCAAGCCTCTCCCCCACTGCAAGGGGGCATGTAGTAGTTTTTTTAAAATCACGTGACTGCTTGAACATCTACATTATTTAGGACTCATATTATGGATCAGCACATCTGCTAAAGCCCACTATTGAAAAAGTGACCTACTATCAGACTCTGGTGCCTCTTGGCTTTGTTCCAGTTCTTCTTTACCTTCCTGTTCTCCTATACTTTCTAGATAGTTAGCAATACGGGACGCAAAAAAAAAGAAGACAAAAAGAATAATTTCATTCTTTTCCCCCTAAGAGCTGATGGCAGGTGGGTCCAGAGGAATAGGCAAGGAGATGGAAGTCTCATTCAGGGCAGGTAGGCAATGAAGAGTTTCTTACTCAAGGACTCTCTGAAACCTTAGAACCAGCAATGTTATTACAACATACTCACTGAGATTTTTTTTTGCCTCTGCTATGTTATTTTAGGCTTGATTATTTTTGTGATAAAGCCTCTTTATGTTTGGGAATGTCTGTAGTACCATATGGATAGCAATGCCGAGGCAGGTAATACTTGTTCAAGCAGTAGTTTCATGGCTAGAGTTGTTTTTTGAAAACGGTGGTCTTAACTAATATTCTTCATGGCTTAATTTCATAATTCCAAGCATTCTTTCAGCACTTGTTTGTGGAATTTATTTTGTTTTAATATAATTATAATTGTTGTATTCTGTTTTTGTTTTGTGAAAGTAAACTATTGTGGATTCAACACTGCTAAGAATAGCTGCTTTACTTACAGAGTAGTTGCCAAATTTCCAGCTGTGCCTTGGAATGGGTTAAAGCATTATTTGTGACTATTATTACCAGAATGCCTGAGAGAAAAATCTTATTACATGATTTTGCTTAGGTAAATTAAAATGTCATACTCAGCATCCTGATCTCTCTCAGAAACCATCAGTCCCAAATGGATACAAGAGACCTCACTAATACATCTCCAGACAGTGAAGTGGTTTTCTTAATTCCCTTTGCAAATCTAAGCCTCCCTTCTTCCTTCATCTGCATTCTCCATTCATTGTTAACTTTCCCCCCTTGCATGCCTGTAAATGCAAGGCTGTCCCTAGTCCAGAGCTTGGAAATGTTACTTTTTGAACTACAGATCCCACAAACTATCATTCAGAATTGCTGCTGATTCTAGGAGTTGTATTGTTTTGTTGTACATTAAAATATTTTATGTTTTTCTGCATTCTGGCCCATTGGAGTGATGTGTGAGTGCGAGTGATGTGATTTTTTGGTTACATTTGTATGAGCACAGGGACACGTGAGTCAGAAACAGAAAACATTATGATTGTGAATGTGATCATGGATATAATGTTGAACATTTGGTCGTAGGATTTCGGATTCCCCTCATACTGTTAGACATTTTTTAAAATACAAGGTACTAGTATAATGTTATAGGTTAAGCTAGACGCTATCCAAACATTTCATGTTGGTTACACACTTTTTAGACCTGCATCATTTCACAATATAGTAATTCAGTTTTACTAGTAAACCAGAGATCAAACCAGCCCCTTATAAGAGATACAAACACATACTAATAATAATATAATTATGTATTTTATATTACATGTAATATTACTAATAATATTACAATATAATGGTACAGTGTTCCCTCACTTACTGTGGGTGTTACGTTCCAGGACCTTCTGCAATAAGTGAAAAACCAAGATGTAGGGATGCTCTATTTATTTTAATATTTATATATTATTTTAGTAGTTATACACTAGTTAAGTCTTTATAAACTTAAAATAAAGTGAAGGAAAGGAAGGAAATGCCCTTCAAGACTGGAGGGAGGGAGGACTGAGGAGGGAAAGTGCCTTGGAGAGTGGTGGTGGCAAAACCCCACAAAACCGCAAAAATACCATGATATATATTTTAAATTAATACTTTTTTGAAATACGCAAAACAGCAAGTCTATAATAAGTGAACCACGAAGTAGCGAGGGAACACTGTACAGGAATAAAATATCGATTATATAGGGATGGAGAGGTCTATGGGTGGTGGGTAGGCCTGGAAACTTTATGTAAAAGTAAAAGAGGACGCCCCTGTATCTCATTCTGGTTTTTCGCCCCTGGAAAGCCATTTCTGGAAATTTAAACTGCCTTTCAATTAAGGATTATTCCTCAAAGTTGCTGAAATAAAATATGCTCACATTAAGGCTACCTGTATTGCTTCTAGCCACCTAACTATAAATCCTTTTTTATTAGGGGTGGGGGATGGGGTGTTTGATAAAACTTGTTTCATGGCTGTATTCTCCTTTGCACTGAATACAGCGGAAAAATATTGAAATATTTTTGTGGATAACTAGATAGTATCAGCTCATACTTCAGATAACTTTTAATATTTGCAAAAAATGGGCTAGATGCCTATATTTTATTTTTTTCTGATTTTTTGTTTAAAATTTCTAAGCAGTTTGTGTATTTATGTTTCTGATGCACTGCTATGCCAAAGTTTTGGTAGTACTGCTTCTTCAAGTGATAGAAACAGACAGTCGGGACTGCTGGAGGGGCACAAAAGACCATCAGAAAACACTGTATTTTCTGTTGGTCATGGGGGTTCTATATGGGAAGTTTGGCCCAATTCTATCGTTGGTGGGCTTCAGAATGCTTTTTGATTGTAGGTGAACTATAAATCCCAGCAACTAAAACCCCCCAAATATCAGACTCCACCAGTGTTCACATTTGAGCATATTGGGCATATTGGGCATATTGAGTATCTGTGCCAGGTTTGGTCCAGAGCCATCATTGTTTGAGCCCACAGTGCTCTCTGGATGTAGGTGAACTACAACTCCCAAACTCAAGGTCAATGCCTACCAAACTCTTCCAATATTTTATGTTGATCATGGGAGTTCTCTGTGCCAGTGTTTCCCAACCAGTGTGCCGTGAGCGATCATCAGGTGTGCCGAGGGAAATTGGAACTTACCCTTTTCCCCCCCTCCTGCTGAACACTTTTTCTTCTCCACTCGGGCTCCCTTCTTCCCAGCCTCGCTCTGCTCGCTTTGCCTTGCCTTGCTTTATTTATTTATTATTTATTTCAGGATTTTACCCCGCTCTTCTCAACCCCCGAGGGGGGACTCAGAGCGGCTTACAGCACGGCACAATTCGATGCCACATCAACAGCGTAAAACCCCAAACCCCACAACACATTAAAATACATTAAGACATTAAAATACAATCCCTCAGCAACATCTACAATCATTCCATTTAAAAACAATATTCAACCATAAAAACATTGACCCTCTTCCTCCCTTCCATTAAAATCCCATCTAATATGCTGCTTAGTGCTGGTGTGGGAACGCCTGGTCCCAGAGCCAGGATTTTACCTTTTTCCTGAAGGCCAGGAGGGATGAGGTGGACCGTACCTCCATAGGGAGCGCATTCCACAGGCGGGGGGCCACCACCGAGAAGGCCCTGTCCCTCGTCCCCACCAACCGCATCTGAGAAGTCGGCGGGAGCGAGAGCAGGGCTTTGGGGCGAGTCTGTGCAGTAGCGCCCGCACGGGCCACGTCTTCCTCCCTTCCCCTCCTCTCCTGAACATGCTCACGCTGCGCCCTTGGATCAAAATGGCAGCAGAAGCGGCAGTGTAGAAGAAAAAGTAAGTGTTTGGCAGGAGGGGGGAGAAATGGTGTGAAGGGGAAGGGGGAGGAAGAGGTCTCTGTCGAAAGCTGGCCTGGGCAAACTTGGACCTTCCAGGTATTTTGGACTCCAACTCCCACCATTCCTAGCAGCCTCAGGCTCTTTTCCTCTTCCCCCCTCAGCCATTTAAGCAGGAAAGGGCCTCAGGCTGTTAGGAATGGTGGGAATTGAAGTCCAAAGCACCCAGAGGGCTGAAGTTTTCCCATGCCTGTTTTAGGGACCTTAAAGTGGTGAGCCTCCTTCCGACATTGTGATTCTGGATAAAAAACATACAACAACATAACATTGTTTGAGTCCACAGTGCTCTCTGGGTGTAGGTGAACTACAACTTCCAAACTCAAGGTCAATTCCCAAGCAAACCCTTTCAGTACTTTCTGTTGGTAATGAGAGTTCAATATGCCAAGTTTGGTTCAATTCCATTGTTGCAAGAGTTCAGGATGCTCTTTGATTGTGTGTTAACTATAAATCCCAGAGACGTCTAGGTCTATTTTCCCCAAACTCCATCTGTGTTCACATTTGGGTATATTGAGTATTCATGCCAAGTTTGGTCCTGATCCAACATTGTTTCAGTCCACAGTGCTCTCTGGATATAGGTGAACTACAACTCCAAAACTCAAGGTCAATGCCCACGAAACTCTTATAATATTTTCTCTTGGTTATGGGAGTTCTGTGTGGGAAGTTTGTGTCTTTCTGCCATTCCTGCCAGGATATCTATGTTGTGTTCATCGTAACAGGTCCAGGTTTCACACTGAGTGTATAAATACATTTAAAAACATATTAACTACATGTATTACTGTGTTAGAGTGTCCTTTTGTGTCATTTTGGGTGGTGGTGTGCCACAGGATTTTGTAAATGTAAAAAATGTGCCGTGGCTCAAAAAAGGTGGAAAAACACTGCTCTGTGCCAAGTTTGGTTCAATACCATCTTTGGTGGAGTTCATAATGCTCTTCCATTGTAGGTTAACTATAAATCCCAGCATATATTATCAATCCCTGTTGGGTTTCATCCCTGACTGCACAAGTCTCCAGTCCTCAATGAGGAGAAGTTAGCCTAGAATAGGTTAGAGTGAGGGATTCTTTCCCTTTGCCTTACCAGCTTACCTCCAGAAGGGGTTTAGAAGGGGGGTTGTTTTCTATTCACCTTGCATGCCAAACTCCACCTCTTTGACTGCTATGAATGTTTTTCTATTTACAATAAATACTTTTGTTTTGATCCTATGACTTGTGGATCTGCAACCCTGTTCAATCCTCTTAAATGGGACTCAATCCTGGCTCACTGCATGCAAGTTTCTGTTGCATATGAATCTTGCATTCTGCACTCTGCTATATTTCTGGTGGAATCATCTCCAAGGAGGGTTATTTTTGAGCCTAACAGCTCTTGATTCCCAACAATCCCCCCCTCAATATTCAAATTTGGGCATATCGGGTATTTGTGCCAAATGTGGTTCAGTGAATGAAATATACACCCTGCATATCAGATATTTACATTATGATTCATAACAGTAGCAAATATTACAGTTATGAAGTAGCAACAAAATTATTTTATGGTTGGGGGGGGGCACCGCAACATAAGGAACTATATTAAGGGGTCGCGGCATTAGGAAGGTTGAGAACCACTGTTTTTCCTCTGGGCTTTTGTAGTTCCCTTGCCTTGTTTCCAACCTGCCAAGTTGAAAAATGCCCCCTTTTTACTCCAGAGCAATCAATCTGGAACAAGTATCCCCCCTTGGTCCTCTTCACTACAATCACTAATCATCACTAATCCCGTGAACTGGGGATACGTGCGAAGATTAAATTCTCTGCTACCCTGGTTTTATGTACAAAAGATGGTTAAAGTCTGCCTAGGGGTAAGCTAATCAGAATTAACGGGTGATGTGGAGTGTGCAGCCTTGAGATGCAGTTGAATCCCCCCCCCCATCCCTCCCTCTTTTTGGCCCTGGCTGGGTGCCAGGTGGGATCATTCATTCCCCCCTTCCTTTGGTAAGCCACAACCCTCCCCTTGTAGGTGAAATGCAGGTGGCAGGTGATGTTTTCTGAAAGCCCTGCCTGAGAAGCTCTTTGGGATAAAAAAGGTGGTTTAGACATGTTAAAAGCGGCATTCAGCATCCATCTGGTTTTCTAATGTTCCCTTCAAGCCAGTGTTTCCCTCAATCTCAGTGTGCCTTTGAAAGGTGTGTGCGTGGGAGTGGGAGGAGGAGGAAGAGGGGGGAGTCATTTTTCCTCTCTCCCCCCCTCCTTTCCCCCCTCCCAAACAAGAAGGATGTGCTGAGCCCTCTGGCTGGGAGCCAGGACACTCGGTGGAAGTATAAATCGACCCCATCAGGGAGGTGATGGCGGCGGTGGGGAGGGAGGGGGAGAGAGATAAACGCTGGCCGTCTTCATTAGTGGCTCCCCCGAGGAAGCCCCGGCTGCCAGGAGCTGTGAATGAGACCAGCTGGGGAAGCGAAGGGAGGGCTGGCGGCTTTTATCACTCCCTTCAGAGCCTCCTGCCGAGAGGGAAGAGAGAGTGATAGCGGCGGAGGACATAAAAATGAAGGCAGCCCGAGCCTTGGAGCAGCACACTTGCTGCCTTCCCATTGGGCGAGAGGGCATTTGGCTGCGAGGCCGCTCCGCCAATCAGCGCCGCCCGAGCTGTTTGGACTACTTGGCATGCTAATTGGAAGGAGAAGAGAGGAAATTGGCCCCGTGGCAGCGTGATGCCCGGCCATGCCAAACAAGCCAGAGTAATTACACTCCCCGCACCTTCATTAGAAGGGCTTTCAGGGTAGACAGAGAGGAATCCCTCTCTTCCAGGCATGTAGCCGGGGGTGGGGGTGGAGGGGCTCAGCCCCCCCCCCCAATTCTCAGGGTGGTCCACGAGAACACCTTACTGGTACATTATTTAAACTGTTATGTGTATTCATATCATGATCTGATCACTATGCTCAGTATATCCCAGATGAATGGGGGTATTGGGATAGCGATGCAAAATGTTTGCTAGGGTAGATCCTCTCTCACTCAGCCCCCAATCAAAAAAATGCTCTCTTCCCAGGCACACTGTTCTCTTTGGTAATTTTTCAACCTATAGAATGACCAAGTAGCAACAGGACCATGGAACAACAGACTGGTTCAAGATTGGGAAAGTGTTGGGAATCAAGAGCTGTTAGCAGTGCCGGCAGTTTGCGGGCCGCCGCTATAGCGTGAGCCGCTATACGGGTCCTGGGAGAGGCGTCGCCGCCTGGGGCGCCGCCACGCTGGCCGCCCGCCGCCCTCCGCCGCGCCTCCTGCCCGGGAGCTAGTGCTGCCGGGCCTTCCCAGCAAGCGCCCTGCTGGTGGCAGGAAGCATGGGCATGGCTTTACTGGCCGAGCAACGCCAGCCGGCCATTGACAAGTGAGGGGGCTGGTGGCCCGCCCTGCCCCCTCTTTGTGCCGGTTGGCCTGCACTTCCACCTGGGCAGCCTATTTAAGGCCGGCCGGGGCTGCCCAGGCTGCACGTGGGGCCAGCTCTGTTTTTCCTCCCACCCTCCCTTCTTATTGCATTGCTTGTTGGTGTCCATTTTGTTCATTCTTCATGTAATTGTTGCATTGTGCTTTGTATTTTTTATATTGTTCTTTGTCACAACTCCGTGTTTGGCATGTGGCATGGCCCCTGGATCGGGCTGGCTTATGGCCCCTTGCTTGTTAGGGGGATAACGCCCAGGCCCCCTGGGGTGCTGAGTTTCCGTGGACAGGCATTGGGCCTCTCACACCCCACGCTTGCTAACGCCTTTGGACATTCGTGGGGGCTGTTCGCCCTGATCCAGGACCCATGCATGGCCGCCAACCCTTTGTTTCTGTTTTCAATAAATGAGTTGTGGCCATTTTCATCCAACCACTTGTGTCTGTGTTATTGTCCTTGGCGCGAGGTATGTCACCCTTGCACAGGCAAGGGTGACACCAAAAATATACCAGAGTGCAGAATGCACGATTCATAAGCAACAGAAACTTACATGCAGTGAGCCAGGATTGAGTTCCAATCAAGAGGATTGAACAGGATTGCAGATCCACAAGTCATAGGATCAAAAACAATAGGTTTATTATAGATAAAGAAATTCAGTCAAGACAGGAAAGGTTCTTTGGAGCTAACTAGCTTTACTAAGCTATCCACTAAGGGAAAAGAAAAAGGGAAAATAACAAAAGTTACTATCTATTACAGCTTGCCTCCGACAAAGGCAAGATGCTCCCTCACTCTAATGAAGCAGAAGCAGGACTGGCCAAAATGGAGATAGCCGCATGGCCAGCCTAAAACAATAGGACAAAAGGCCTTGTAAACAAGAAGTTACCTTTTTCTAAAGGGATCGCATTTTAAGCTACTCAAAGGGGTGGAGTTTGGGCATGCAGGGTGAATAGGAACAACCCCCCTTCTAAAACCCTTCTTGAGGTAAGCTTGCTATAGGAAATGGGTGAAGGAATCCCTCACTTTAACCTGTCTATGCTAACTCTCCTCATTGAGGACTGGAGACTTGTGCAGTCAGGGATGAAACCCAACAGAAAGGCGTACGGCAGGGTTGTATACTCTCACCCAACCTATTCAACTTGGATGCAGAACACATCATGCGACGTGCAGGGCTTGACGAATCCAAAGCTGGAGTTAAAATCGCTGGAAGAAACATTAACAACCTTAGATATGCAGATGATACCACTTTGATGGCTGAAAGTGTGGAGGAGATGTCATGATGCCAGGGCTCTGCCTGTATTTAGGCAGAGGTGAATCCAACAAACACCCAGTTTGTATCAAACAGTTTAATTAAAACAGCACTTACTTTCCAGCTGTTTTTAATAGTCCAAAATATAAAACATAAAGATAGCACTTAGACACAGAATATAAAGCAAAAACTGATAGCAAACACTGTTGCAGGATCAAGATAACACCGTAGTCAAAAGGTCCAGTCTAGTGGTCAAACACCGAGAGTTCAATGAGCAAAGTCCAGGGATCAAGAGTCTATACCATAGTCAAAAGCCAGTCCGGAGATTCAAGGTTCCAGGGTGCCAAGAGTACAGGAGACAGGACAGGATACCGAAAATCCACAAACCTGGGGGAAAACCAGCAGCATCTACCACCAAAATAAGACAAATACTTTTCTCCCAAAGATCAGTCACAAGGCTAGCTCATTATATCCAGAAACACCCAGCTGCAACCTATCTCTTGCGTACCTCCACCCTTAATAATAATAATAATAAACTTTATTTATACCCCGCCATCATCTCCCCCAATGGGGACTTGGGCGGCTTACATGAGGCAAGCCCAAACAGCAATTAGAATAAAATAAAGCAAAGACACAAATAACAACGCAGCAAAATACAAAACATATAAATACAATAAGCAATAAATATATAAAATACACAATCCACAATCACAATGACATTGAGCAGGCCGCATGTGCAAGATAAAACGCTAAAACTCAGGGTGAGATAAGGAGGAGCAGATTATTTGTAAGGGAGGGCTCATAAAGGAATGGGGTTGTAAAAAGAGGGGCTTTCATATAAGTGAGGGAAGAGTACTCCAGGAACAAAGACATTGAGGGGAGCAATAGTATATGGTTGTGTAACTACTCTCTGAAAGCACAATGGAAAAGCCAGGTTTTGAGGTCCTTCTTGAAGGATTCTAAGGTGGGGGCTTTTCTAATCTCTCCAGGCAATTAGTTCCAAAGTCGGGGGGCCACAGAGGAGAAGGCTCTCTCCCTAGTACCCACAAGTTGTTCCTGTGATATTGGCAGGGGCAAATAATTGCTTTCACCCATGAACTCTTACTTACAGATTATGCAACCCTTTAGAACTAAGATTTATTTATTTATTTATTTATTTCTTATTCACTCTTATATACCGCTCCTTCCAGCGGCTCGGGGAGGTTTACATGATTCACATACAGTATCACAATAACAGTTTAATACATCCTACTAAAAGCGTAAAACATAAAAGCAGAAAAGCATAAAATACAACTATAAAATTTACATTAACCCTTCCATCACCAACTGCAAGGCCTACCATCACCAACCACCATCAACTGCAGAGCATGATACATGACAGAAGCCTTCTAACCAAAGTGAAAGAAGAAAGTGCAAAAGCTGGGTTCCAGTTAAACATTAAAAAAATCAAGATTATTGGCTGACAAACCCACCTTGGCCTTCTTTGGCGCCGATTCACCCAAGAAACCCACTGTTTTGACTGCTGTTTGGTTTCTGGTGTGTTGTGGTGGATCCACGTTTCGTTCACGGTTACGAAACGGCACAAAAACTCGTCCATATTGCGGTTGAACAACACCAAACACTCCTACAAAGTTGTCACACGATTGCGTTTGTGGTCGATTGTGAGCAAACGCGGCACCCATCTTGCGGAAAGCTTTCTCATACCCAAGTGATCATTTGAAATTGAAACCACTGAGCCATGTGAGATGCCTATGGCTTCCACAATCTCTTGCACTTTCAATCTCTGATCGGCCAACACCATATTGTGATTTTTTTCAATTGTTTCGGGTGTAGAGACCTCAACTGGGCGTCCAGAACGTTCGGCGTCTTCCATGCTTGTATGGCCACAACAAAATTCAGTAACCCACTTTTTTACCATTGAAATTGATGGTGCAGAGTTCCCATAGTATTTATCAAGCTTAGCCTTGGTTTGAGTGATGGTTTTTTTCCACAAAAAAATAATGCTTAATGAGCACACAAAATTCACTTTTTTCCATTTCCTCCTCAAATCACGTGGTAGTCTGCTATCAATGGCTGTCAAACACAAACTAAATGACGCAGCTTGTTCAAATTTTGACAGGAGTCAACTGACAGATGGCTGTTGACAGGAGCAGTGTTGCCCTTTCAGTTAAGAGGCAGGAAATTCAAAAAGTCACGGACTTATTGACCCGCCCTCATACTTGCAGGCAGCCAATCCTCTCACACCAGAAGTGACTTGCAGTTTTTCAAGTTGCTCCTGACACGAAAAAACGTCTACTGGAGCAATTAATTTGGCAGACTCTAGAAGTGCAATCTATTTCTATCATTTGAAGAAGCAGTACTACTACCAATACTTTAGCACAGGAGTGCATTAGAAACATAAGTACATAAACTGCTAAGAAAATTTCAATGAAAAAATCAGAAAAAAACAAAATATAGGCATCTACCCCATTTTTGCAAGTATGAAATGCATCTGAAGTATGAGCTGATATTATCTAGCTTCCACCAAAAAATTTCAATATTTTGCCTCTGTATTCAGTGCAAAAGAGAATACAGCCATGAAACGGGTTTTATCGAACACCACTACCCAACCTTAATTTAAAAAAGGATTTATAGTTAGATATTTATAGTTTCCCAAGGGCAACATGCCAGAATGAGATACAGCAGCATCCTCTCTTTTACATAAAGCTTCCAGGCCTACTCACCACCCATAGACCTCCCCCCCCCCCTATATAAACAATATTTTATTCCACTTTGATTCCTATAAATCTATGAAACATGTTCTATTTTATTCCTGGGACAGAAAACCCTTAACCTTTCCTCTCCCTCCACTCCCCACACACTGTTCTCTTTGAAAGCCAGGTAATTTTTCAACCAGTCCTTCCAGGTCCTTTGCCTACTTAACCCCTTTCCTACTAAATCTCTGTCTTCCTGAGGCCTGTGTGATTTTGCACACAAGGGCCTGTTTTTCCCCCCTGCATGCCAGTTTGCTGTACGCTAAATTGCTCTATTTGGAGGGGATTGCATTTCTGGGTGGGAAAGGTTTTTTTTTTCCTTTTCTTTTTTCCTTTTGTCTAAGACTTGAAGAAACATATTTCTTGGTACAGCCCTTGACAGATTGAATTGTGATGGAGTTGCTGCCGGTACAATCCAGTTAAAGCTAGTCGCTCCTCCCCTCCCCTCCCCTCCTCCCCTCTTTCTACATGCAGTGGAAGGATGCAGATATGACAGCTCTGGATTTTGGAGTGCTTTATTCATAAATACAGGTATGACACTCACTGCCTGCCTGAACTCTGATCTCAGGGGATGGCAGAGAGAGAAGCTGGCTGTGGCTTGCCCTTTTTGGTCTGCACAGATTCCTAGGCTGTCAGTAAAAGGGGGTTCATGAGTATTGCTGCCTTTAGCAATGGGACACAGAACTGCTTAAGATAAGCAGAGATGGGATACACTGGGACCTTTGTTTTGTTTTCCTGTGGTGTAACTGAACGCTCCATAGATAGATGAATCCAGAAAGAAATTGGATTCTGTGTTGCTGACACAATGCAGGAATTTGTGCAGAGTTCAAAGTATTCCCTGCTTTTCACAACTGCCTGGCACTATCTGAAACTAGGCACTTGGAACAGGTGCTGTTGCTTCCTTGGCTGAATTGAGCGTCTAGTCAGCCAGGAAAAATTGTAGCTCTGGCTTTGAATGCCTGCCTTTTCCCTGTGGAAAGAGGCCTGAGTGATTTCCTTCCAGACAGCTGATCTGAGAGTCCTCCTGTTCCTGTTCTCTTTCATTCCTGCTTCTCTCTGGGTAATTGGAGTCAAAATGAGCATGGAATGGTTAAACACCTTCCAGTGTTTGTCTTTTATTCTTCCCAGATTCTGGGTCAGAGGTTTATGCTTGTGAATGGAAGAGAGATTCCATCTCTAGAAATTGTGCCAGAAATATATAATGTCTCTCACTGTGTGTGTAACCTAGACTTGTGTGCTATTCTTGTATGTGCACTGCGGAGAGTGACAAGATGCTTCCTTTATTTCATAGGAGTTTTCATTTCATTTACTTCCTTTGGTAGTAAATGAAATGAATTATGGAGCTTCAGAAATCTAAGACATTTGCTTCCTTTAGTAGTAAATGTCTTACATTTCTGAAGCCCCTTGAATTGCAGATATTTCTTTCCTACATGCACTGGGTTTTTTTAATTGAAAAAACTGTTTCAGTTGTTTACTTTAGAAAATTGAAAAATGAAAAATTATGATTTGAATCATAATTTTGGTTTAGTCATAATTTTATGAACTAATGTGGTGTAGTGGTTTGAGCACTGGAGTATAACTCTGGAGACCAAAGGTTCAAATCCCCACTCAATCACAGAAAACAGAAATTATGTTCTCTCAGCCTCAGAGAAAGGTGAAGATACACCCTGTCTGAACAAATCTTGCCCAATCCATGGTAAGATTGGCTTTTTGTTGCTATATGTCAGAAACGACTTGAAGGCACACAATAATAACAGCAACAATAATAATATACATTTCTATTATCCATTTATATGGATAGTTTCCCCCTGTTTTATGCTTGCAGTTACTATGCAGTTCAATAAATTACTTTAAGGCCCATGTATTTTCTTGGCAGCTAATATTGCAATCCTTCTGTGATACTATGAACCCATTTTTTAAAATCTTGTAGTAAAAATCCTCAGTGTTTTTACAGTGGACATTTTGTGTACCTACTGTATTTTATCTTTATTAATACTTGCAACAAACTTGTAAGTGTATTGTCCATTCTGCAGCGTATCGGACTTCCTGGCCAAGCTCACAGACCTGGTCTCAGATGTGTTATTGGAGTTACCTAGGCCAGGGGTGGTCATTAGGTCTTTCGCGAGCTACTAGTCAATCTTCGAGCCTCACCAGCTGGATGGGGTGCTCCTGCCATGCGCGCACACACACCGCACGCATGCGCGCTCCCGCCGCTGGCCTTCACTCCCGCGGTGCTTCTTCTGCCCGTGGGGCATTGCAGGAACAAGGAAGCGTGCGGCGGAGCCTTCAAAGGCTCTGTCTCACGCTCCCTCGCCCTCTGCAATGCCCCGCGGGAGGAGCCGGCATCTGGAACGAGGAAGCGCAAGGCGGAGCCTTTGAAGGCTCCGCCACACGCTCCCTCGCCCTCTGCAATGCCCCGCGGGAGGAGCAGCGGACGGGAGGAACGGCGGACGGGAGGAGTGGCGGCGCGCAGGAGGAGTGGCGTGCGGATGGTCTGCGCGCACGCAAGGTAGATCTTCACTTTTTAAAAAAAAAAGTAGCTCGCATGCTTTAAAAGTGTGGGCACCCCTGACCTAGGCTTTTGCTTCTGAGGGCCCTTCCACACAGCCTTATATCCCAGAATATTAAGGCAGGAAATCCCACATTATCTGAGTGTTGACTTAGATAACCCAGTTCAAAGCAGATATTGTGGGATTTTCTGCCTTGATATTCTGGGATATAGGGCTATGTGGAAGGGCCCTGAGTGACTTACCATTGCAGGCCAGTTTGCCAGGTCCAGATTTGGAGTTCACAGTATTATGTCAAACGTGGCCATATCACAGTTGGTTTCCAGGCCTACGCACTTGGTAGGGCTTTCACCCTTGATATGGTTTTCAGCTCTGAACATACAGATTTCTGGGCAGATGTGGCCAATGCGTCAGGGTTGTCATGGACAGATCATGTTCTGGCCAGTATTAATATCACAGCTACCACCTAAAAGGATCCACCGTCAAAGCCAAATGGATCCTTTGAGATTCCAGAAAGGATTCTATGGCTAGTATAATTGATGATCCGGTTGAAGCTCTTCTTAATGAGAGGAATCAAAATCTTACCAGGCCTATTGACATGATTTTTCCCAAGCTTTCTTCTCTGCATATATTGTGTTTGTAAATTCATGTCCAGCTGAGCTATTTCGAGTGGTGAGAAATATAACTCAGGTATCCTCCGCTCTGAACCTGCTGCTAGAACCTTCAGTAGCTCACTGTGATGGCTGGTCATCCAGGGAGGAGGTGCAATTCCATCTCAAATACAACACATTATTAATGCACCTCTCAGAGAGGGGGCCTTTCTATATCCTTTGAAAAGAAGCCGTAATTAGACCACTGTTGAAAAATGCCTTTCCTGGATTTCCTGGACCTCAGTAATTACAGACAGGCTTTTAATCTTCTTTGTTTTGGGGCAAGATGATTGAGAAGGCAGTTGCCTTTCAGCTACGGGTGGTCTTGGATGACATACACTTCCTTGACCAATTTCAAATTGACTTCAGAGCAGGATACACAGCTGAGACTGCTATAGTCTCTTTAGTGAATGATTTCCGCCTTAACACTGACAGGGGGAGTGTATCCCTGTTGATATTTTTATATCTCCCAGCAGTCTTCGATACCATTGACCATGATATCCTTCTGGAACGCCCGGGGGGGGTGGGGGGGTGGTGGTAATGGCTCCGGTTGTACCTCTCGGGCAGGTTCCAGATGGTGGTGCTTGGGGACAGCTGCTCTTTAAAAAAGAAACCATTGTATGCCATGCTATAAGATGCCATTATTTTAACATTTACAAGAAATGACTAAGCTAAGTCATTTGGAGACATGGGGCTGGGTGTTATCAGTACACTGATGACACTCCATGCCTTCAAAAACATCCTCAGCTAAGGATAGTGTGTCTCTTCTGAACAAATGCCTGAAGGAAGTAATGGTTTGGATGAAGAAAAGCAAATTGAAATGGAATCCAGATAAGACAGAGGCACTTGCCATCAAGGGTCCTACTCTGGGAATGGAGGTGGATTAACCAGTTCTGGGTTGGGCTGCAGTGCCCCTGAAAGATTGTGTTCACAGATTGGGGGTGTTCCTGGAGCCATTTCTCCAAATAAATATCCCAGATAGATGCAATGGTTAGGAGGCTTATTATGAAAAGCAAAGAAGACCAAATGGGAACACAGTGTGCCACATTCAAGTATAAAGGAAGGATAGTTTTTAGAAAGGCAATACAGGCATACAAAGTTCATTGAGATGAGAAGGAACAATGTAGTCAAGAGGAAAAAATGAAATGGAGAAATGAAATAAATGGTTTGGGAAAGTATTATTTCATGATATATCCCAAGTAGAAATAGTTTAGGACTCTTGTCATTGTTCTGGGTTGGATAAGAGGCCCCATGGCACACTTTCCAAGTGCTAGCTAACAAAAATGAATTGGTTATCAAGTCAGATATTATATAACGTAAAGCAGCAATGTCACTAAATTTGGTTTTCAACTTAATTGATACTCCACCTAGACAGAAAAAATGAAATGCAAAGATACAGAATGGGGGATGCCTGGCTCAACAGCAGTACGTATGAAAAAGATCTTAGAGTTCTCGTGGACAAGTTAAACATGAGCCAACAATGTCATGCGGCAGCTTAAAAAACCAATGGGATTTTGGCCTGTATAAATAGGAATCTAGATCCAGGGAAGTCATGCTACCTCTCTATTCTGCCTAGGTCAGACCACACCTGGAATGCTATGTCCAATTCTGGGCACCACAGTTTAAGAGAGATGTTGACAAGCTGGAATGTGTCCAAAGAGAAGGCAGAGAGGAGACATGATGGCCATGTATAAATATGTGAGAGGAGGTCATAGGGGGGAAGGAAAAGGCTTGTTTTCTGTTGCCCTGGAGATTATGACACAGAACAATGACTTCAAACTACAGGAAAGGTGATTCCACCTGAACATTAGGAAGAACTCCCTAACTGTGAGAGCTGTTCAGCAATATAACTCTCTGTCCCGGAGTGTGGTGGAGGCTCCTTCTTTGGAGGCTTTTAAACAGAGGCTGCATGGTCATCTGTCAGGGGTGCTTTGAATGTGATTTTCCTGCTTCTTGGCAGGGGGTTGGACTTAGATGGCCTACAAGGTCTCTTCCAACTATATGATTCTATGATTGATGTAATCTACTATTTCAGCTTTAAGCCATTTAGTCTTTAGCTATTTGAATGAGAGACCATGATGAACAACCAACAAATTTGACATTTTCCAGCTGATTCTTTGTTCAATGCCCACTTCTCTTAGAATATTGAAAATTCTTCTTATGTTTTGTCAGTGTCAGTGATGGAAAATTATACTATTTAGGTTACAAAATTTTAAAGCTACAGTACTGCAAATGAAAATGGTGATCGGTAGCCTGGTTTATTTTCATTCATGAGTACAATACATTAGTTAATTCCAAAGGAGAAATATTTTACACTGTCAAGGAGGAAGGGCAGCTTCAGAGGGGAGGGTGGAAAAATTTCTTCTTTACTACTAGGCATATTTCCTTTTCTACACTGAGCAGCACTGCATAGATGTGCCTCTTCTTTACCTAGAAACTAAAATTTGATATTTTTTTTACCTTGGGATTTACCCTGGAATCTATCTGGGAGCAATATCCAAAAACAAAAGGTAAAGAGATGAGATTATAAAATACAGAAAGTAAAACTGAAAATGGGTTTGATGTGGAAAACCAGCTTTTCTCTCTCTCTTCCAAGCTCAGGACAATGCTAAAACAGGGAGTAAGCATTTTTGGGGGGTGCAGTGTTGCGTGGTTTCCAGGCTGTGTGGCCGTATTCTAGCAGCATTTTCTCCCAACATTTCGCTGCATCTGTGGCTGGAATTCTCTGAGGATCTGCATTTTGTTTGGCTTCATATTTTGAACCATTAAAAAAACTTAAAGGCATTGTAACTTAAGCATCATTTTCATGATTAACTAAACACCTTTTTCTACTGATTTTCTATCTCTGAATCTGACTTTGTTATTTGGGACAAAATATATGTTGAGATCTGTGCCTGCCTGGGCAACTTGTAGAATAATTTTCGTCTTCAAATAACAGGGAGATGTGTGGGATGATTTGAATTGGGGCATGGAATTGGAGAGTCCAGCCATTCCCCCACCTATACGCATGATGTCTCCAGTCCAAATCAGTCTGTTTAGACTCGAGTGCCTTTTAAACCCAGAGATGAACTACTCTGGCTGCTAAGTGATGGCTGGCTTTATTCTCTCCCATGCCATGATTTCATTCCCAATTGTTTTCTTCTTGCAGCTGTGAAGAAGATTGAAGAAGATTGCTATGGTAGCTATTGGATATTAGCATTGGTACGAGTTTGAACATTTATTACACAGAATTTTGAAATCTGAAATTGGCTGCAATAATCATACCTTTGCTTTCTGATCACAGTGTATGCAAACTTTGCTTTATGCACAAAATTATTTAAAATAGTGTTTAAAACTACTTTCAAGCTATATGTATAAGGTGTATATCAAGAATAAATGAATTTTGTGTTTAGACTTGGCTCCCATCTTCAAGACAGGTATTTCAAAATCCTCCTCAAATAAATAAATACCTGAAACCCAAAACACTTCTGGTCCCAAGCATTTGGATAAGGGATATTCAACCTGTAGCAGTAGCACACTTGATTATACTGCTTTATGCTCACTGTGGGAACGAACAGTTTTTTAAACCTTCTTCTACTAAGCATTTTGGACTGTTGTCAATAACAAATGCATTTGCCATGGCTCATTTGCATATTGTTTTTAAGCCTCTGCAATCCCCTTGTTTTATTTTCCATTATTTCCTCTCCTCTTCCATCACAAGAAATTCTTTAGATGTTGAATTCTTCCAACCCCCTCCTCTACTTCTTTCATTTTTGTTGTTATGATTTCCAATGGCCAGGAGCAAAGAAAGGGAAAGAAATGAAGGAATATTCTCATCTTTTTTCCTTTTATACAGGAGAGAGAACTGCAGGCAGGCAATAATGTCATCTTGGCAGCGTGAGAGCGTAGGAGAGAGATGGAGAAAGAGAGAGACTCCATCTCTGAAATGTGGAAAGATGTCTGTCAATCTTGAGTGATCTGCTTACAGTGCCAAACATCAGAGTTACTTTCCTGACATTGTGGACGGGACTTCCCTTCAGAATATTGCTGTCATCCTCTGCTCCTTTTACAGGGTCAGAGACTAGGATTAAATGGAAGTCACAGAGCCTTTCTATACCGCAGCCCCCCCCCCCCCCCGGCGTTTGCATTAGTACAACACTAAAACTAACTGCCTGATATGAAATCTCAGTACAATGGAATGGAGGTTGCATCACTGTCTGAGAACAGCTTATTTGACTTTAAAAAACATCCACACACAAGGGAAAACCTTCAGCAAACAGCAAAACAACCAAAAACTATGTCTTGGAGGAGGGGAAGGATGCATATTCCAGGGGAAGTCTGGGGAAGCCTTCAAAGCACTATTTTTAAAAATAACAAAAGGATAATAAAATGATATAGAATCATTGTGGAGAGTAGAATAGGTTTGCCGATGTTTAAAATGACTGCATGAGTCATTCAGCATCTAAAGAAGGGGGCTGGGGGAGAGAGATTTTAAAACAATCCCCTATAATGGCACAATTATGGGTGGCAGACAAAGAAAACAAAATTCTGTTGTTTTTGCACCACTGTGTCATGGGTTACCACAGATGACAAAAACACCAGTAAGTCCGGGAGAGAATTCACCAACTGCCTGTCCACTTCTCATGAATACCACTCAGTTTCTGCAGCCTGAGCAAGTGGACAGTGGTCTCTTAAGGTGAGACCAGCTATGTGTACAAATGACCCTTTCCCTTTTCACTGATTAAAGCAGCCAGATGTATGTTAGGTTAATAAGAGACAATACTATATGAGGAAGAGCTATTCTATTCACAAGCAAGCTCTTGCAGAAAGGCTTTAGTAGGAAAATAGAAAAACCTTTCTGGATTGCACCATACCAGGTAATTTCCAGCCACCATTATTATTATTATTATTATTGTGGTAGTTTATAATTTTTCTTGACTGGGATAGGTTTCGGGAAGCATAATTGCATCATAAACTGAAGGAATTACTCTACAGTCAGTCCTCTGCTGTTGTGGGTTTTACATTTGTGGTTTTGATTATTTTGAAGCCTCCTGAAGTTATGGGTATTAAATTGGGACCAATCTGGTGTCCTGGACTGATTGGGACTCCCCGAACAACCTCAGAAGTGATAGGGAGATCAGTGGAACGTGGCTGATGGACCTCTTATCCTATGCTGCAGCTGCCTTCTGCCATGACACCCAGACCCCCTATGGAAAGATAAGTGGGGGTATCAAGACTGCCATTGGCCATGATAAGAGAGCAGCCAGATCAGTGATGTGTGTGCACCTACATTTGATTGTCTGGATGTGTAACCTGTAATCAGGTAAACAAAATGGTTCCCAATTGGCAAGGGGTCAGGCTACATTATATCATCCTTTTGTAATTTATATGCAAAGCATAGAAGATGGATTAAACTCTAAGGAAGGAGCATAAAAATTAGAGTATAGAACATAATATAAAATATGCAGATGATACCACACTAATCTCATAGATTAGCACAGCAAATTAGCAAAGACTTAGAGCAGGGCTGTCCAACTTCTACCGGACCTGTGGCCGGAATTCCGGTTACTGATGACCTGGGGGGCCGAAGGGTCTGCCTCCGCCTCTGCCCCCGGCTCCGCCCCCTCCCCGGCTCCACCCCTGCCCCGCCCCCAGCTCCGCCCCCTCCCCGCCTTGGAGGTGTCTGTGGAGGACACCAGGGCTTTGACTTGGAGATAGAGATGAACACCAAAATCCCAGTCTCAAGTCCCAGTCCCTGCTTTGAACTGGATTATATTGCAGTGTGGACTCAGGGCCCTTCACACAGCCATATAACTCAGAATATCCAGGCAGGAAACCCCACAAAACCTGCTTTGAACTGGATTATATTGCAGTGTGGACTCAGGGCCCTTCCACACAGCCATATAACCCAGAATACCTGCTTTGAACTGGATTATCGGAGTCCACACTCATATAATCTGGTTTAAAGCAAATAACATGGGATTTTATTCAGATGTGTGGAAAGGAAGTCAAATAAGAAGCCAAGGCCCTTCCACACAGGCCTATAACCCTGAATGATAAGGCATAATATTCATTCTGCCTCTGCTAATAACAACAACAACAACAACAACAAAAGGTTCCTGGAGTAGGAGACCTCCAAGGGCCATCCAGGGCCATCCAGTCCAATCTCATTCTGCCATAAGGGGAAAATACAATCGAAGCATTCCTCACAGATGACCATTCAGCCTCTGATGATGATGATAATAATAATAATAATAATTACAATGGGTTCCTAGAATAGAGACCTCCAAGGGCCATCCAGTCCAATCTCCTTCTGCTATAAGGGAAAACACAATCAAAGCATTCCTCACAGATGGCCATTCAGCCTCTAATGATGATGATGATGATGATGATAATAATAATAATAACAATGGGTTCCTAGAATAGAGACCTCCAAGGGCCATCCAGTCCTACCTCCTTCTGCTATAAGGGGAAAATACAATCAAAGCATTCCTCAGCCATGTTGAATCAAACCTAAACTCTCATGAGAGCAACAGAAAGTACTGAACCTTGAGTTCTCCTCCATCCAGAGAGCACTGTGGACTCAAATAATGATGGATCAGGACCAAACTTGGCAGGAATCCTCAGAAGCGGAGGAAGCTGGAAAGGGAATGGATGAGCATCCCCCCGCGCGCTCCAAACTCGGCCCCACCCCTTTTTCACTCTGGCCACGCCCCCTCTCACTTGGTGCACTGTCTCCTTCCCTCTTTCTTTCAAGTGGTGGAAAAGGGAAGGAATGAAAGGGGGAAAGAGGGAGAGAAGGAGGGAGGGAGAGGGGGGAGAGAGGGAGGGAAGTAGGGAGGAGGAGGAAGGGAGCCTGCTCCCCGCCTTGCCCCTCACCCCCCGGCCGCGAAAAAAATAAATAAAAAATATTCAAAAAAAATATTCGAAAAAAATATTTAAATTTTTTTAAAAAAAATCTTAAAAAGCAGATATCTTGCAGGAGGGTAGGGGGCCGTGGGGAAGGGGTTGGGGGGCCGTATATGGCCCGTGGGCCGCCGGTTGGACAGCCCTGACTTAGAGAAAGTTCAAAGGGAGGGTTACAGTTAAACATTAAGAAAACAAAATTATGGTGGCATGTGATTTACAGAACCTTAAAAGTGTATGAGGAAGACATTGAAATAACCAAAGATGTTACATGCTTTGGCATAGACATTAGTCAACTTAAGACTGCAGATAAGATATTAAAAGAGTAGGATGTGAAAGGGTAGTTATGAAGGAACTACATCTTGAAATGTAAATACATTAATATCAAAGTCAGGATTGTTCTGCTGACATAATTATATTTTCAATGTATGGTTTTAATAACTGTCTGGAAGTGAATGAACTAATTTTTATGTGGTGTTGAGTCTATGAGAACCCCCAAACTGTGAACCTGTGTCTTCAGGGGGAGTGTAATCCCATCCAGCACAGGGTGGATCTCTATTCCCTGATCTGCCTTTCAGCTAACCAGGAGTATCTCGGTCTTGTCTGGATAAAGTTTCAATTTGTCCTCATCCAGTTCATTACTGATGACAGACACTGGTTTTGGGTCAGGACAGCTTCCTTGGCATTAGATGGAAAAGAGTAGTAGAGTTAAGTGTCATGAAATACATTTTAAAGATGGAGTTCCACGGAGCCCATCTAACAATGTAAGAGTACTTCTGTCAGTTGCCCATGGGACTCCGTATCTAAAGTATGTAGAAGCGGAGTTGGGGAGCAATTAGCTCCAGAGCTGTTGATGGTAAGGTCTCTTCGAAGTCTTTCATCCATAGGGCCACCATAAGTCAAAGCCAATTTGATGGAAATTAACAACATATAGTGGTGATGTTCCACGCGGATATTTCTTGGTTTATTTCAGTGAGCAGCATGAATGCCCCCTAATGTTTGCAGAAAGAATATAGAAACATATTTCAAAGCTCATAAAATATAGTTATTTGTGCAACTGGCTTTGTCCTTTAGCTTGTTTTCACTGCTATTTGAAGCCTTGTTCTTTTGCAGAGCATTTTACTCACTCTGGAAAACTCAGATTCACCTTTGACAAGATTATATTAGAACATGATCTTAATTGTTTCTTATAATATACTATGACTTATCTTCTTGATTTAGCTTCTTATCTTGTGTTGGAACATTTATTTTATTTATTGCTCTTGAATATTTTATTATGTATTTTGTATCTATATAATTTTGTGGAACATCAATTAAAAACAAAGCTAATTTGAATCTGGAAGTATTATTGTACCCAGCTTTACAATTAGGGACATCCAACTGTGTGCTCCTCAAGAGTTTACGTTTCCAGTACATACCTCTATTTATGTATGTATGTGTGTATGTATAATTTGTCAGCCATGCCTACATACTGATTTATGTAAAAATAAAACCAAATAAAACAGGTAATACAATTGAAACCCTATAAAATTTTAAAGCCTTGGAGAATAAAAATTTCTTAGGCTGTTATCAAAAGGATAACCATGTTGGTAGCAGCTGGATTTCTTGGTGAAGGAGTTGCATAAATGAGAAGGCTCTCTCTTATATCAGGAATGAATTACAATTATTTATTTATTTATTTACGACATTTATATGCCACCCTTCTCACCCCAAAAATGGACTCAGAGCGGCTTACTTTTTGTATTTTACTTTTACTTTGATGTGTTTTTTGTGGGAGTGTCTCTGAAGTGCTTTCAGAAACTTGCTGTGGTACAAAATTTAGCTATTTCAAAGGGTTATTAGAGTTGGTCTTTTTGAGAATAGTGCTTTACTTTTGTGTTCCCCAGATGCCAGCCAGTTTTTAGCAGGATTCTGTGTTATCTAACACGTTTCAAATTTGAAATGACCAGGAGATTTAAAAGACTGATTACTCCTGTACTGTTGCTACCCATTGAGATTGATGGAAACGGCGGATTGTATCCTTCCATTCTCTCAAATATGGTTACTCACAAGTAGAACTCTTTGCTTTGTGAGATCTGCTTAATCTCCCTCCTCCCTCCTGCTGCCATGAAGACCTAATTTAATTAGTCTTTGGCTAATTAAATTACCTTTAGTTTTGCCTGCCTTTGCTCCATCTGGAATATGGCTTTGAATATTCTGTATTGTTCAGAGAGAAAGCAAGGTAAAAAAGCTTATAGTGAATAAAGATAATTTGAGGAAAGGAGAATTAATACATTTTCTCAGAAAAATGTAATTTGAATGCTGGAAAAATAAAATATATTTTCAACATGATAAAAAAATATCTGGATTCTATGTATCAGTTGAGCTATGAGAAAAACATAAATATTTGTCATCTGAAATGTCTTTCATTGTGTTTTCCCCTTCTTCAGTTGTTTTATGTATCTGCATCAGCAGTGTAATCTCAATTTGTCTGTATGGATGCTTTGCATTAGCACACTGAGACAAATATAAAGTGTGGTGTTTTGGGAAATCAAGAAGAAGCTGCAGATTGCTGACTGAATTTATTCTTCAATCAATATTGAAGTAAAATGCTGGAAACTATCCCCCCTTAATTTTTTAAAAAAATCTTTATATCAGGTGGAGAGGGATAATCATGGCTTGCTGCTGTTTTTTCATTTTCCAGTACAGGGTGAGGAATTATCCTGTGAATAATGCTTATCCATGTTCTGAGAATGAATGGAGTATTCCAGCACATCAAAGCTACCAAGAATTCAGTCATTCAGTATCAACTGGGGAAATTCATGCTAATAAAAAATATTACTTGATGATGGTAGTAAATCTAATTACTGTACTATATGAAGACATGCACAGAGGCCCTCTTAGGCACTGGCAGTCATGTCCTTGGGGGAAGAAAGCAATCTAGTCATCTGGGAGCAGAAATATTAAGTGAACTAATGCTGTGGTAGAAGAGGTGTTTTTGTAATCTTCCTTCCAAAAAAAGGTTACGTATTGCAAAGGTTGCTTTATATAGTACCATAGAATGTTTACCTTGCCTCAGCCATAGAACTCCAACAAGACCTCTAACTGAGTAGCCTATTATATCCAATATTCCTTTAAATTTTCTTTGCCCTGCAGTGTTTTCTTTGAGGACAGTGACACAGTCCTGATGGCTTGAAATGTTCTGCAAACTGTTTTTGAAGTTTGCCATTGTTGCTGAAAAATGGATTAGAGGGACAGAGGCCAGGCCACCCCTAAACCGCGGGGATCAAGGCCCAAATCTGGGTGATTTTCCCAAACTACAAATCCCACCAGGACCCAATTCAGTTCTCACCCAAACTGGAAGCACGCACGGACCGAGAGAAGAATTCTTTCTCACCTGATGAAAGCATGAATGCCAACCACACAGGTCTCTAAAGGCAAAACATAGTCTTTAATGGGAATGCAGTCAAATATATAGAAAAGCAGTCATTTACATTTGAATCGGGCGCCCTCCCCTCCCACGTGTAGCTCCAGCTGATTGGCCGAGCTGTCAAAGTCAGCTGGGCCAGGAGGCGGCCGGTGCGCTTTAACCAATAGAAAAAGGCGTGCCAAGATTCGAACGAGCCAATCCTGGCCGGCTATGCAAGGCGGGAAAGGACACAAAGGAAAACGGCTGGGTGAAGGAAGTAACTTGTGGCTGAATGCCTTGCGGCTGGCGAGCCTCCGATGTGGGGGCTCAAGCCTTCCTGTCTATTGTTTGGTTTGAATACCTTAATGGCAGTCTTTTGTCCTGGCCGAAACTCCTTTGTGTTGAGAGTTTCGGTCTAGCGGGAAAATATGGCTTCTCAGTTAAGATGGAAAAAATCATAACTTATTGCAGCCGGTAAGCGGGGGTCCGAAGCCCACTTTGATCCAGCTATGGTGTGGCTGAGTGACTTGGGGTTGCCAGAGCCCATGGGTCCCTTGGAGGCCAAGCTCCGAGGCCAAGGGGAGACACGAGCGGGTGAATCCAGGCCCATAGTGGCGGAATCTATGTTCCACAGAACACCTGACCTTCACCCAATTATTGGTGCAAAGCATCATATGGCCAGAAAAATGTATCATTTGTTTACCAGGGGAACTCTCTGCAAAGGGAGTCCTGGCTGGGCTTGGAAGCATGATTGCTCAGTTTAAAATGGTCCTGAAAGATAGCTATTTGGGCTGGCTGCGAGGGTCCGAAGCTCGCATGAAACAACCGTGTGTTGAGTTATGATTGTATGACCATACATATTCCCTATCATTGGCCAAGCTCCGAAAATGACAGAGACATATGTGGGGAGTCCTGGGCATAAAGAGTGTGGGCCTTACCCCACGAAGAAACCCAACGTCCCTCCCAAAGTTATTATTTGTGCAAGGCAAAATGGATGGGAAAAGTGGGTTATTGTGCTCTGTTAAACTCTGGAACTCTCTGCTGAGGGCATTATCTTAACGTTACAGGGACACAAAAGGGAACACATAGGGGTACAATGTAGACAAGACAACCCAGATGTCCCCCAGCAATCATCCCAATTACATTCCCATGCCGCTCTTGCTTCCAGAGGAATGATCTTTAAAACAGGCAGCACAATGCTGCTTTCCTCCTGGGAGTTGTAGTCCTCCTTGATGTAACCACTGTCCTTGGGAACTGCAGAGCCTTTGGGGCTTGGGGTGCAAAGGAGTAGCAAAGTCATTGAGGGTCCATGGTGTAAAGGGGGAAACACAGGAAATGTCCAACTGGAGAAACGTCCTTGAGGAAACTATAAAGTTCGTGATCAGGGGAGAGAGTCTGAGGGTAGTGATCCTGGGTGTGCCCGCTTGTATGGGGCTGAGCTCAAAGCAGTGGAAGTAGCAGTGAAGAGTCCATGATCAGTGTCCTTGGGAACTTCAGGTCCCAGCTCGCACAGACCCGGGTTATGAGTTCGAGGCCTCCCTACTCGCACAGATCCCTTCCCATAAACCTCCTGAAGGCGATCTACCGAGGCAAAGGCATCTTCCCTCCCCCCAAAGTCCATGGGTGCTCTTTTGGGCCCCTCTGACAGTTTCCAGCCAGGGAAAGGGACCTTGAGTTCGTTCAGAAAGAGGTGGCCAAAAACGGAGAAAAGTGAGCTCTGGTGCTTGGGCTCCATGCCCCCCTCGTTGGCAGAAGGCTTGGGGACCCGTTCCCCCCTTCAGGATCCTTATAGTCCAAAATCGTTGACTTGCTGCCGGTTTTGGACTCACTATTGCTGCAGAGTTGATGGAACTTTAATGCGAGAACAGGTGGGGGCCAATTGTCCTCAGATGAACGGAGCGCGCCAGCAGTAGAGTCAAGCCGCTGATTGCGGCGGCTGCTTGCCCGGGCTTCCCCCCAGGCACGGGAGGAAAAACGGGGATAAGAAAGAGTGGAGACAAGATAGGAGGAGGGGGGCAGAGTGCTTTGGGACAACAATGGGGCAAATCGGGGAAACTTTCAAAGTGTGGATACCGAATACATTGGTTCCTATGGAGATCTCACTTATCCGTGGATCGCTCCGCTCCTCGCCCCCACCCTTGGCAAGGGCCCCCACTTATTCCAAGATGGCGATGGGGCGGGCGAGTCTGCAGAGGTGCGTCTCGCCCGCGCGGCCCCCCCTAGCGGCCTGAAGAGTCGGACCGGTCATAGAAGGATGGAAGATATGGTAGGGAAGAGAGGGGTGGTCTGTGGAGGGTTTGTTTATTGTTTATTGTTTTGTGTTGTTTTGTTTGGGGGAAGTTTCTCTTTTAACGGTTGAGGGAGGGACGGGCGTTTCAGTCCTAGTGGTGGGTGATGGTACTGCAGCGGCCTTGCATTAGGCCTGGGTGGAGGTCAGCCAGGCTGTTGTGGCTTGGCAGGAGTGGAATGTATTTGTTATTTTCATGCGGTGGTTTGCTGATGGGGTTGTGAGTGTTATTGTAATATGTGGGGCAGGAGGTTGCTGGGAAGAAATGTTCTTTTCTATTGTTTTGCAATGTTATGTGAAGTATAAAGGTGCTTGGGGATGTTTTGGTGCCTGGGCTCTGGGGAAGGGATGGAAATGCATTTGGCTTTTGTCTTGCTGTGGGCTGCTTATGGAGTTCAATGTGTTATTGCCATGTGGAAGGTTTTGGTGGTTGCTGGGGAAAATGTTCTGGTTTTATTGTTAATGTGCTGTTTGATGTTTTCTGTGTAAATGTGGTGCAGATGGGGTGAGGGGAGGCAATGGTGGCTAGGCTTATTGGGGAGGGACGAAATTGGGACAGTGTGTATGGGAAATTGATGGGGAAAAAAAGGTCTGGTACTGGTGCAACTTGGGCCATGGGCCAAGAGGAATACTGGGGACTCTCTGCGGCTTGACCTTTTGGATTTGGGGCTTCCTGATTCGGCCTCACCATTTCTGATGTTTGGATAGTGTCACTTAATTTAATTTGGTTTGGTTTTGTAAAGAGACTGGCCTGTGTGCCAACAGTTTTGCTAGCAGATATATGAAACATGACTAGTGAATGATACTATACTGATACTCTAGATCAGGGGTGCTCATTAGGTAGATGCTGTGATCCGCCCCGAGCCTGCTGGGAGGAGCGGAATATAAGAAGGAATAATAAATAAATAAATAAATAAATAGATCGCGATCTACTGATAGATCGCGTAGGGCGTCCTGGTAGATTGCAGGCAGGGCGGGAGGAAGGCTCAGTCCCACCCCGCAGGCTCCCAAAGCCACCCAAGTGCTGCCGGCCCTGGGTTATCTGAGGTCCTTTCCACACAGTTGAATAAAATCCCATGTTATCTGCTTTGAATCAGATTATATGGCAGTGTGGACTCAGAAAACCCAGTTCAAAGCAGATATTGTGTTATATGTTTCACATTTTTGTAGTTGGTAGGTAGATCATTTTGACTTGGTTGTTTTATAAGTATATCGCATGCTGAAAAAGTGTGAGCGCCCCTGCTCTAGATGATGAAAACGTGTACCAGTAGGACAGGGTAGAAGTTTGGGTGGGTTGCAGAGTTTAATAAGTAGCTTTAATTTCCCTGCATAGTTTTTAATTAACAAGATCCCCTCACCTTCCCTTGAAATTATCCTATTACCTATTGAATACTGCAAGATGCTTCTGGTGATGTGCTATCTGTCCAAATAACCCACAGGGATAAGCAACAGAAACCACCAAAAGTTCCAGGAATGATCTTAGTGGCGGAAAGACCACATGCACATTACAGAAGTGCTGTCTTTGTTAAACCAGGCCTCCAAGTCATCAGTGTCCATAACATTGAAGAAAACAATGTAGAGGATATAATAGAAGAGCTTAGTAACATCACAATTACCTCTATGTAAAAGCCCCCACATTAAGAGTTTTGTTTCTCCTCTCCTGAGAACTTTGATAGGCACCAAAGGGTCGTAGTAATTGGTGAGTTTTAACAGCCATAGCCACATATGGGGCTATGCACATGAGGATAAAAATGAAGAGGCTGACCTTTCCTGGGCTGAATAGCATAAACTATTGCTTATTCATGATAGCAAGCTCCCACCATCTTATATCAGTGGGAGACGGCACCAAGGACATAACCCAGACCTTCTGTTTGTGCGTGACTATTGTGCAAGAATGCACTAATAGATAATAATATAAAAAAACACAAAGCTTTATTTGTACCCCATCACCATCTCCCCAAAGGGACTTGGAGCATCACACAGAAAGCACTCAAAGTGCAATAATATACAGTTAAATTGGTGGGATTACCAATACCAAACACACAGCATCAGCTGATAATATGCTTTTTGCTTCCAATTATAAGGGCTCAGGAAGTTTAATTTAAATGAAGATTCAGCATCAGAAAGGCAGATTGGTCTAAATTATCTTATATGTTAGATGCCAAGATTATATCGGTCACCCCAATCCCTGAGGAAAATGAGCGCTTTATAGAAAATGTAAAAACCTGCTCACAGGCTTCTGTAACCGAGAGACTGTAGGATGCACTATCTTCAGGGTATTACTCCTGATATAACTGTCTTGTTGGAAGATTATTACAGGCTCCGCGATAAAGACCCATTTCTTGAGCAAACTCTTCAGGCAGTGTGGAGCATTCTGTCCTCCATCTCTGAAGCCAAGAAAGAACAGTAGATCAAGTTGAAAACAGAAGTTAATATGGGCAGGGTGTGGAGGTTGTTAAGGTGGTTAAGCAATGATCCTTCACAAACCAATACCCATGACAATATTTATTATTTATTTATTTATTATTCAATTTTATATTCCGCTCCTCCCTGCAGGCTCGGGGCGGATCACAACAAGCAATAAAACATACAATAAAACATGCAATAAAACATCAGATAAAAACACAGTACATGACAGAATATCAGCAGATTACACTTCTCAGCACAGACGGAAACACCTCGTCCGCGTTCGGGTTTACCCAAATGCCAGCCTAAAAAGGGCCGTCTTACAGGCCCTTCGAAAAGGGACAAGCTCTTGGATCACCCGAACGTGGCTGGGCAGTGAGTTCCAAATCGCGGGAACCGCGGCAGAGAAGGCCCGTTGTCTCGTACTGGACAGATGGCAGGAGCGGGGTGATGGTACAACCAATATAAAGGCAGATCAGATAGCGCATCAACTTCTGATGAATGGGAAACCCAATCTTGTCACCAAACTAGGAAGGAAACCTAGTAAAAATTGCAAAGCAGTTGGCCTAGACGATCTATGGATGGAATACTTTAAGATCTTTGGTCCAAAAGTGAGATTCTGGCTGCTGAAGCTGATGAACAATTGCATTGCATTCTGTCAGATCCCTAAAATCTGGAGGACAACCATTTTGAAACCAGGCAAAGACCTTAATGATCCAAAAAGCTGTAGACCAGTCTCCTTGTTGTGCCATCTTTATAAAGTTCTGGAAAGACTTATTCTGCATAGAATTACGGAAAAAATAGCCCCATGTTTGATTCCACAGCAAGCTGGTTTCAGGAAAGGGAAAAGCTGCACATCACAAGTATTGAACCTGACTCAGCATATAGAATATAGTTTTGAAAGGCAGCAGATTACAGGAGCAGTCTTCATAGACCTGTCAGCAGCTTATGATACTGTAAATTATCACCTTCTCCTGAGGGAAAAAATATATAACGAAGGATTACCACCTTACCCATTTAATAGGAAATCTGCATCAAAATAGGAACTTTTTTTTGTTGAGTTCCAGGGTCAGAGAAGCAGATGGCAAAAACAAAATAATGACCTGCCTCAAGGGAGCATACTTTCTCCATCAATGTTTAATATCTACACAAATGATCAACTACTGCCAGAAGGGACAGAGAATTTCATCTATGCTGATAATCATCCCATCACCACTCAAGCAGGGACTTTGAAATGGTTGAACAGAAGCTCTCCGAAGTTTTAGGTGCTCTTATTGCCTATTAGAGGGGAAACCATCTGATTCCTAATCCATCTAAAATACAGACGTGTACTTTTCATGTTAAGAACAGACAAGCAACTTGATTTCTGAGGATTACCTGGGAAGGAATCCCAATGGAGCATTGCAGCACACCATAATACCTGGGAGTTACTCTAGATCAGGGGTGCTCAGAACGGTGATCGCGATCACCAGGGTGATCTTTGGGCCTCATCCTGGTGATCTTCAGGCCCCTGACCAGGTTTTTTGCTGTTGGTCCTCTTCACGCCCCCCTGCACGCTGCAAAGAAGTCCTCCGTCGTTGCTCCTCCCCGCTCCCTGCTCACATGCCGCCTCCAAAAGCTCCAGAGTCCAAGAGGCAGAATGGGCCCCCTCTTTTGGATTCCTCCTCCTCCCTCCGTCCTTCTCCAGCCACTCAGAGTTGTAGGAGACCAAAGGGGGGCGGGCCTGGATGACACGATGCATGGCTGGCCCCGCGCGTATGCGCAGAAGCGCCCATTCTGCCTCTCGGACTTCTTGTGAGCTCTTGGAGGCAGCACGCATGCTGGCGGCGTGGAAATAGGAGCAACGACGGAGGAGAAGAAGGACGCTTTGGGGTCATTTCCTTACCGCATCTCAAAGGTCGGTCTTTTTACTTTGGGGTGGGTGCATGATTGTTCTGTGGCATGTCTCTTTGTTTATTTTTAATGTTTAAAAATGGCCTTTTAGCTCCAAAGCCTCTCTGCTTGCTTTGTTCCTTGAGAAATATATGTTGGAGAATATGGAAATGTGGGAGAAATGGGGTGGTTGGATGCATTTTTGCATGCCCCTTTGTTTACCTTGCTGAGTATTAAATGGCCTTGCAGTTCAAAAGCCTCTCTTCTTACTATCTGGCTGATAATATGTGTGGTAATATGGCAGTGTGGGAGAAATGGGGTGGTTGTATGTATTTTTATGCTCTGTTTTATATTGTTGTTATTAAATTGAAATGTTGATGTTTTATAACTTCATTTTATGTAAACTGCCCCGAGCCTGCTGGAAGGAGTGGTACATAAAAATGAATAATAAATATAAATAAATAAATAAATAAGAAAATAGTTATACGTTTTACATTTCTGGGTAGATGATCTTTGGGACTTGGTTTTTTAATCAGTAGCTCCCATGCTGAAAAAGTGTGAGCACCCCTGCTCTAGATCGTACTCTGACTTACAAGAAGCACTGCTTGATTATCAAGCAAAACGTGGGTGCTAGAAATAATATCATACAAAAGCTGGTCACAACCAGATACAGTGAAGACATCTGCCTTTGCTCTTTGCTGCTCTGCTGCTGAATATGCATGGCCAGTGTGGCATACATCTCACCATGTTAAAACAGTGAATTTGGCTCTTAATGAGACATCGCACATCATCACAGGATGTTTACCACTGGAGAAATTATACTGTTTAGCCGGTATTGCACCACCTGGTATCTTTCAGGAAGTAGCAACCAATAATGAAAGGTCTAAGGCATTGACATCTCAGGCCCATCCTCTGTATGGATATCAGCCAGCATGCCAAAATCTTAAATCAAGAAATAGTTTCCTAAGGTCTACAGTTTTCTAAGATAATCGCAGGAATACTTCTGCAAGTGAGAGTTCAAAAGTGGCACATAAAAACCCTGAACCTCAATTCGTAGCTGATACCAAATGAGAAACTCCCTCCTGGGCACACAAAAGACTGGGGAACTTGGAAGGTGCTGAACAGGCTGCACTCTGGTACCACAAGAGGCAGAGCCAATCTTAAGAAATGGGGCTACAAAGTGGAGGCCACGACATGTGAGTGTGGAGAAGAACAAACCACAGACCACTTCCTGCAATGCAGTCTGAGTCCTGCCGCATGCACAATGGAGGACCTTCTTACAGCGCCACTCGAGGCACTCATAGTGGATTTTTATACATCATAACGGTATTCTCAGCTCGATTCTGACACAATAAATAAATAACTATTGAATACTGTTAGAAAAGGGAAAAGGCACCAGTGCTAGCAGTCTAGGGTCTTTAAGTTACAAATATGCAAATTAGGAACACCAAATTAGCATACCTCATTTGTGTAACATCTAGCACATGCTTTATCTTTGTAATTTGGAGGATGTGTGTGTGTGTGTGTGTGTGTGTGTGTGTGTGTATAGGTGCAGATATAGATATATTGTTTAGTTTTCATGACAGCCAAGACATAAAAAGATAGACGAGGTGAAAGAATGGTAGACTAGATGAAGGACAAGAAGATAAAGGCATTTCACTGTTGAGTGTTGTTTCGTTATTATAACACATTTCAAAGTGGTTCAAGGCTTGCTCCTGACGGGTGGAATGCCTTTATACTCCTGTGTGCCTGGAATATATCTCCTTCCACTTGGTTTTAATGTTCTGGTATTCAAGTCTGCTTGGAAGCCCTATTTTTTTATCCCTAGAAGCCTTATCCCAATTTCAGATTTTAAGGAAAATAATGGGTTCGCTTAGCACATGTTCAAAGATGCTTTCCCCCTATTTGGAAATGTTTTGAAGATTAATTCTGATATACAGCAAACCCTGAGTAAAAATATAGTTTTATTTATAACTGCATTTTTTTTGCTAGATTCGAGTCTGTGCTTAGGATTCTGTTTCTGTATCTAAATCAGTTGATAAATATATTGTTGTCATTACTAATATTAACCAGGGTGCCACTGCTTCCCATAAAATTGAAAACTTTTCTCTTCCTGGTTTGGAGCTACCCCTACTCCCTAAAACTCTTCTCTGTTTGGTTGAGAAAGTCTCTGGAGCAGATTTTTGGTGCCATAGACTGTTTGAGAGGGAGTAGAAGAAAGTCCTGATTCTAGTTTTGAACATGGAAATACAAGTAATTTTCAATTTGTGCTGCTCCAGTTCACAGCAGTTCAAATGTACAGCCTTTCTCCGGGAATAAAGAAATACAAGAAACTAACTTTAATCTTGGAGTTCTCATGTGGTTGGGAGTTGTTATTGCTTACTGAGATGGAGGGTGAGCAATTGCAGTCTACATTTTTCCACTTGGGAAGTCAGGTGTAGAATGTTCAGCAGGATATGTGCCTTTTCTTCTGTTGTGCTGTCTGCACTGCTGCAGAAGACACAACAGAAGATGTGCTCCCCCTATTTTGATTGCCATTGCCACCTGGGCTGTCTGCTGGAGAAGGCTCAGCATAATAATACAGTTCTTACCAGATTTTTTTTGTGACTCCATTCTCCTCTGGACACGGACTGCAGTTCACTGGCTGCCAGTTAGTTTCTGGGCAAAGTACAAGGTGTTGGTTTTGACCTTTAAAGCCCTAGATGGTTTGGGTTTGGGTCCAGGTTACAAGTGTGTGCTTTCCACCTATGTAACTGTGAAGCCAACATGAAATTGAAAGTTATCTGGGAAGGCCAAAGCTCGAACACTGCCCCCATCCTAAATATTTCAGTGTCACCTTAGATTGAACACTAACATTTAGGAAACATTGTATGAACACCAAGCACAAAGTAGCTGCACACAATAACATCCTGCGGAAACTTACTGGTAGTGCATGGGGTGCAGACCCAAAATTAATAAGAACATCAGCCCTTGCCTTGGCTTATTCAACTGCTGAGTATGCCTGCCCTGTTTGACACAAGTTTGCCCATGTGAAGCAGGTGAATATAGCACAGAATGAAACATGTAGAATAATCACAGGATGTCTCAAACCCATACCTGTTGATAAACTCTATAACAGGGCTGCCCACGAAGTCGATTGCGATCGACCAGTCGATTGCAGGTCTAAAGGAGGTCGATCGCAGCCAGATGGGGTGCTTCTGCCCTGCGCGCGCACACACCTTGCACGCATGTGCGCACCTTCCATGGAGCGCTACTCCCACGGGGCATTGCGGGAACGAGGGAGCGCAAGGCGGGACCTCCGGAGGCCCCGCCTCATGCTCCCTCGTTCTCGCAATGCCCCACGGGAGGAGCTGACAGCAGGACCATGGAACGTGAGATGGGGCCTCCGGAAACCCCGCCTCGCACTCCCTCGTTCCTGCAATGCCCTGCGGGAGGAGTGGCGCGCGGGAGGAGCGGTGCATGGGAGGAGCGGTGCGCGGATGGTGCGCACACGTGCAAGGTGCGCCCCGCGGAAGGTAGATCTTCTTGACTTGGTTTTTTAAAAAGTAGCTCGCATGTTGAAAAAGTGTGGGCACCCCTGATCTATAAGCTAGCTGGCACCCCTCCCCCAATGTGCGACAGGAAGTTGCTGCTAACTGTGAGAGAAATCAGGTTGAACACAGTGAAAGCCATCCACTGCATGGCTATCAGCCTCCTCCCAGTAGACGCAAATCAAGGAAAAAATTCATGAGAACTACCACTCCTCTTAATGTTCCCCCAGCAACAGCAAGAATATCCCTCTGGGCAGCTAAACCAGGAAATCCCAAATGGATGGCCCCTATGAGGATCTGCCTCCAGGGGCAAACGGAGAATGGGCAACTGGGAAGTCCTTGAACAGACTCAGAAATGGAGCGGGCAGATCAAAAGACAACCTGGCAAAATGGCACTACCTAGAAGAATCCTCTATCTTGTGCGACTGTGGAGCAGAACAAACGCTTGCTCACAATGCTCTGCCTCATGCACAGAAGAAGAATTGTTTAAAGTTACAGACAATGCTGTCGCTGTTGCTCGTTTTTGGTCTAAAATTATTTAGTTGCTTGTGCTTCCTCTATTTTATCAGTTTTATACTTGTTTTATTTAAGCTTTTGACATGAAATAAATAAATAAAAACCTAAAAGATTCCCTTCTCCCATAAAATCCACCACACACACTTTGGTCTTCTGGCGTCTGCTCCAACCAGCCAGAATCTGACTGGCAACTACCTAACCCTAACCCTTTCATCGGCCATCACATAACAGTGGAACAACTTGCTGGAGGAACTCCGACAGCTAAACGAGCTGTCGGAATTTAAAAACCATGTAAAGCCCTATCTCTTCTGGCTGCCCGACCCAGACAGTCTTTAAACATGAATTTTAAGTGTCCTTTGTTTGATCTTGGTTTTGTGTGTTTTAGTAAATATTTTGTAGAGATACATTTTGATATGTAACTTTTATGGAGGAACGTTTTCATGTGTGTATTTGTTGTGTTTTTGCTGTGGTTATGTATTTTAATTGTTTTGTAACCCACCTCAAGCCTTGAGGAGTGGTGGGTAAGAAATAAAATTATTATTATTATTAATAATAAACAATCTCACCCAAAAGAACTCTTTATTTTATTTATTTATTTATTTATTCATACTTGTTAGTCACCACTCCCAGTGTGGCTCGGGGCGACTTACATAGCGAAAGCACATGGCAAACACAGTCATAAAACAGTAAAATCACAATAAAAACACAATAAAATAATACAAGGTATTACTAGTTGGTATACAACCCAACACAAGCTGTGTGCAAGAATTGCGGAGGCCATTAGCAGAAAGTCAGCGGCTTTAGTCCCCAAAAGCCTGTTGAAACAGGAGTGTTTTGCACGCCTTTTGGAATGCCAAAAGATCTGAGATGGTCCGGATGTTAGAAGGCAGTGCATTCCACAGAACAGGGGCAACTACCAAGAAGGCCCACCTTCTTGTGGCCGTAAGACGGTACCGTTTAAAACTGGGAACATCCAAGAGTAGTTCAGACTCAGAACGTAGTGGCCTAGTGGGACAGTATGGGATGAGGTGGTCCCTGAGGTACACTGGCCCCAGACTGTTCAAGGCCTTAAAGGTCAGTACCAACACCTTGAAAGTGATCTGGCATTCCACCGGTAGCCAGTGCAGCTCACGAAGGACCGGTGTAATATGGCTGGACATAGTTACACCAGCTAGCAGCTGAGCTGCCGCATTCTGGACCAGTTTCAGTTTCCAGATCACCAGCAAAGGAAGGCCAACGTAGAGAGCATTACTGTAGTCTAGTCTTGAGATGACCGTGGCTTGGACCACTGTGGCTAGGGCGTGACGGGAAAGGTAGGGAGCCAAACTCCTCGCCTGACAGAGATGGAAAAAAGCTACTCTACTGACTATGGAGATGTGCGCCTCCATCGTCAGTTGAGAGTCCAGAATGATGCCGAGACTCTTAACTGTTGACGACGGACATAATATCGCGCCGTCCAGGGTAGGAAGTTGGATCTCCACCCCACCCGGGCGGCCCAGCCACAGGATCTCCATCTTAGCCGGATTCACCTTCAACCTACTGGCTCGCAGCCATCCAGTAACAGCTTCAAGGCACTGATGGAAATTAGCGGGTACGGATTCAGGCTGGCCCTCCATCCCCAGAATGAGCTGGGTATCATCCGCATATTTGTGACACTCCAGACCGAAGCTACGAACCAGCCGAGCAATTGGTCAGACATAGATGTTAAATTAAATAATAGAGGGGAGAGGATTGCCCCCTGAGGAACCCCACTTATGGGTTTAGTGTTTCTTTTCTGACCCCTCTTGAAAGCATCTGCCATGTTATCTTGCCTGGAAAGAACCAATGAGTAATGTTTTGAAACTCTTTAAAATTAAAATGTTAACTTTGTGGCTATCTTAACTGTTGGAATGCATTCCCTGGTCTCCAATGATTTCTTATGGAATGGTTCTCCCCCTTTACGTCAGCCTCTATTTACATCAGATGCTCAGAAATACTGTACAAACACAACATACATTGATTTGCGCAAATATGCTAGTGGCTTTTGGCGACTGCTCTCCTCAGGTTTTCTAATATATAAGGTGTCCAAAAACCTTGGAATCACTGACCAATGATGGAAAGTACAGAAGTTCTGCTAAAATAGAAACCAATAGTTACTTCATTGCTTCTCTTGCTTTGTTAGTCAAATTAGATAATTTCCCTTTGGGACCAGAACATAATGATTGGATGAGATAGAAGAATGCAATTATCTTTCGCAATGTACCTTCTTCCTCTAGGTTCTAGTGTTCTGGTATTCCCAAGTGCTTAGTAGAAAACCACTTTCCTGTGTTTTTCCTCAAACCATAGGGACAGAGAATGTACTTACAAGGCTGGAAGCTAAACTAATAGATGTAAAAACCTGTAATCCATGCAATATCTGGATTGTAGGGCAACATGGCTTCCTTTATATTATGTGTACATTATAGAAGTTGTATTCAGAAAAAATAGTTCTAATTGATTATGCTGTCTACTTTTTCCATCTTGCTACATAGAGATGGTATATTTTGGGTGAAAAATGTCACTGAGAGAAGAAACCAGAAGTCAAATTAAATTTATGCCAATAAATGTGTCAATGGTTATTCCATCATTATGAGTTCCATGCATAATATAGACTTTGGGCTTTTTTCTGCATACACCATTCAGGTAATCCCAAGTGGATAGTAGGATGTCAGAGCAATGATTAAACATCAATGCAGTTGTCCATATACCCAACACAGCTTGATTTTATGAATTTCTTTTATCTGTAAATGGATTTTGTAAGACATGTTCTGAAGGAAATAGGCACAATATTGTTGAGTCAGACTATTGTTGCATTCAGAATATTGTATGATCAAGAAAGTCTCCTAAAATTATAGGCTGAATATGTGATAGATTATAAGTTTGTTTGTTTTTTCAGAGTGCACCAGGTACAAATATTTGATTTAATGGGAAATAGAGGGGTTCTTTTTAACAGAAGCTGAACCAGTTCTGAATTTTCAGAGATTGAGAAGCATGGCTTACTATTTCTGAGACTTGAAATGATATACAGATCCCTAAGCCTTTGCTACTTCCCCTCAAGCTTCAAAAATGTTCAAATAATTGTGCTATAAAAGTAAAATAGAAAGAGAGGAAAGAAAAAAAAGATACCATACTTTCCTTGCCTTCTTGTATGCCTATGTCCTGTCACTTTATTTGGAATTATTTGGTGAAAAGTTGTCCTCAAAACAGAATTATTCTGGTGAGGTTCTTTTTTCAACTGGTATGTTTGTGTGCATGCATGTATACATACACATAAACACATACAAGTACACATGTTTGCTTTTTAGTACATAGCTGTAACTGAATTTTAGCTCAAGATGCTATTATCTGAATACAGATTAAACATCAGAAAAAAATGTTAATTAAAGTGCCTGCCACTACTACTTCTGTGTATTATACAGGTATTTGCCACACTTCATTTCATTTGCTCACTGGCTCACACTTAAACAATAACATTTTCCCCAAGAAGGAAGTATAACAAAGCTTTGAAATTCAGAGAAGACTTCACTCATAATCAGGTTTATTTGTACCCTTCTTCTGCTTGTCAATTAGTTTGGAGATCTTTTATTTTTTTTTCTGTGATTTGTAGGAGCATTAAAGCAGCAATCCTACACTCGAGATGCTTACAAAATCTTCTATGCATGTGAATCCACTGGCATAAATGGATATCATCTGTATATATATTTATGCGCAGGTTTGCAGTTTCCATATTCGCATTTAACCCTTCTCTCTTCTTTTGTAAATGTTCTGAGATAACTTTTAGCTTCTTGTTTATGGTCCCTGTGAATGCACACTTGTGTGATATACTGTACCTGTGCAGGCTCTAACAGAAGTTTCCCAAGGTGTATTCTTTCAAATTTTGGTGGTAACCCCGTTTACTCCTCTCCAGGGCATAAAAGATACCCCACACTCTTCAGTTGTTTTTCTTCCACTGCCACAGCAGCTCTTCAGAACTTAGTTCGTGATCTCAACAACTTGTTTCAAGTGATGCATGCAGCATGTGTCGAAGATCCTGGAATGGTCATGCCAAGTGCCTCCTCTGCTTAGGAGAACGCCATGTTGTGGGCTCATGCAGCCTTTGCCAAGCTTTCACAGCCCATGCATGAAAGACTAGAGTTTCCAGACTGAAGGTGATGCTCTATCAACAAGCTTTGGCCCCTTCTATGACCACGGAGTTGCCAATATTGGCCTCCATCAACAGCTCCCTTGAAGCCCTCGACGACCTCAAGGGCTTTGAGAGCATTTCGGACATCGAAGGCTCCAAGGCTGTCAGTGAGACTCCCTTTGACATCGAGCTCCGGGCCTTCATGCGTTCGATTAATTTTATCACTGCCATACCACCACCAACCTCCTCAATGAGAATAGCTTTCAAGAGAGCACATGAGGAGACCAGAAGGGCGAAGGTGGAGAAAATGAGCCAGTCTCTGCCGCCTCCAGTTCCTCCCAATCCTGGGAAGTTTTTGGAATCTCGGTGTCGCAAAGACAAAAGGCTGCGAAAAAGAGGAAGGTCCAACAGATCCCCTCCTCTGCCTCCTCCAAAAGGGAACACCTGATGTTGTCAGAGACATCATGTCACGAATCTTCACTCTCACTCCAACTGGCCCAACCACATCAATCTTCATCAGAGTCCATACCAGATGCCCTCTCAGAAGGGGAGGTCCAAGACTTTCCACCTCATCCAAGTACCAGGTCAAGTGCATCTGGATCCAACTCCTCCATCTCAGAAACGTCAGGAGCTTTTTCCCACACCAGAGGAGATGCCGGTTCCGTCCCCGATAATTTCCAGCGCTGCCTCGAGGCCGTTACTGGATGGCTGTGAGCCAGTAGGTTGAGGGTGAATCCGGCGAAGACGGAGATCTTGTGGCTAGGTCGTCCGGGTGGTGGGGATGTCCAGCTTCCGAGCCTGGACAGTGCAGCGCTATGCCCATCGTCTTCCGTGAAGAGCCTGGGTGTCCATTTGGACTCCCAGCTGACCATGGAGACCCAGGTCTCTGTGGTCAGCAAGATTGCCTTCTTTCATCTTAGACAGGCAAGGAGGCTGGCCCCCTACCTATCCCGGAACGACCTGGCCGCGGTGATCCAAGCCACGGTCATCTCAAGGCTGGATTACTGTAACGCTCTCTACGTTGGCCTTCCTCTGTCGGTGACCCGGAAGCTCAGGCTAGTGCAGAACACTGCCGCCCGGCTCCTGTCTGGTACACCAGCAGGCAGCCATATAACACCCACCTTGCAGGATCTGCACTGGCTGCCAATTGAGCACCGGATCACCTTCAAAGTGTTGGTTCTTACCTTCAAGGCCTTGCATGGTCTGGGGCCAGCGTATCTGAGGGACCGTCTCGCCCCATATTGCCCCCCGAGATCACTTCGTTCGGAGGATACCAACCTTCTAGCTGTCCCCTCCGCTAAAGCGGCCAAAAAGACAGCCACCCGTCGAAGGGCCTTTTCGGTTATTGCACCGACACTTTGGAATGCCCTTCCGGCAGCTACACGTGCCATCCATGACTTGCTCCCGTTTAGGCGGGCGTGCAAGACCCACCTCTTCTGGCTTGCCTTTCAGATGCAGGCCTAGTGGGATGCACCCCGGTTGGGAATAACCTCCTCTCCAAGTGTGTTAAATTGTTCTTAACTGTCTTAATGCTGTACATTTGTGGTTTTAATGATGTTTTTATTTGTTCCATTCTGTGTTTTTATGCTGTATTTTAGACGGCTTGTTTTATATTGTTTACCTCCTTGTTGTGAGCCGCCCCGAGCCTGTTGGGAGTGGCGGCATAGAAGCCGAATAAATCAAATCAAATCAGAAAAGGGTTGACAAACAACCCACCTAACTAGAGTGGCCTCAGTTCAACCACTAGGAGACCACCCCCCCCCCCAGCACCTCTTTTCCTATACTCCCAGACCCTCCAGCTGTCAGGCTCCAAGCCCCACAAGCCTCAGTTTCCCATGAACAATACTGTAGCCATGTTGGCTTTAAGATTCCTTTCAGGCCTGCTTGCCTTTCTCATGAGAACCTGGTACCAAGCAAACAGGGTGAAGCGGTCAAGGTTACCAAAGCTATCCCGGGCGATAAGCGGAGAGGCCCGGGACTGAGAAGAGCCTAACTCCTCTTTGCAGCTGGAGACACTAATTGGGTTTACATTCTTGAGGGGCTGAGGTAGTTAAAACAACAGCTACCATTCATCATGCCCACTTTGACACTCGATGCAACTTGCGTGGCTGAGATCAAAGGGTCAGAAGAGTATAACCGTTTAGGGATGGCTCTGTGTCTCATCTCGTGCCAACAGCGCATCCAGGACTATGGATCTCTGAGAGAGGCCACCGGGCCTAACTAAGGACATTGCCTGCCAGTTTCCTGGCTGTATTAAATCTGGCCCGCTTGGGCAAAGCCTTGCTTCCTTGCTACGTTCCTGCTTGTTCCTGAAAAGACTTTCCTTGCCTTTGCATCCAGCTTTGTTCCGGATTGCCTCCGGCTGAATCCTGATTGATACGGGACTATTTACTCACTGCTTGATTCCTGAGAATTGTTGCTATTGAAAGCACTATAAGATTGCTTTCAACATCTTTCCTTTACCTTTATTCTAAATAAACCAGTTGTACCTTCGCTGACTGTGTGGTTTATCAAGGGAGGTCTTGTCCCAGGGCCTAGAGGGCGACACCAGCTGTCCCAAGGGCACCATCTACAGTACATCAGCAACCTCCTGAGCACCAGACCAGCCTCGTAGCTTGGAAGAAGATCATTCTAACATAGAGGATGTGGAGTTGGTCCGCATGGAATCCGTGCTATCCCTAGGCCTTGACTTATCTCTGGACTCGGAGGCCTGCTTCATCGACCCACTTTCACCCACTGACGATGTCAGACTTTCTCTGACCAAATGGTCTGTACTGCTGAGGGCCTCAGCCTCAAAGTAAAACAAACCACCAAAGCAATCACAAATCCTGTCTTCAAGAGAGTTTCGCCATTCCTACCTTACCTACTGGAGGTCACCTAAGCTTTTTGAACAAACCCCTCATTGATACCTCCGACTTCAAAAAAGATTGAATCATGGCATCAAACCAATGATGAAGGCCAGTATTGGTTTCTTGGAAGAAGACTGAACAGTGGCATGAGGCCACTTCTTTGGCACACTACCAGATTCAAATGGCAAAACATACTGGAAAAAATGGCAGGAAAGATGATCATCCATGCTATAGCCATCGGCCATCATGCATGGCTGCACTCTTCAAGTCTCTCCACAACCAGAAGGAGTATTCTAGGCCCCCTAACAATCAACCAAACACTGGGTTTGATGCTATATACAACGATGCCATGTCTTCGCTACTTACCACTTGTCACAATCACGGACTTACCGGCCCCTTAAACACACACACGGAGACGTACTAGAGGCTAACTACTTTATTAAGTATAAAAACAGCTTACGAATATAGTCCAGTATAAAAAGAGTGTCCAAAAAGAGTATCCAAAAGGCTTAGAGTAACAATGTCCAAAAAGTATCAAATAGTCCAAAGCTTGGCAGGGCTTCGCAAACCAATGCGAATCAGGAACAGAGCAAGGCTTCGCAAACCAATGCGAATCAGGAACAAGAGCAAGGCTTCGCAAACCAATGCGAATCAGGAACAAGAGCAAGGCTTCGCAAATCAATGCGAATCAGGAACAAGACAAGGTAAAGCAAGGCAATGCGTGGTGACCACCGCCTGTGGTCCTACTCCGTTTCGCCAGTACAGGTACGACGTGGCCGGAGAACTGAGGATGCGTTCCCACGGCTCCTGTACTTAATCCTTCGGCCGAGGTCCGCGACGCTCTAGGCTTCTCCGTCTCCAATCTCTGCTCACGGACCTCGGTCGGTCTAGGACCCTAGACCAAGCCCTCCGAGAAGACTCAATGTCTCGTCTCCTATCGAAGGAGCGACCTTGCCTCTCAACAGCTGTGTCGCTATCTTCCTGAGAACTTTCCTCCCTTGCACTTTCCCATTCGGCTTCTTCCATGTTTACATTATCACGCTCTTGGGAATTCCTCCCCGGGTGTTCATAACTCCCTTCGCTGCTTCCCATCTCCACCTGGTGATCGGAATCTATGCTAGGCCCAAACATCATCTCATCCCAAGCCAAGCTCTCTGTAGGCGATTGAGGCCCATCCGAAGGGCCCCTGTGCCGCCCCAGTCATCTAGCTCATCCTCTGAATCCACATCTGCTGCTGCAGGCCCTAATGCTAATGGCACCCCGGGACCCGTTCCCTGCCCTCCAGGCACAAACGAGAACTGCTGTGCTACACCACTGCCACCTCCACTCTCGGGCCACCATCACCCTCCGCCCCATTCACCCCTTGATACTGACACTTCCTGCTGATTTTGAACCACATCTGTTTGCAGACCACTTCCCACACTATGCCGTGGCCTGGGATAATAATACCTAAGATGCATGGGTTTTAAACATTGTCCGAAAAAGGCAATGCCTTAGAATTCAACGAACTTTCCACTTTTCAAGGGTTGGGAACTTGTTCTGGCAGATAACAACATTTGTAGCTTTACTGACTGAAGTAATGATAGATTTAGACCTTATAATTAGGATTGTGTGGTCCAGAATTTGAGAAGCTTCAGTATCCTTAAGGATTGCATTGAAGGCTACCATGAAACCTCTTTTGTTCCATGCAGCATTAAGATGGAAAGAGCCACAATCAGTAAATTCAGTTCACTGCTCAGTTTTAAAAGGTACAAGAAACCACCTGAACTTTGGATGTCATGGCTGCGCTGTACTTAAAACTCAAATAGATCATATTCAGCTGGTACAGCTTAGAAATGAAGGTGAAAAGCTGTACCTACCAAAATATTGATCTATCAAACTTAGGTAAATTTGACACAGGACTCCTGATTCCATCCAAAGGGGTGGCAATTCGTCACTGAAAGGGTGTGTGTGTACAGCATAGCAGCAAACATTGTTCCTTCTCCATTGTTTTTTTTTTCATGGGTATTGTGCTTCATGGTGGTATGGGAGCCACTCTGACCATGAAATGAGATTGTTTTTGACACAGTTGTATCATTTCTTCTGCCCACTGACTCCTTTTTTTCTGTACATCTTTCTAAAAGGGTGGGCAACTTCAGTGAGTCTGGGGAACAATTTTCTACCCCTGGGAACTTCCGAAGGCGGTGTGGACTACTAAAAAAAAATGGCAAAAAATGAAAAGCAAGCAAGCAAACGTGGAAGTGGCCAGATATGCATTACCGGTTTTGCAAAAGTATGTATTTTTAAAATATTATATAGCACTGGGTGGTGGTGGGGTGGGGTGGGGGAGGGCAGCTGATTAAAAAAAGATTAATCACAATTTCTGGAGGCTTTTATGAGATGCAGGGCTTATTCCCCCCTTGGATGAAAGGGCTATAGTAAAATGGGTGCCTCAAAAAGAGTCTTGTGGGACTAATATTCATCCCCAGGGGCCTTACTTTGCTTGCCCCTTGCCTTCTAGTGCGCTGATACCAATAATCTATTGAGAGCATGGTCCCAAAGGCTGATGAAATATTCTTATTTCAGTGTTCTGTTTTGTACTGAATTCCTCTTTAGTACTCACTGCCTGCCAGCTTCTTGAAATGGTGGTTGAAAGCACACAATAACTTAAATTTTAATGATCCTTTCCTATTTCTCAGATACCCCCCAAATAAAATTCCTTTAAAATACTAGACTTATTATTAATTCTTTCTGTGGCTGAATAGTTATATAATGAAAGAAAATCATAGATATATATGTATCTAGATCCCTCTGTGTGTGTGTGTGTGTGCACGCTCGCACACACACAGTTGCTGTGTATGAGCCCCAATCACTTAGGTGGAAAAAATTGAGTAAATTATATATTGAACTGCTAACTGGTACAGAGGCCTTGCGGTTTCCATGGAAACTGGGCTGGAAATAGCTCCATGTGACATCAGAATGGTACAGGTATAGTCAAATCCAGCTTCTTCTTGCACCCCTAACAAATAAGCACAGTCAGTACAAATATTACACATGTGATAACCATACACTGACAATTGCAGTTAATGTATGTAAATATTCCAAGAACATGAGGCATCTACAGTAAGTCTTCCTTTTAGTAAGTAAAAATGCTTCATAATATACCTGAGAGATATGAATTGTCTTTTAGCTAAGAATAAAAGGTAACCATACAAAAGCCAGTCTCTATTCAGTACCTGTAATTTGTACTTGAAAGGCCTTTCAGTTTTCAGACAAAAATAACATTTAGAATTAGACTTGGAATGGCAATGTTGCTTGTAATGTTTCACAGAGTTAAATCTAACACACACACACACACACACACACACACACACACACATATGGTGGAGGAGGTTAATATTATGTATTCTTATAGGTATAGAAGATTTTCTGCTGCAAAAATCAATACATTTAATATTTCACATCTGTATTATGGCACAATTCAAAGTGCTGGCTTTAGCCTATAAAGCCCTAAATGGTTCTGGCCCAACCTACCTTTCAGAACGTATCACTTCCTATGAACCTGCTAGGATGTTAAGATCGTTTGGGGAGGCCCTGCTCTCGATCCCGCCTGCATCACAAATACGTTTGGCAGGGATGAGAGACAGGGCCTTCTCAGTGGTGGCCCCTCCGCTATGGAATGCCCTTTCTAGAGACATTAGATTGGCCCCTTCCTTGTTAGCATTTCGGAGGAAAGATAAAACCTGGTGGTTTGAGCAGACATTCAAATAGGCAGTGTAACAAATATAAGAATATTTTAACTAAGAGACACTAACAAGTTATGTTGTATTGATTTTGTAATGATTGTATATTTATGCCATTGTTTTAATTGTTTTTTATGATGTTGAGCATTGAATTTTTGCTACTGTGAACCGCTTTGAGTCGCCCGAGGGCTGAGAAAAGTGGTATATAAATGGAGTAAATAAATAAATAAATAAAATTCACTGTAACTTTCTGAACCTTAGCCCTGTTGCACTGCTGGTGTAAGTGACAGTTGAAAGCTTGAAGCACTGAGTTGGATGCTGAAATCATCAGTGATTAAATGAATGTATTAATGTGAGCAGTTTTATACTTTAACTGAAAGAGAGAAGGTGTTGCATTTTTAACAGAAGCATATACCAATCAAAATGCTAATTAGTCATTCACTTCAAATAGTTTTACAAAAACAAGCAGTGATCTTTAAATAACGAAACCAAAGTAGAATAATATTAGGGAATGTTACAGAGGTGCGGCGTGTATCCTCTCATGGACCATACTTTAAAGGGCACTGCATATACAGAAAGTCAAAAGTACCTTTGCTAATAATAGAAATAAGCAAAACAAGGTCAGAAAAAATGTTACATATGAGTGCTTCCAGATGGAGGGTTCCTAGGCAGCAAAAAACTCAGCTGTTCTGCTTTTGCTTCTTTAATAGATTTTATAAATTAAGGAAAAGGCAACAATGTGGAGGGAAGACACAATAATGTTCAAGTAGAAGATGTCTGGGTGAACTGTAAACAACAGACCAATATTGGCCAGACAAAAATAAGTATTCTAGACTATTTATTTATTTGCTTACAGTATTTATACCCCTCCCTTCTCACCCCGCAGGGGACTCAGGGCGGATTACAATGCACATACTACATGGCAAACATTCAGTGCCATTTAGACATACAACATATATAGACAGACACAGAGGCAATTTAACATTCCAACTTTTCTGGCTTCATGAGGGTATGCTCGATTCCGACCACAGGGAGTCCTGCCGCTTCACTGTCCACTTGTGACACCGAGTCCTTTGATGGAGTACTTCCTCATTCTTCTGCACGCTGCTGGAAGGTTATATGGCATCATAAATTAGTTAAATTAGCCTCCCCACATAAAGCGGTACCTAAATTTTCTACTTGACAGATGCAACTGTCTTTCAAGGCTGCATAGGTCAACAGCAAGTTGAGCTTACTCCGATCCAGGCTGGCTTCGAACTCATGACCTCCCGATCAGTAGTGATTTAATACAGCTGGCTACTAACTAGCTGTGCCACAGCCCGGTCTTTTATTTCATTCAATCATAGAGTTGACCAGTACTTTAAGAGCCATCTTGTTTGTTACACATGAGCTATTTTTCAAATAGATTAATTTAAACCTTTAAATTGTATGGCTAGTTCCTTGTAAGATTATGTCATTTTCAAATCACTGAAATATTTTTTAGTTTGGAAAAGATTGGGGGTTTTAAATGCCAAATTGGATCTTAATCCTAAGTGCTGAAGATAACAAGGGCCAACTGAATAAAGACTGCACTGGCAGTTGTTGAAATTTGAGAGTACTATATAATGTCATTAAGATAGAATAAACCTCATATACATCTATTAGGTAGTTCTGCGGCATTGACTAATAACCAATAATACAAATGTTCTCACCCCTCAGAGATCACACCATTACATTTTGAAAGTGTTATATTTTTATTTTATTAACATTTTAATAATTTAACAATATAGTAACTGTACATGACTACTTGACACCCCAGGCCAAAAATGTTTTAATATTTTGTGAGCTTATTGCTATCTTAAATTTATGTTTTAAATAGAAAGCACTTCCTATGGAGCAGAGAACAGCAACAGGTGGCAGTTTTAATGCCTTCAGTAGTTCAAATTCCTGAGGCAAGTGTCCCATTTATTTAATGGGTGGCCTGGCCTGCTTTACACTTATTCCTGACCCATTCTTGAGAGTGCTAGTGCTTTCCAGTTTCCATTATTCACATCAGCTGCCTCCTAGGGCTGCGGCGCACAAGCTGGGCACCCAAAGAAGGGAAGTAATAGCTAATAATGAAATAAAGTGGCTTGCAAATCATAACACTCAGAGAAACTTTCTTGCCATTTTTTTTTTTTGCATTAGACATGTGTTTAAGCTTTGCATAGACCTTGGGCAAATTCTCAGTTAAGTTTTACATAGAAAATGAATGGCAGAAACACATTCAGATGCAGATGATGTACAATAGGCATGGATAAGCAAATGGTATGTTTGGGGTAGGGGTGGAATTGTTAAGATTGAAAGGGGTTGGTGTTGTCAGTGAGTGAGTGAGTGCACATGCAATTGCACAAAAGAAAAGCGCCTCCTGGGATCAGTTGACTGGACTTGGACAAGCTTTGCCCAGAAATGTTTGGAGGTTTTTCTGCTCTGAACTGCTTCTGCTGTGGTTGTTTTTAAAGTCAGAGGGGGAGCAGTCAGCAAATTTCAGGAGTGATTAATCATGTATAGCAGAGAAAAGATTCTTCAGAGAAAATTATTCACAACTCTTGTGCTGCCTTCTCCTGTTTCCAGCTTTCTTTTACCTTGCTGATATGCCTTGTATTGTCTGACTTGACTGATTCCCTTCCTTCATCTTTTGATATTACAATTGGGAGGGTGGCTTAGGTGTAGCAATTCATCCACACACGTCTCCCTCCCTCAGTTTTTCTACTCTTGTTCTGAAGGATGCTAGCTAATTTCCTGGACTCTTGTGTTGAACATGTGTACTTTGTGCGGGATGACAGGCAGAACAGTGAAAGGACTAGTTCCGCAGAGAGAGGAAACCCCCAAGTGATGATTTTGAAGTCCCTGGTTCAAATGTGAAGCCAGTTATTTTTTTGGAAAGGCATGACTTTTTAGAGATCATAACCTTTTGGAAAACCAGGAATCTCCATAGCCTTTTGGAACCATGAACCTTTTGGAGATTAATTGGCATTCACACTATTTGGAATAATCATAACCTTTTGTAAAGTATGATCTTCCAGAGAAGAGTGAAACACTTGTTTGAGTGAATCTTCTCCTTAGTGGTAAATATCCACTAGTATTCAAGCAAGGCAAATTAGGCTTCTCAGTTGTTAGACTGATATGCCTGGTTATCTCTCTGAACTGTTAGGAACAAAGATTTGCAAATGCACAAAATATATAGCAGATCTTGAGAAGTGTTATTTTGGTTGCTGCCCCCCCCAAATGTACTCTCCCATAAAATTTATTGGTTTTTAAATCATGCTTTCAAGAGACCAAAAATAAGTAGTCTTTGTTAAAAGTAACATAGTTGATTTAACATAGAGAGAGAGAGAGAGAGAGAGAGAGAGAGAGAGAGAGAGAGAGAACTCCCCTCAAATACCAAGGACAGTAGTAGATGGTGGCAGCTATTCCTTTGCTTGTCATTTTTTAAAAATAGATATGATGGTGACATTGTCATTTTCTGCTGGGGATCATAGTGGTTGTAGATCAGGCCCAATGATTCATGAAGGCAAGGGAAAAAAACCCACATTCTGTGTCCCAGTGCTGGCAGTGTCATTGTCACTTTTCAAACAGCCAGGAAAAGGGTGCCTTAGTTCTGCTCTTCTTACTGTGAGTTCAGTTCAGTGCTGTGTACTCTACTTCCTGGATCAAGGCTGCTTTTGACTTGTAGTAGTGGGAAGTTGTTTTTAACTCCTGGTAAGGGTGTTGTGGGAAACACACTATAGCTCAGGGTTAAAGTGTGCATCTCTATAAACTATTGGATAGCAAAGATTTTGGGGAAAGCATTATAAGAAACCCGGAGAGCCAGTCTCAGTCACTGCAGGCTTATAAAACAGCTCTGACTGATCATATTTCCAGCACAGCCTCAGCCACCTGTATGTATCTTGCAGTCAAGAGGTGATATTGGAATGTCTGACACAGTTGTGTGGGTTTACTGAGAGAGAACCTATGTGATGCACTTTTGGTGATCTCAAAAGCTTTAAGTAAGCTACTATTTAAGTTCGCAGGAAAATTGTGGAGATGAAAAGCTGAAAGGGCTAGATTACATGTGATAATTTTTGTGAAGGCCCAACTGCAATGGGAAATACTTGGGTTAGGCATTTTTTTTCTCAATTAAAACTGAAAGACCCTTAGTACTCATCCTGTATAAAATACTTGTTGGAACTAGGCATTCTGATCTTATTACTCTTGTTCTCCATCAGTTGTATGAACAGCTCGGACTTAAGTTCAATTTAATATGGATGATTATGACTGAGTTTTGATCTCAGTCACAGTTTTGTATGTTGCTATTTCAATCATCTTAGTTTATCTTGTGTGATGAATTGTTTTAATCTTGTTTTGGTGATTTTTCTGCTATTTTAATATTTTACTGTTCCTTATGTATGATTTCATTATGTTTTATTGATTACTACATCTCTCAGCATTGTTGGGATAATGTTCTTCAGTGATTTAAAAGTGGTTTAAAATACAGTGAATTCTAGATAAATAAGATGATCGAATCACCTGTTTTGAGGAGGTTGCCTAAAATATTTGTGTGTACAGCTGCTCCTGGTTGGAAAAGAGTAAACCAAGAGCAGTGGTTTATGGGGAGACACTATGTGAACATTTCCAATAGCAGGTAACTCTTGGTTGCATTTTGGCTTCAAGTGTCCTTAGATTAACCTTGACAGTCTGAATGCCAAGATACAGCAGAATTACATAATTCCCAAGAAGGTTTGTTAAACTGAAGGGCATCCAACTCTCTCCCCACCTTGAATATTCAGAATATTCAGTGCTCCTATTCAGAAATTATACTTTGTTCTCCAAGATACGTGTGCTGTCAATAAGTGTGACCCTGTGATTATATATTGGCAGAAAACTTACATCAGGTGTGCCATCGTACCCTTGCAGAAGGATAGAAGGATTAGAAATTCAAGAGAAAATGTGACACAATAGAGAGAGCAGGAAAAATTAGCTAGAATTTCATGCTTTCTTGGGGCTCATTCTTGCCCTAGTAAGTGTAACATTATGCTTATAAAAAAAAGGTGGTGTAACTATGCCCACACCATTAAGTTCAGTGGGGCATCTCGGATAAGTCTTTCTTCCTTTTAATTTGAAGCCATAAAAAGAGCAAGATTCTCAAACTCTGAGGACACAATTTCAGTAAAAAGCCCCAGCAAGATGTACATAATGGACTGAACCAGACAAAAACATTTTCTATTGAGCAGAACAAGATAGCACACCTTCCTCAACCATTGCATAGAAGTTGACTTGACTGGAAGTTAATTTAATTTTTTTTGCATACTGGCATCAGTATATTGGCCCTGATCACACTTGAGGCACACCTAGAAAATGGTGTCCTCTAGCAGAGGGAATATTTGTAAGGAACAGATAGGATAAGCAGTCTTCTCCCACCCAGCATCTTTGGTCTCAAGTGCATGGGGCTACGATTATTTGCTCTTAGGGTTTAAAAGTACTAAACTTTGCAGGGTGGGGGAAATCTGTTTCTGTTAGACAACAAACATCAACACTTAGGGACAGGGAGGGAAACATGAGAGGGAATTAACAATATAATCTGATCCTGAATAGATGCCCACAAGGTAAGGCTTATTTCAAACCTTTAGAGGACCGCAAATAGGAAAGCTGAACTCATTGAAGATGTGTGGGATTAAATGGAGATCTTTCCTTCCTCCAAAGCTTTACCTGTTCTTTTGAGGAAATTACTTGTTAATAGCTATCAAGTTCAATAACACATAGAGGGATTCCAAATAATGCACTTGTATTTCGCTTCCAAATAAGCACTCTTATTATTGATATCTTCAACACAAAAATATATATACATATAATCTGGCGCACAAACCAAATGAAAATAACACAGTCACTCACGATACTCTCAGTTACCCTGAAAAGCATCAGTCAGCTCAATGATATAGTTCAGTTCCTTTGTGGTGTCAATCTGTAGTATATCTTCAGACCCAATGGTCAAATAAATTTGTATAGGATTAGAAAAAAGTTGGCCCAAACAAATCAAAAAATAAAGGGCAAGTAAATCCTGGCCAGCCGTGGGTATGGCGTGAGTTCCAGTGCGTTTGAATTCCACTCTGTTTGTGGTTTTATCGCTTATGCAGTCCACCTCTTGAGGAACAGAAATCCTTCTTGAGCAGATACCGACAGTGATTTCGATATTCTCTTCTGTCAGGGTGGCCCCAAGTATAGAGATGCACAAGACAATATGTCTGAAATATAAACATTCACAATAATATCCCATACAAACAAAAGAAGATAGTAACTATATTATGCTATATTATGAAAATAATGAAAATATAGAAAATCATGAAAATATTAAAAAATGGGGATCCTGTTTGTTTGTATGAATCTTCAAAGGGCAATAAATTCCAACCATGTCAGTAAAGGCACTGGAGAGTTAGAGCTAATTCTGTAAATATTAGGTGCTCTGCATCCCTTACTGTAGTCATGATTGTGTTTTTATCTTACACTAGCCATCCCCTGCCATGCGTTGCTTTGGCCCAGTCTATGTATATGTGTTTTGTGTGTGTATATATGCGTATATGTGATTTTATGCACGCATTGTAATGTATTTTTAAATGGCTATTAAAGTCTTTTCTGCTGTGTTTTTCAGTGTTTTTATGAGTGATGGTCACTCGCTGGCCTAATAGGTGTCTTGTGTCCAAATTTGGTGTCAATTCACCCAGTAGTTTTTGAATTATGTTAATCCCACAAACAAACATTACTTTTTTATTTATATAGATTATGCAGGCCTGGATACACGGCAGCAAAATAGACATTGTTTAAGGTGGATAAGTCAGTTATATGTTTGTGAACTTACCATCATTCTAACAGATGGAGAGTAATTAACTGGGTGATGTCATCCTCTTTTTCATTCCTAAACTTTTAAAAAAATAATCTTTTCCGACAACTATTCATTACCCCTGCCCCCATCTCTCCACAACAGGATAGTTGTCCAGTGGAGAAGAAGTAAGAATGATCCTCACCAATCGTGTCATACTGATCTAAACTGAGGCCTACAGCAGTGGCACTGGCAGTTACAAGCCAGCTATTCTTTGTGGGGTTGCTACCTTTATGTTCTAAGGAGGATTTTCAGAGTGCTTGATGTATAGTAATGTAACAGAAGGAACTGTTAACTGTTATGCAGTGGCAGTATTGTGACCAGCTGCATATGCTACTCTGTCATTTAAGTTGCTTGGAAGTCAGATCTTTAAACCTTCATATCTTTGATCTTCTGTCAACTCACTCTAAAATAGCTGCTGCTCAATAAAAACCTGTGTGTTAGTTAATGTTAGGAAACTTCCTTGCACTCAGTGCCGGCCTTTGGCATTCCACCATGTAAGCGGCCGCGTAGGGCGACGGGTCCTGGGAGGGGCGTCGCCGACCTGCGAGGGGCGCCGCCACGCTGGCCGCCCCTCCGCTGCGCCTCCTGCCCGGGAGCCAGTGCTCCCTGCCGGCAGCGCAGCCCGTGATGCAGCCGGCGGCGCAGGTGGCGCAGGTGGCGCAGGCAGCGCGCCGGACGTCACTGCGCATGCGCAGCGTGCGTGATGCACTCGCGCAGCTGCGCGCGTGACGTCACTGCGCATGCACAGGTGTGCGTGATGTCGCCGCGCAGCTGCGTGCAGCGTCACCGCGCATGCGCAGGCGTGCATCATGCACGCCTACGCATCTGTGGTGGCGTCGCGCGCGGGCTGCCGCGTCCAGCAGCCATGGGGGGGCACAGAAATAAGGCTCGCCTACCCCCCCAGGAGAGGTGAGACCGCCCCTGCAGTTGCACTTGCTATGTGCCCTGTGTATTCTGTAATGAGAGTCAGCGCTCTCAATGAGGCAGGATGAATCCTCCAATTCAGTGATTGGGGTATGTGGCAAATTCTCTTCCTCTATAAACACTGCTTTATCCTAGTAGCCCTACTATCATTCTACAGTTAATGCTGCAATTGGAGAACAGCCAGAGGGGCTCCCTAGAGCAGATTTCCATTCTCTGTTTTGCTTTGAGAGTCCCACTACAGTGAGATAGAAGGTGAACAAGCAGGTTCTTAGGAGTAGACGTTTGACTTTTGTCTCATTTTGAGGAGGAGCTCAGAACAAATCAAAGGTGCAATCAAGTTCTCCATAGAACCTAATTAGGTCTGAATTCTGATTCTTAGGAATTCTTTCTCTAAACAACCTCTTAGGAGATACCAGCATCTAAGGAGATCACCTAGCAAGAGTAAAAGGGGAGGTCTTTGCAGCTCATTTTCTTCCAGGTTTCAGATTGCTTAAAGAATGGTAAATTCAAAGGTGGAAATAAAATTTGGAATAATAGGGTGGGTGGAGTAGCTTAATGATTACTTGTGGGGGTGTAAATGGAATTGGATTATGGTAACTGGGTAAAAAATGAGCCGTCATGAGCCATGAGTGCAACAGAAAATTACCTGAATGAGTCAATTGGTACAGCTACTAGACATTCTTGTTGGTGATTATGCTGCAAGTGCATGGCTTTTCCTAACCCTTTAATATGGAAAGTTCCTAGTAATTATCAAATCAGGTCTTTGACAGCTCTTATTCTGGAACCCTTGCATGTAGAGGTAGTTAATGGGGATGAAATTAGGGTTTGGACTCTGGGAAAATGTCACATCCCAATCCCCAATCTTGTGATTTAGGGTGATGCTGTGCAGCATAAGAGCTTAGGTGTTCTTTTTCTGATGTCTTCCTCTGTTTCTAGTTAAAGTAATTGTGGGTGGAAGGTTTTTCAGAAGCTGAGCTTTGTGTAGTGAATATTTTGTGTCTTCTCCAGAAATCCAGACCCATGTATTTTTCTTCCCGTTGTACTGTCCAGCTGTTGGAGGTGCCAGGCACCTCACAGTATTGGCTCCTCCTTGTTGTGGTTTACTTCCTTATTCATGTGACTCCCACCCCTTTCTTTGCAAGAAGCTTGGTACTCCATACATACACAGACATACTTTGAGTTAAGAATTTAAATTGTTCTATGATTGAGCTCTTAATTTAAATTGCTCTTATCTCAAAGTGAATGTTCCCATTGAAATGGATTGAAATGCCATTAATCTGTTCCACCCCCTCCTCCAATTTTTGTTACGTGTTTTAAAATGAGAAATGTACTTTATAAATAATGACTAATGTATCAATGCACATTCACATGGAATAATAAAAAATAAATATCAGTTTTAAAATGGTAGAAACACAAAGTTGTGGCAAGGAATCACAAAGTGGCGGAAGCATTATTTTCTTCATAGTGTTCTCATTTCAGCCTTTTTCTCTCTCTCCCTCTCCCTCTCCATGAAGCCAAACATGGGAATACAAACCACACAAAATCAACTAACCCCAACATTCCTCAAAGTGGACAACAGCAAAGCAGACAGCAATCTCCCAAAGCAGACAAGAACACGAGGCACGAAGGCAAGGAGGCTGCTCCTTTGAAGCCCCAAAACCCTGCACTCTTGTGCTAGTGCTCCCTATGACACTAGCGCTCCCTCTAGCTCTAGCTTAACTCAAAATGCTGCTCGTATGTCAAAATGAAACCTGGACCTGGAGTTCAGGCAAAAGCTCTGAACTCAAAACACTCTTAAGTTGGGATGCTCTTAAGTCGAGATTCCACTGTATGCCAATGCGGATGTGTTTTATGAAGCAAGAAACACATCCGTACTGCAGCAGAATGTAAATTAGGAAGCACTGTCTTCGCTATTAGGTAAAAAGATTATGTCTTGGATGTGGCAGGGATGTGCATGTTTTAGGACTGTCACACAGTTTACTAAACTGGGTTGCTTTGGTGAACAAGGGATGAAGAATAACAGATGTGAATGTGGGACTCAGTCCTATGCAGAATTATTTTCAATAACAATAATTTATCAAAATCTGGAAAAACAAAGCGAATTCTGATATGAAAGAATAAAAGACAAATGTAATAGAAATAGGCCCAAGATAGTCCTGGCTTCTATTTAAAATTGAGACTCAGCAGGACCTGCTGGCACCAGGAGCATCTGATCTTTGATTCTTGGGTCTTGTTCCATTGTTGCAATTTAATACTAAGTTGGCTTTCATGGCTACACCCTGGGATTTGTAATTTGGCAAGGCAGCAGAGCTCTAGCAGGGAATTCGGTATCTCATTAAACTATAAATTTCAGGATTTTGTGGGTCAAATCATAGCAGTTAAAGTGATATTGAAGTACTACATTTGTGGCATATGAAAGATACCTTTAAAAGAGTGTACATAACTGTGCCCGCTAAAATGGTTGTGTGATTTTTAGGAGAAAGGAAGTGAACTGTATTAACAGAGGAAGAAAGAGGAATAATAGATATTTTAATTGTATTGCACCATATGCTAAGCAGCAGTGGCTTTGCATTATTCCTGCTTCATCTTTCTTGTTTAGGAGAGATCAAAAGTGATGAGTATATGGGTAGTCTGCACACTTCTGATGGGTACAAGGATGAGTGCTCAGTCAGACTCATGTTGTACAAATCTGTTCTGGATTACAGTATCAAGTTTTCTCTGCCAGTCCTCTATTGGTAGAAGCATTTGAGTGTATCACTGCTTTAAAAAAAACTTGAAACACCAAGCCAGAACCTTTCCTGATTGTGTTATACCACACACCCTCTGCCACACATCTGCCAACTGATGCTTGATACAGAGTTGTAAGAAGTGTTTTGGCATTGATTAAGAAAATCACCTCTCCTCCGCAATAAGATCACTACCTGCATTTATGGCCAGGTATGTAGTTTTCTGTGAGCGGCATAAGGTGATAACTGTTTTGATTTCAGCTTACAAATGTATTAATAACTTCCTATAAAGATAATTGTGTGTTAACATAGTATTTTGGAAATTAGCATGACAATTTTCTGGTTATATGTCTAATTTATATTTCATAGTGTTTTACTTAAAGTTGTATTTTTATCTGATCTCATGTTATATTTGTTTCACCTTAGGAGAGGCAGTGCAATGGCTAGATGTTGTGTTTCGATGTGCTTTCAAATTATTTGCTGAGCTACAAAACTTTTGGATAAATGTGATATCTCTATATTTAACTTACCAGACAGGATTATTATAATTGTAAAATAATATTACGGTATTCTGTAATTTCTGGGTTGACATGGAGGGGACAAGAAGGGAGAATGCCTGTACAATACAATCCAGCTACTCTTTTCTTTTTAGATACATTAAGTGTTCAAATTTAATATGCGAAATCCTATATGAATCGAGGTTACAGATGGTATATATATTTCCTTTCAAAATTTGTTCAATGGCAGGTACCATCCTTCATCATCATTGGCTATAGTAGTTAAAGTTGTTTGGAATTAAAATCCATCAACATCTGGAAAGGTCGTATGTTCCCTATGACTAATAAAAATCAAAGTTTGGTACATTTTTGTAGACACCTCATCAGAGTGGAAACAAAGAGTGGGGGAAGCAATTTATCATTGTGCCTAAACATATGTAAGAATATTAACTGGATAACATATAATAAAAATGTGCATCCTAGAGATATAAGTAATAGAACTAATGCCAGAATTACAAGACCTGAGAGAGGGACCTAAGGATCACGTTTGAAATGATATCTTAAGATTTTTCCAAGAATGAAGACAGGAAAAATGGCACAACAAAAGTTTGTGCCCATAAATATTTTCTTTGTTTAGCAGTTGGTTATAATATTGTATAATATTGAGTACACCTTGGGGTAGAGAAAGGTGGGATATAAATAAAGTTTTGCACCTTGTAGTTTGTATATGGGTATTCTGCTGAAGAGTCCAGGAACATCTGTTGAGTAAAGTGAAACACAGAAATGTATACAATTCTCTTTTGATTTCAGTAAAAGGTTTGATTTTAATTTGAGAATATACAAAGTTTCTGGAAAAGAAGTTGATTGAAGTGTTTTTCATCATGGTATAGATGTCTGAATATGATTTAGGAGAGACCAAAGTGCAGGACAAATTTCAGGATGAGACTAACAAATAGTTGATATGTAGAGCTTATATATGTTAAGTACCTAAAGCAGATGTCCTTACTATTTAAGATACATGTAGTTATGCCAGTTTTGAGGTATTTTAATCGGCAAATAGATACTGGTTAGTAGTGGTCCCAGGCAACTACTGTCTAGTTTCAAAGTGCATCTCAAATTTTATCTCATCCCTTAAAAGAAACTGCAATGATTATGTCTGTGGCTAAAGAGAGGGGGAGTTGATTTGAAATATGTGAAATCTGAGTTAAAACCCAATCTCAGTCATGGTTTAACTGGGTGAACTTGATCAAGGCACTGTAGCTCCAGTTCCAATTCTCAGATTGCTGCTGTTAAAATTTTATATTTTTTAATTCATATTATTTGTAAATTTAATGTTTTATAAAGTTTGATATTGCTTTATGTAGTGATTTATTTATTTCGAGCATTTATATTCCGTCCTTCTCACCTCCGAATAGGGACTCAGGATGGCTTACAACAGGCAGCCATTAGATGCCAAAAAAACAAAACATTAAAAATAACAATTACAATTAACACAGTTAAAGCAATTATAAGCATTCAATTAAAAAACGTCTTTTGTTTGGCAGAAGAGCCCTTTGAAGTTATATATTTTTTCTACAAAAGGCCTTGTAACAAATTATTTCTACTATTACGATTACTACTACTACTACTATCCCCCCTAGCATTCAGGAAAAAAGTGAAATCTTGGCTGTGGGACCAGGCGTTTGCACATTAGCACAATGCAGCACTTTGGACTGGATTTGTAATGGCAAGTTGATGGATATGGCTCAATGCTCCTGTTATGGACGAAATACTGTCTTAACTTAAGAGAATGTGTATGATGTATTAATGTTAATTGTATTTTAATGCTGTATGTTTTTGGTTTTATATTGTATTTTATTATGTTGGCATCGAATTGTGCCTTTTGTTAGGCCGCTCTGAGTCCTCCCTTGGGGGTAGAGAAGAGCGTGGTAGAAATGTTGGAAATAAATAAAATAAATATACTACAACTACTACAACTACTACTAATAATAATACCTGGTTAAACATTCCAAGGTCAGTTTCCAAATTTAAAATAATTCCAATGTATCTTAAGATCACTATAGGATTTGGGGACATTTTAAAAGTGGAAAGTCAGCAATGAGTTGTTTTTTTCTTTTCTCTCCCCCCCCCCCCCAAGTTTTCAAATGCTACAAGCATTCTTTTGAAAGTATATCCATGTGGCACTATTGTAAGTTATCACATCCTGAAAGACATTTGAACATTAGCATATGTTGGGATGTGGTCATTTCTAATCTCACCACATGGAGCTTGTTCAGGCCAAGACCATTTTATTGAAAGAATTCCCCCTGCCCCTTTTCAATTGGCCTTTGGAACAGCTTCCTTTTTGCTGTTGTTTTGATTGTTATCAACAACTGCCTTGATCACTCCCAACTGCTTAGAATAACTTGGATGCTGAGATCAGTCTCTCACATTTTTCAACATGTGAAAGATTGTTTCCCAAACATGAATTTTCACGATAGCATCACAAATTGTAGCATGCCCAGAGCAGTTCATTCTGGCATGCAACAGTTTGTGTGAATTATGAATGTATGAAGTATGCAAATAATCCATGGCTTCATTATATGTTTCCAAGATATCTTTCAGTTGTCAAGTTGTTATTCTCTGGTGTTTTGCTCTCTTGCTTCCTTGATACATGTGAGCATTTGGTAATATATGAATTCATTCATGAGTTATGCAATTTTGATTCCTCCTGTCTCAGAACTGCCGACCTTCTCATTTTTGGTGGAATCACCTTTTGGATAAGCTTTCTTCAGAGATTGCACCACAAATCTTCTATATTGATTGCAGTGGGAAGAGATGTGCAGGACAGATTAGCTGAAGAACATCTTTGCACCCAAGACCCGGGAGACCATCAGAGGCCATCTGTATTCTTCACTTATTGTAGGAAAAACATTTTAAATTAAATTAAAAGGCTGTTTTATTTCTTTTTCAGTGCCAAGGATCTATAGTGGATTTTTGACAGCAGACCTGAAGCATAGTAGACTTTGTTAGGTGAAAAAAAGAAAGGAAGGAAGGAAGGAAGAAAAGGGAAAACGATTAGAGTGTTTTGAGTGTGTGTCAGGAGCGACTTGTGTGATCCCCACATGGGGAGCTGGAGCTGACAGAGGGAGCTCATCCATGTTCTCCCCAGATTTGGACCTCTGACCTGTCGGTCTTCAGTCCTGCCAGCACAAGGGTTTAACTCATTGTGCCACCGGTGTATAGGATACATAAACCAAGTATTGCATTTCCTGTTTGTAAAATAGAAATGGGGCCATTTGTACTTACCGTGTTTCCCCGAAAGTAAGACACCCCCGATTGTAAGACGTATCGGGGGTGTCGAGGGGGTCGGCTTATATAAGCCGTACCCCGTATGTAAGCCGTACCTCGTCCCGCCGACGCGCCGCCGCAACTGGAGGTGTGCGCGGCACACCTGCGGCACACCTCCGCGGCACCTTTTTTCGCCAGGCCTCCAAGCAAGGGAGGGGAAAGGAGCCAGGGGTGGGACGAGCGGCGCAGCGTCACTGTGACGCAGCGATCCTCACCACGCCCCTGGCTCCTTTCCCCCTCCCTTCTTTCGTCAAGCAAGGGAGGGGGAAAGGAGCCAGGGCGTGGTGAGGATCGCCGCGTCACAGTGACGTGTCGCCGCTCGTCGTCCCCCCTGGCTCCTTTCCCCTCCCTTGCTTGGAGGCCTGGTGAAAAGGTGTGCCGCGGGAGGTGTGCCGCAGGTGTGCCGCGGCACACCTCCGGTGCGGTGGCGGCGTGGCGGCGGCGGCGGCGGCGGCGGGCGTGGCGACGGGTACGTCTTGGGTTATATAAGATGTACCCCGAAAGTAAGCCGTAGGGGGACTTTTGGGGGGGGGAAAAGAAAGTAAGACGCTGTCTTACTTTCGGGGAAACACGGTATATAATTTGGCTGAGATTGTTTCTTGAATATCGATTATTGTTTTTGAACTGGTGGTGATGGTGGCTGGGTTTTCTGTCATATTTCAGAATGCTGAGATTTCTCAAGCAAGACCAGCTTGATTTTGACCTATATTTCACATGGGATGTTAATCGTCAGACTGTTATTTCCCCTTTTCATACCACATCCCAGATTTGGATTATAGCACACATTTTAAACCACGAAGAGATAAAAATTGACATCATGGAGGGAAAAAATGCCTTGTGAGAAGAGCTAGTCTGCCGCTTTTAGCCAGATTGTGAAATGTTTATTTGCTGTGCAGTACTTGTGTTTGTCCTCAGAGGGGAGGAGTTGGCCATAACTCTGGCATTGACCATAGTAGCTTTGATTTTTTCCAGTGCAGAGATAAGGGACTGTGAGCTGTTTATCTGTGAGCAGGACAGCAGCTCACCAAAAGATGTGTGTCAGTTAAAATGCCTTGAATGGCTAGCCATTCTCCCGAACAGCAGTATAACATGAGCTTTTGACTTCTAGTGATAGCACAGAAGGAGTATGCATAGTTGTGAATTCCCTTTAATCTCTTTAGCTGACAATTAGACCTATCTAGATTATTGCAGTTATGGTAAGAAGCGATTGTACTTAATCAAAACTTAGGAAAGCCACTATTCATCTCCAAGTTAATTTGTATGGGTGCCTGTTTATTCTGCCAAAAGGTTTTCTTATTGTTTTAATAATTATTTAAAAAATGAAATTTCAGTATTACTTGTACCCCTTTTCTCTCTTCGTTTCATACTTTTGTCTTTGTAAAACACCTTTTTTACACATCAAAACCATTTTCCTATGTGTTTTAGTATGCATACATACCATTACCGAGTTTGGCACTTTTTGGGTTTAAAAGTTAATACCTATTGACGATTTGCAAGAATTTTAGAAAAATAGCATTTTCCCTATTCAAGTCACCAGTGAAAACAAGACTATGACTTCCAGCATTTTGAATTAACAAATATTTCTTGCCATATTTGTAGTAGGTTTGCTGCAGAACTGATCAAATCACTTTTGTGTTTTTCCGGGTTTCTTCCCCCTACCTCTTCATTTTTCTGTACACCTGCTGTTTGTGCTTTAATTTCTTTAAGGAAAGGACCCCCTGCTGTAAATCTGTGAACAATGTACTTCTGATCTTACTTAGGGTCTTTGAATATTCATAGCACAAAAAGCTATGACTTCAACTCCATTTGAATTATTTAGCATTTGCAGCTTTGACTGATTAGTCAAACTGTTAAATAGTGTTGTTTTTTTTAAAACCTGCCTTTCTAACAGGATTTTAAAAACAGTGCTTGCTTTTTCTGAAGATCTGTATTGCTTTTGGTTCAGAAGTTTGCCCATTGGGCATGGAAAGGACCTAATATCTCTAAGGAATTGCTGCCATGTAGTAAACATATTTCTTTCATACCCTGCGGGAGTTCCTGTCATAAACTCTGGGATTTCCTGCCTTTACGGTTCTCTGAGAAGAAAGCCATGACAGGCAGGTAAATCACTTTGCAAGTGGCTTGCCCTTTTGCTCCCATCCCTGGCAGTGCCAAGCCCAAGCAGTTTTGCTACCCAAAGAAGCAATCAGGCACAAACTTCCCTCTGGCGTTGCCAACCTGCATTAAAACCCCCCATGCTGTGCTATTCAAATACCGATGAATATTTTCACCTATTTTCCTCATCTCCCACCCCCAGTAGAGCCTCTGGCAAATTCTTCCAGCTCCAAAATGCGCCAGATTTCAGCAGATGTTTTGATCTGTTTAATCTTGAGTTGTGTTTGTTTAGTCTCTGTCCAAACCATTGATTGGATGAACACACAGAAATGCTATACCATATATATTTCTCCTAGCAAAATAAGACAGTGGGGTGGAAAGAAGGGAGGAGGGAGTAAGAGAGAGGGAGGGAGGCAGAGGAAAGAGAGAAGGAAAGGGAGGGAGGTGGAGATTGTGTGCATGCTTTTCACTTAACTTTGATGTGTGGCAAGGAAATGTTCCCCTTTTGGGGATTTAAAACATAAGGCATGTCAAGCCTTCGTTTTAGAATGTTGGATTATGCCACTGTCATGTAAAGAGCATGCAAAAATCTCCAGCTTATAATAGCATCACACCCATTCAGTGTTTGCCAAAAATCTGATGCGAGGAGTCAGCAAAGAGGCTGTGGCAGACTTATTGTGAATCTCGTTCGAAAACTGGCTCTGTCAATGCGAAGGCTACATTTGTTCACACGTGCCCCAGTCCCTGATAGCCTCCCTCATTTTTGTTCTTTTTCTCTATTACCTTTCAATTGAACTCTTCAGGGAGGGTATAACAAAAGACACAAGTTTGCCTGGGTTATTTTTTAAACTAGAGGAAAAACATACTAATGATAGAGGGAGGATTGCAGGAGGGGAGGAGGAAGGAGAACGAGATTGGCAGGTGACTGCTAGCTTCAAAGGAAAGACAGCAACAGCCGCTCCTCTAGTCTCAGTAGTATACTGCACTGCAGGTTCTAAGCTAAGAGGTGGGACATGGAAAAGACATATCAAGGTTGGTGCAAGGATGTGGGTGAAGAAAGGGTACTGATGGAGGGTTGTTGCATGCTGCTATTGGATCCTAATGCTTGTCATTACATAATATTTGGATTTTACAAACTCTTGCTCATATAAAAAACAAAAAGATTGCTTTCCAAAATATGGCTGTCACTGCAATATCTCAAAAGTGTTATACTTGATTATTCTGTAGCTTTTGGCCAAGGATACAATCCTGTTCACTTATGCATAGAAGTACATTTCTTTGAAATAAACAAGACATTGGTAAATAATTTTACTTAGGACTCGGGCAGAAAAAAAATTGTCCATGGGTTTAGACTCCTGTTGCACTGTTTGTGTGTCAGAAGTGGCCTTCATGTCACTGTTTTATCCATATATTACAAGATGTCTTTACTGAAAACACAGCTACACTTTACAAATGAGGTGTCACATTTTTCTTGCCTTTCACTGATGATCCTTTCATGAAATATACAAATGTTCCTCTGACCCCAGTCTGTTGAATGGAGTGAAGACAAAGGAGTTTTAAAGGTTTAATCTAAACCCTTTCTTGTCAGATCTCTAATGAGCCCTTGCCACTGTTACTAACTCATGTTTGGAAGATGAAGAGCAAAGGATGAGAGCAGCACAGTAAAAATGGTGGCCAGTTATCTTTTTTTCACACTTTGCTAGATGGGTTTGTTATATGGTAGTGGCAGAACATAGGAAGCTGCTTTATGCCAGGTCACATTGGCTGTTTCCCAGAGGATGGCTTCTAGCATTGCCAGTCAAAATATATTGTGCAGCTGTTCCTGTTTCCCCTCCTTGGTATATTTTTTTCCTCACCAGACAAAAAAGAAGAAAAGGAAGATAAAAACAAGAGACACAGTAAACTACATAATAAAATTATCTTATGGAAAACACCTTTTGTCCATTTTCCATTGAATACCTCCTCAGTCTGATGGCACAACTAGGAAATGCTTACAGGGGATATAGAGAAGACAGCACTACTCAACACCTTCTTTACTTGGCTCTTTCTCCCGAAAGGAAAATCGTGCACAACCTGGAGATATGAGAGAGATGATGCAGTAGGGGAAATGGTTGCTCTAAATCAGGGGTGCTCATTAGGTAGATCGCGATCTACTGGTAGATTGCATAGGGCGTCCTGGTACATTACAAGCAGGGCGGGAGGAAGGCTCAGTCAATTCGCCCAGTAGTAAGAAATCGGTTTGCGTGTGTCAACTGTAAAATAGGATGTGTGGAAGGGCCCTGGGTTATCTGAGGTCCTTTCTACACAGTTGAATAAAATCCCATGTTATCTGCTTTGAATCAGATTATATGGCAGTGTGGACTCAGAAAACCCAGTTCCAAGCAGATATTGTGTTATATGTTTCACATTTTTGTAGTGGGTAGGTAGATCATTTTGACTTGGTTGTTTTATAAGTAGCTCGCACCCTGAAAAAGTGTGAGCACCCCTGCAATGAATCCTAAATACCTGGTTGCCCTAAATGAATTCAAGTCTCCAGCGCCAAATGAATTACATTCAAGGATATTCAAAGAACTGGCAACAGTAATCTCAGAAAGACTGGCACTAATCTTTTAAAACTCCTTGAGAACAGGAAAAATTCTTGCAGACTGGATGATCCTTGTAATCTTTTCCAATTCTTTGAATCTATGACTCTAGAAGGGATACTGTCATGCCTCCACAGAAGCCCCTACCATTTTCCCCGAGGTTGGGCCTCTATTAGTTAGAAAGGATTAAAGTTTAGTCCTCTGTGTATAATAATTATGGGAAAGAACTTAGTTAGCCTTTTCCTTTAAGGCATCCTCTTTAAGAACCCTGCCTGGAGGCGGAGCCTCGCAACCAGACGCAGCTACACCCCTGAAATCAACCATTTGTTCAAGGAGGGCTGTAGGAGCATGGAGAAAGAACATTTCAATAGGATTGTGCATTTGAGTTAACCTTGACCCGTTTCGTTTTCTGGCTTTTGGTGGGGCCCCCGATCCATTCTTTTGGGAAACTCCCAAAATCGAGAGGGCAGATATCTGTTTTCACTCTGGAGTGCCAAACTATCTATTTTCTATTGGACCATTATGGCAGGGGGTCCCCTTCCCGGCACAAGCTTTAAGGAGACTTCTCCTTACCTGCTGTTTCTACTTACAGAGGAAGCATGTGGCTGCAGGCACTGGCAGGCATGCGCTTTCTGGGCCTGCACGTCACACACACACACACACACACACTTTCCAAGGCAAGGGGGCAAATTCTAGAAGGTGCTTGGCTGCAGGCATGAATGCTTTCTCTCTCAGGCTACACCATGCCAGTCAGCCATGCACTCTCCAAGGCATTTTAAGGAGGCTTTCCCGATAAGGAAAAGCGATGACTTCCTGGAAGAGGAGAGCAGTTTTCAGGGAATTAGGGTTTACTTTTCATTTGCTGGAGAGGCCCTGCTCTTTATCCCACCTTCCTTGCAAGTGTGGCTGGTGGGGACGAGAGACAGGGCCTTCTCATTGGTGGCCCCTCGGTTGTGGAACTCCCTCCCTAGCGACATCAGTTCAGCCCCTTACCTATTAGCCTTCAGGAGGAAAGTCAAAACCTGGCTCTGGGAACAGGCTTTCGAAAAATAGGGCAGTGCAGTTATCTTACTGTGCAATTGATCATGGAATGGCTTTAGACCTTGAACTTTGGATGGTATGTTTTATGGTATGTTTTAACCTTGGATGTATTTTAATCATGCTTATTATGTTGTAATTTTAATCCACACAATTTTAGGTGAATTTTGTATGTTTTGAGGCACTGTGTAGGTGCCATTTGTAAGCAGCCTTGAGTCCTCTTCGGGGTAGAGAAAGGCAGGGAATAAATAAGGTTAATAAAATAATAAAATAATAAAAATAAAGATTAAACTGGGATGCCAAAAAGCAGGCCAGAAGCTGGGACCCGCTCCCGCTTTTCATGTCAATTTTCATACTAGCCTTCCCCTTTCGTGCTACAAAAGTATTGAAAGAAACAAAGGAAATGGGAGAAACAAATTCCGCACACAACTCTACCATTCAGCATGTTAATATTTGAGATATTTTGCAAAAGACAGATGAACAATAGAATAAGAAGAAGAAACACAAGACAACAAAGTAAACAAAGCTTTGGCTCAAACAAGAGTTCTTTCCACTCTTCAAAGACTTTTTATTAGTTCATCCTGGGAGGAGTGAGGATTTGGAACTTTGTGTTATTAAATTCCTGTTAACCGTTCATCTGTGCCATCCCAATCTGTTCACGACGAGGTTAAGACACCCTCCTTATATAAACAGCTCGTTGGGGGCAGAACAGATACAGATCTGCAATCAGATATAGATCTGCAATGTGTAGTGCTTGGAGTGTTTGACTATGGAGACCAGGATTCAAGTCCCTGCGCCACCATGGAAGCCCACTGGATTACCTAGAGTAGGGGTCTTCAAACTGAGACCTGTGGGCTGAATCCGACCTAAGGTCTTTTTCCTGGCCCCTGCTGCTACTGATACATGCGCATGTGACATGGGCAGTGCATGCCCGCATGACACATGCATACATGTGGCAGCAGCAAATGCATGTGTATGGTGGGGGTGCATGAGTGTGAGTGGTGGGTGTGTGGCAGCAATGACAGTGAGTATGTGTGCCGAGATGGGTGTGTAGCACAGCTGATGTACACATCCATGCCCGATGCATGCATACACACACGGTGTGTGTGCACTCACAGTTAAAGTCATGTCCCCCAACAGTCTGAGGGACCATGAACCGGCTCTCCACTTTAAAAGTTTGGGGACCTCTGACCTCAAGTAAGTCACACTCTCTCAGCCTTGGAGGAAGGCAAAAGCACACTACTCTGAACAAAGCTTGTCAAGAAAACCCAATGATAGATTTGCTTTAGGGTTACAATAAGTCAGAAACTACTTGTAGGCACACAACAGCCTTTTAAACATCTTACATCCTTTTAAACTTTTAACAGTCAATGTAGATTGTCCAATTAAATTGTGAGAGAGAAGATGAAATAATTTATCTTCCCTGTACTATTTCCTGTTCAGTTTCCCTAAAAAGGTAATATCTGCTACTCAAGAGAAGACCTGCAGATGCTCATATACTGTTGTTGAAGAAGATGAAAGTGTTAGTTCAATTCTGATTTCTGAATCTTCTTTTTTTGTTCCATTTTAAACAAAATGGGCAATCCTGAAATTCCTGAGTACATCTGGTTAGATCCTACAGTTATCACTGCAAAATGAGATTTCTTTGCCTGAGAACTAGATATGGTTATTTGGTACAATGACTCCAGAACAAGAGAACAGTCCGCAACCCCACATATTCTGAATAAATCACTAAAAGAAAGATCAGACTTTCCCCACCTGTTTCTAAGAGGTGACCTGCTGTTGGAAACCTGATTTTCTGTCCTTTCAAAAGTATTAGCCTTGTGGCTGCAGAGGTGAGAGAAAAGACACACTTTCCCCAGTCTTTGGCATGAGTAGTTAGGATTACTGCTGGAAAGCTGTGCCGTTTTCCTGCAACATAAATACCTGCAAATGAGAACTCTTTCATTTTGCTTGTCTTCCATTCATATTTAAAATGCCACATATTGGTGATAAAGAATATTCTGCAGGGGGCTAGTTGTAGTTATTTAGGGCAAGACACACGTGTCTGAGGACATACTGCTGAATCCTGGTTAATATGATTTTTTTTGTCGCTTAATAATAATAATAATAATAATACTTAATATTTGTGAGTCGCCCTCCACCGACGGTGCTCCGGGCGACTTACAACAGTTAAAACAGTGTACAACAGTTTAAAAAAAAACATGGAGGATAACCGGGAGGGGTGGCTCAGGTAGTTCAGGGAACCGAGCCAGTCCCAAACGCTAGGCTTAAAAAAAGCCAGGTCTTCAAGGCTGGCCGGAATCAGATAGAGTCAGAGAGGCTCTGAGGGCGGGCGGCAGTGAGTTCCAAGTCACGGGGCCGCGACGGAGAAGGCTCTCCGCCGAGTTTCCGCCAGTCTGGCCTCCCGCACTCCAGGAGTAATCAGGCGGTCACCGTTGATGGAGCGAGCTGGTCTCTCGCTGCATTGGGCCGTCAGCCGGTCGCTCAGATAGGAAGGCCCAATGTAGTGCCGGGCTTTGAAGGTGAGCACCAGAAGTTTGTAAAGGGCTCCTAAACTCAGGGGCAGCCAGTGAAGTTCTTTAAGAATGGGGAGATGTGATCCCTCACTGATGACCCAGAAATGAGTCTAGCTGCGGCGTTATGGATGCGTTTCAGCCTCTTAGTTGTTATCTGGGAGGCCCACATATGAGGCGTTGGTAGTCGAGGCGCGAGACGACGGTGGCGTGGACCACCGTCCTCAAGGCCTCTGGTGGAAGGTAGGGGCCAGCCGTCGGGCCCTGCGGAGGTGGAAGAAGGCGCCTTTGTTGCCGCCTGGATCTGTGCCTCCATCGTGAGATTTTCGTCTAGGATCACTCCCAGGCTTTTTACCGCGGGGCAGGAGCCAGGACTCGCCCTCGAAGAGTGGGAGTGGAGGGCGGGGGTCGGGACGGCCAGGCCAGAGGATCTCCGTTTAGCCGGGTTAATCTTGAGTCTATATGCTCTGAGCCAGTTCGTCACCGCCCTCAGTCCGAGGCTGAAACTGTCGGTACTGACGATGACCCCGGGTCGAGCTTCAGGAGCAGCTGCGTGTCGTCTGCATACTGGTAGCAGGAGAACCCATGGCTCCTAGCGATGCTGGCCAGGGGCTGGATGTAGATATTAAAGAGGGTGGGAGATAGAATGGCGCCTGAGGAACTCCACACTCCAATACGTTTTCAGAGAGACTTGACCCTGCCACTCGACCCGCTGCAGCGGCCCGCAGGAACGATTCCAGCCAGGACAGAGCCCTGTCTTGGATCCCGGAGGCCGCCAGGCGATGGAGAAGCAGGTCGTGATCGACGGTATCAAAGGCCGCCCCGTAAGGTCCAAAAGGACTAGGATTGCCGAGCCTCCCGGTCCAGTTGACGGCGGATGTCATCAGTAATTGCCACGAGAACGGACTCCACTCCGTGCCCGCGGAAGCCCGACTGGGACGGGTCCAGGCCCCGGACTGATCTAAGAAGACCAATTTGGCTTTCTACTGCTCGTTCAGGAGCTTGCCCAGGAAGGGTAGGTTGGCAACCGGGCGGTAGTTAGCAGGGACGTCGGGATCAAGCGATGTCTTTTTCACGAGGGGGGTGACTCTCGCCTCTTTCAGGGAGTCCGGGAAGACAAGATGTCAATATTGGACTTGATTAGATGTGATGGGCAGGGATCCGTTGGGCAGGTCGTCGCTCTCGCCCGGTCACCAGCTTTCTCACCTCCTCCATTGTTAGAGGGCTGAACTCTGAGAGACGCTGTCCAGTTGTCCGAGTGGGGGGCTGGGACCTCGGGCCATCTTCCTCGGGGATCGATGGTAAGTCCTTCCGAAGGGCCGCGATTTTTCCAATGAAGTGTCTTTGGAAGTCGTCAGCAGTTAACGCCGAGTTGTTGGGTTCCCTTTGTGGGGGGGCGAGGAGGCTCCGGACAAGCCTTCATGAGTGTCATATTTGGTTTTAGACCATTGAGTTAAAAGCAGTATAATAATGGCCTATTTTAATTCTCTCACCCCTCCCCCGGCCCACATTTATTGTGTAAGAGAAGGGACTGTTTTCCAGAATCTGATGTTGACCTCCATCAGACCATTATGAAGATCTTGACTTTTCATTTTGCTTCATACCTTGCCCTGTCCAAAGTATCTTGGAGTGCTGCTGGATATAGGAAGACCAACTTGTTTTTCTTTATAGATAGGTGTGTTTGGGGACTTTATTTGTCCCGATTGCCTAATGGAGAACAATCATGGTTAACCACTATGCCTTTTTAGTTTCACCGCTTCTAATTCTTCCTCTAGGACTGCTTTCTCCCTCCTTCTTTCTTCTCTTCTTGTTAATAATCTCCCAATGCCCAGAAGCAAGCCTTTAGAAAATACATGTATAAGAAAGAGAAGCTGGGGAGTGCAATTAATATTCCTGGAACGTAACAGCAGCAGTATGCACACACTGAGTAGAATATTAGAGCTATTAGTGATGAGAGTCTATGCAATATCTAGGTGGAGAATACAATGTGATTAATCTGCTTCTAAGCAGCAGCCTCTGAGCTTTGGGAATTCTGTAGCACGTCCAGAATAATTTTTAAAAAAATTACTATTCTAAACCAACAGAACAACTAGTATATATAAAAAGGCATTACTTTGCCTTTGCTATGACTTCTTGAATTCATTCCAGATCTGCAATATAGGTTCTCTCCTATATGTTTTTTTATATATAAGAATAAAAAAGCAATTTTTTCGCTCTAGCCCTGACTGGATCAAACAATTGTATTTCAGGTCAATTTCTAAATCATTACTGCTCTGGTTTCAGTTGCATCAAGCCTTCTATCCCCTCAAAGCTTAACACAGAATATTTGTTTTACTGCCCTATTCGTGCTACATGTGTGTGTGTGTGTGTGTGTGTGTGTGTGTGTGTGTGTGTGTCCAGGGACAAAACAGTCATGCTTTCACTAAATTAGATGAAAATTAACACAGTGTTTATAAAAAAATGTGAATAACTTGGCCAACATAAAATAAGTGATCTGTGGTACCTTGTTTTCTGCTTTGTCTGTATGTACTTGCAAATCGCAAGGTTTAAAACTATCATCTTGTTATCATACCTTGCAGTACTTTTATATTATTAGATACTTATCCTTCCCTCCCTACATATTTTACAGTCCTCTTTGCTTATGACTTTGGTACCCTTATAGCCAGTTGCCACTGTGGCAGCAAAATGTAGTTACAATGCATTCTCGAAGTCAAAATCAAGAGCAGATATACAAATACACTTATTTTTGTTGGTGGTGACAGTGTGTTTTAAGTTTGGCCATGGAGCCCAACAGTTCCCATCACACCCAGTAAAATTACTTCTGGGGTGGCTCCGGGGCCAAACCACCCACCCCGCTGCTGCTAAAAATAATCTCGAGGCGAATGACAGGAGGTTCCCCGTCTTTCCATTTGGAAAGATGGGTCGAGCTGGATTTAGAAGGCTTCCCCCCATACGATGAGGTGGGGGGAACATGTGGGATGACAGGTTCCTATGCCCTCTGTGCAGTCAGCACCAGGATGCAGTGAGACTGGCCGATTCCACCGGCATGTGTGACAAGGTGGTTAGATGATTTCTCGTGTGGCACTGGTAGCAAGTATGTCACCACTCAGTCTTGCCCAATGACAATATACCAGCATAACCGATGTAGAAAAAGCTTTACCCAACACAGCAATGGTGTGATACTCCATGACATCACTGTTCTTAGTACACACATGCCACAAACACAAGATATGATGATATGGACAGGTAGCTTCCTATATGACAAACTCAGTGATGCTATAGGGAAGTGGACAGCAACAGACACCTTTAGCCATATTTCCAGCTACACGTTTTTTTGCTTCTCCTGGCAATCTTCAGGTTCCCTTGGCAACCCACCAACAACTATTCTTTTCCTAGGTCAACAGACCAAACCAGACAATAATAGCTTTGATATTCCTGTTGTAATAGGCAGTCAATTCGTAAACCACTGGATGAAGACCTTCATGGGGAACACATGACTTCTCTCCTAAGGGAAGTGTTTAAAATGTTATTGTGAGAAGAACAGGTTATATAGCCAGCTATCAACTGTTTCCAATTGATAGGGGCAAATATTTTGTTAGAGGAGGGCAAATGTCTCCGTCTTTGAAAAAGGGAAGAAAAGAAGACCCAAACAATTAGCACCCAGTCGGCCTGGCATCAATACTAGGGATGATTCTAGATCAGTGGTTCTCAATCTGTGGGTCCCCAGGTGTTTTGGCCTACAACTCCCAGAAATCCCAGCCAGTTTATCAGCTGTTAGGATTTCTGGGATTGAAAGGCCAAAACATCTGGAGACCCATAAATTGAGAACCAATGTTCTGGACAGAATAATTAAACAGTTAATCTGTAAGCACCTATAAAGGAATGACATCATCATTAAATGTCAACATGCATTTCTCAAAAATAAGATGTTAAACTAATCTTATTTTTATAGCATTACAAGCTTGTTAAATGAAGAGAATGCTGTGGGTGTAGCATAGTTTTATTTCAGTAAGGTCTTTGACAAAGTCCCCCATCATATTCTTGCAAATAAATAAGTAACATGTGGGTTAGACAATGCTGCAATTAGGTGGATTGGTAATTGGTTGACTGGCTGAACCCAAAGAGTGCTCATCAATGATGACTCCTCTTTGTCCTGGAGAGGGTTGACTAGTGAAGTGCCAGAGGGCTCTGTTCTGGGCCCAGTGCTACTCCACATTTTAATAAATAAGTTGGATGGTAGAACAGAGGGTGTGCTTATCAAATGTGCAGAAGACACCAAATTAGGAGAAGTAGCAAATACCTCAGAGGTGTCACGATGCAAGACCTAGGCCGGCCCCTTAATCACACACACAGAGACGATAATCAGCTAACTACTTTATTGAAGTATAAAAACAGTTGAAAAGGTAATTGTCCATAAAAATTATCAAAAGTAATCAAAAGGTAAAAGGTATAGTCCAAAAGCAAACTTGGCAAGAAAGATCCAAAGACTAGGCAAGGCTCCGCTCAGCTAGCGGATCAAGAAACAAAACAAGGTTACACGATACAAACTCTTCTTGGCAGGCCACTAGCCCAAATTTAGCTACGTGGACTTAGCTTCGCTACACGTCCGTATAGGATAGACGTGGCCGAAGTACTGAGGATCCGTTCCCACGGATCCTATACTTAATCCCCTTGACGAGGCCCCCGACGCTCTAGGCTTCTCCTCCTCCAATCTGTGCTGCGAGCCCTCGGACAGTCTAGGCTGTGGAACCAACCCCTCCTGCTGGCCTCAATGCTCCGTCTCCTATCAAAGGTTCAACCTTGCCTCCCAGCACCTGGTTCCCTATCTTCGTGAGAGTCGAACTCCCCATCTGCTTCCTGGGCCTCTCCCTCGGTTGTTTCCCACATTCTTTCTTGCGAGCCTCGCCCCCCCGGCCGCTCATAATCTTCACTATCACTGCTTTCGAATTCCGACTGGCCTTCCTGCTTTTCGTAAGGATCCGGCCAGCCGTCATCCCAGGTCAGACTTTCTGTGGGAGAAGAAGGCCCAGCTATCTCAAAATCCCCTTCTTCTAGCCCCTCCAAATCCTCTTCAGAATCAACTGGCTCCAATGCGAGTGGGACCCCCGGTGCTGCCCCCTGCCCTCCAGGCACAAACGAGAACTGGTGTTCTACAAGAGGACAGGAAGAACATTAAAAATGTCCTTAACATATTGGAGAACTGGGCCAATCTAGATGCAGTATTTTACATTTTCTACTTGTTGAAGTTTATTTTATTAATAAAATAAACTTCAGCAAGTTGAAATGTAAAATACTACATCTAGATTGGAAAAATTAAATACACAGATATATAAAGGGCAACATCTGGCTTGGCAACAGTGAGTAGGAAAAGGATCTCTTCGTAGACCACAAACTGAACATGGGTTAATAGCATTGAGGAAGCTGAAAAAGCCAATGTGATTTTTGGCTGCAAAGATAGGAGTATAGTTTATAGATCCAGAAAGAACAATGGCTTCAAACTACAGGAAAGGGGATTCCACTTGAATATTACGAAGAACTTCCTGACTGTGAGAGTTGTTCAGCAGTGGAGCTCTCTGCCCCAAAGTGTGGTGGAGGCCCCTTATTTGGAGGCTTTTAAACAGAGGCTGGATGGCCATCTGTCGAGGGCGCTTTGAATGAGATTTTCCTGCTTCTTGGCAGGGGGTTGGACTGGATGGCCCACGAGGTCTCTTCCAACTCAATGAGTCTATGATTCTATAATTCTATGAGAGGCATACTATTACTCAGCTCTGCTTTGGTCAGGCCTGGAATACTGTGTTTGCTTTTGGGCATAATTAAAGAAGGATATTGATAAGCTGGAACATGTCCAGAAGAAGGCAACAAAAATGGTAAAAGGTTTGGAAATCATGCCTTATGAGGAACAGTTTAGAGAGAAAAAACCTGGAGAAAAATAAGAGGTGGTACAATAGCCATGTTTAAGTATTTTAAATGACATCATATTGAAGATGGAGCCAGCTGCTTCTTTGCAGCGCCAAGACTAGGACACTCAGCAATTTCAAGAAAAGTGATTCCACCTAAATGTCATGAAGAACTTTCTAATGGCCAGAGCTATTTGGCCATCTGTTCGGACTGCTTTGTTTTTGTGTTCCTGTCAGAGGGGTGGACTGGATGGCCCTTGTGGTATATGATTTTATGAACTCAAACATCTTACTCCGTGGAACAGTTTCTAACAGTATATCCATAGGCTATCTACTTGTCTATATAAAATGGGACCTTAGTAGCATCCCTGGATTCTAGCTTAGACAATGTCTTTTCTCTGTCTTCTCAGCATATTGTGTATCTATACATATAAAGGAGTGAAAGGGTTTAACATAGTGTTGTAATGTAGTAGGAGAGAAGAAATTAAGTACATTTGGTCCCATATTCAATGTTCTGAGAGTAGTTTCTCATTAGAGAAGTCCTAGGGGAAACAACCGTCTGCAACTTGCATTTCTATTGCTGGATTGAGCAAAAGCAACTGAAAGCCTTTTTTTTTTTTTGCTCAGTCCTTTTTTGCATTCAGTCCCATTCCTCCAATGCTTTTTGTTGCATGTGCTGGTTGCTCGTTTGAATTGAGGGAGAGCGGGTTGAGCTCTCTCTGTCAGCTCTTACATCCTGGTGTCCCTGGGCAACGTCCTTGCAGATGGCCAATTCTGTCACACCAGAAGCCACTTGCAGTTTCTCAAGTCGATCCTGACAAGAAAAAACAAAGCTTGCTTTCTATCCCATTGTTTAATTTTGGAGGATTCCCAAAACAGCTTAAATAAAAAAATACTGAAGTGCAGATACATTGAGGAGCTTGGTGCTTTTCAGAGATTTGGTACCCATTCTAAGGATCTCATAAGGCTGTTAGGACAGTCATTTCCATCTCATTTCATTTAACCAACCACTAGCAATGAAATTGTGAGTTGATGGACCACTTTTATCCTAGCAGGCTTGGTGCCACTAATGCCTTCTTCTCAGCTTGATTTAAAACTACAGCATCAGTAGTTATAAACATATATGCTGTAAAATTAATGCAGTTTGACATCATTTTTACAGCCATGACTCCATGGAGTCATGGGAATTGTAGTTTGGTGAAGTCCCAGCATTATTTAGCATGGGGGCTAAAGATCATATAAAACTATCACGATTCCATAGCATGGAGTCATGGCAGCTAAAGTGGTGTCAAATTGCATTAATTCTTCAGTGTAGATGCACCCTAAGACAGGAAATCTATGAAAAAAATAGATTTTATTTAATCATCCTTGCTGGTGCTTTAGCACAGTTTGCAGATCTTTGGTCCCAATTTCATGCAGTTTCCAGTTCTCACTGTCAGTGTTACTGGCCAATCTAAAGACAGCTGAGGTGTAACACACACAGGGCAGCTGCTGTTTCCCCTGATACCAGCTTCAGTTGAGATAATCTCCGTTTGTATTGAACAGTGTCACTGGTAGAGTGAGTTCACACGATGTTACAAAGATGTATGGGGCCTCAGAGTGCCTATTCATGCAGATTGCTTGTGGCTTTGAATATGGTATGGCAGGTAGAAGAGCAATAGGTGCCAGCTTTTGCCTTTCACAACATCTCCATGACAAATAAATCCGGACATATAACATGTACTGTACAGAAGGCACAGCAGTTGAGAGAACAAATGGATAGCGACCCCAAACATAATACCGTAGCTAGTTTTCCACAGTTCACTGGCAATCACATAATCTGTGGAAAACTATTTTATACTGTTGGCCACAGGTCTTTTCACACCTCACAATTATAGCACTATGTATGATCCCATCCCAGAATTTTTGGTATAGCATAATTTATTAATAATTATTAGAATAAATTACCAGAGAGCCCTAGTGCCTCACCAAACTGCAAAATCCAGAAGTTTGTGGGATGAAACTATGGCTTTAAAGTGAAATAAGAGCACTATAAATTTTTTTAAATTGTGTCAGAAGCGACTTGAGAAACTGCAAGTTGCTTCTGGTGTGAGAGAATTGGCTGTCTGCAGAGATGTTGCCCAGGGGACACCTAGATGTATTATCATCCTGTGGGAGGCCTCTCTCATGTCCCAACACAGGAAGCTGGAGCTGACAGACGGGAGCTCATCCTTTCTTGCAAATTTGAACTGCCGACTTTCAGGTCAGCAGTTCAGCTGGCACAAGGGTTTAACTCATTGCACCACTGCAGCTTGGGTTAGCACTATAATTATATAACGTAAAAACACCTCAAGCAGAGGAAGCCATGGCTCCAGTTTCCATTAGTTCTTGGAAGTTTGGCGAATAGTGAGTTAAGATGGGATTAGGACATCTTTAGTATCTGATGAACATTTCCAATTCTTAATTGTGGGCCTTGCTTGTAGTCTGAGGCAGGAGGAGATTCAGGCTTTTATTTTTGAGGTATTTGTTTCCCTTCCATTCTTTCTGCAACACTTTGAGGAACACGCTTCCTGCAGCTGTGTAAAAATAGATATAAGATTTCTGATTAAAGTTTGTAGAATCCACGTGACTTTGTAAAGTTTGGGGAATCATGTTAGCAGTACGGGCTTCCTGCTTTGTTAGTGCCATTTTATTAGGCAAGGGTAAAGGTTTCCCTTGACATTAAGTCTAGTCATGTCTGACTCTGGGGGGCGGTGCTCATCTCCATTTCTAAGTCAAAGAGCTATAGACACTTCCAAGGTCATGTGGCCAGCATGACTGCATGGAGCGCTGTTACTTTCCTGCAGAAGCGGTACCTATTGATCTACTCACATTTGCATGTTTTTGAACTGCTAGGTTGGCCATTTTATTAGAGAGCCTATAATTTTTACTGAATATTCCACAAGAGGACAAAGTGGTATAACACAAAGGTATTTTTTAATCACCCTTTCCATTATCCTTCATCATTGTGTGATATTATATCCACAGGTGATAGGAATTGCAGTCCGGTTTCTGGAGACCTAGAAATTGCCTAGCCTGGGTAGAGGGCCATGCTGGATGTCTTGGGTTTTTGTATTCTTTTTAATTTTTGTATTTTCTACACACATCTTTTAAAGGAACATCAGGATTCTCCACCTCCGACCTCAAATGTTAGCATTCAGTGGTGGGGGGAGGCCCTGCTCTCAGTCCCATCTCCTTCGCAGGCACGTCTGGTGGGAATGAGAGACAGGGCCTTCTTAGTGGTGTCCCTCAACTCTGGAACTCCCTCCCCAGTGAAAGCAGATCAGCGCCCTCCCTCTTGACCTTCAGAAAAAAACATAAAGACATGGCTATGGGACCAAGCCTTCGGGCAGTAAAGTAATGCAGTATAAGAGATGAATAGGACATAAGTGCAATTGGAATGGATTCGTATTATGATTCTGGATTTTGTGATTTTAATGCTATATTAAGATGTTTTTAATTCTATATGTTAATTTTAAATGTCTGTTTATGTTCTATATTTAATATGATTTTAAGGTTTAATTTACAGTTACATGTTATCGGTTTAGTTATTGTTCTTTGGTTTGTATATATGCTGACATTGAATTTTGCCATTACTTGTACATGGTAAGAAAAGCAGTATATAAATGCATTAAATAAATAAATTAAATAAATAAATAAATAAATAAATAAATAGGCAATGTGACACAGTCCAAGTTGAATGTCTCAGATTTGAATTCCATTTTACTGATTCATTTCAATATAGAACTCGAGACCTAAAGATACTGGTAAAAATATATGCAAGGATCTTTCCATTTTTTAACAACCTGTTTTTAAAGATAGCATCTGCCCTTGAACAACAGGAACAACAACAAAAAACCTCATGCCTGTTGATCGTTGTCTCTACCTTTGATCAACACTGTGGTGTTTTTTTTTTAAGTCTGGCTAATTTCCAGGGATTTATTCAGGTGTACCCGCAGGCCCAACGTTTTTAAAAAGGCTGTTCCATACCTTTGAGTTGGCAGATATCCAATATGCCCTGGATGTGTGTGCTCTGTTGAGGCTAACCATGAAAAATAATATAAAAGGTACTTACACCACAGTTGATTAAACAATATGCAGCCCTAAATACTTCCTGTAACTGAGAAAGAACTTAGGCTGTGGAATGTGCATCTGACAAGGAAAGACTAACTGTAGATTTTAAAGACCTTTCGCCACAATGTGCCGATGCCCCTTTCCCACTCTCAGATTCTTTCTTTTGCAGCTGTTTTCTAGCATTGCAGCTGTTATCTCTTTTCTGTGAAGAAAAGTGCACGCACATTTAAAATACAGCATCAAGGAGATTAAATTGGTTAGATGCAGACAGCCGAAGCCAGTATTTTTCAGCAGAATTGTTGTAGAATTGTGACACCACACATTTCAACAGACTAAAGGTTGCCATTAAGGCTATACCTAACAAGAAATGTGGAAATGAGCCCACGCTTCCTCTTCGTTTTTGCTGACCTCCTATAGAAGCAGTGATATGTTTGCCCTGTAGACAGCAGAAGGCTGTTGCTGGGGAGGCAGAATGGATTTTGATATTGCCACCTGTCTGCTGTCTCTTCTGCCCCATGGAATGAACTTCACTGGAATAATCTGTTGCAGTACTGGCCCATGTTTGGCCTTGTCTTCCTGCCTCTGTAGTGATTTTTATGAATTCATTCAGTTTTTGAAATTCGTTTCTGCTATCTCATTCTTTTGACAGCCCAACTGCCTTTGGGGCTTACAGGCTCAGCTCCTGAGAGGGTGCCCATATTTTAAAGTGTTGCACAAAAGACAGCATTCGGTATGTGTGGCCTTTCCCCCCATCTTTCAAATTACCTTCAGGAAATGGTGCTACTTTGTGGAAAACTGGGGGAATTTACCCTGCAGCAAATGTAGTTAGAATGATCCTACAGAGAATATTCTGAGAGTTCATTTACTACGTAACAGTTTGGTGATCAAATTACACATCAATTACCTAAGAAATGTTGTGGCCACAATATTGTTTGCTGTGTATCACTGCATACACTGTTTGTATTGACTTATAGTTAGAATTCCAGGACAAACATCTCCAATTTTTATCATGTTAAAATATCATTTGTTATAGTTCCTTACTGAACAGGTTGGTCTTATTTTGCAAAAATGCAGTTGAATAGATAGAACCAGTGTGGTGTAGTCCACAACACTTGGAGGGCCAAAGTTTGTTCATGCCTGGACTAGACTCTGGAGACTGGGGTTTGAATCCCTTGTAGTTGCTTATTCGTTCAGTCGCTTTGGACTCTTCATGACCTCATGGACCAGCCCATGCCAGAGTTCCCTGTTGGCCATCGCCACTCCCAGTTCCTTGAAGGTCAAGCCAGTCATTTCAAGAATTCCATCCATCTTGTTCTTGGTGGGCCCCTCTTCCTTTTTCCTTCCATTTCCTCCAGCATCATCATCTTCGCCAAGCTTTCCTATATTCTCATTATGTGGCCAAAGTATTTCATCTTTGCCTCTAATATCCTTCCTTCTAGTGAGCAGATGGGCATTATTTCCTGGAGTATGGGCTGGTTTGATCTTCTTGCGATCCAAGGCACTTTCAGAATCCCTAGTTCTGTTAAATCTGCCCTCCCAATTCCTAATTTATTCTGATTTCTTAACTGCAGTCATCATTTTGATTAATGATTTTGTTAAGGTATGGAAGATCTTGAACCGTTTCAGTGTCTTCATGGTCTATTTTAAACTTATATAAATAATCAGTGGCCATTGTTTTTTATTTCTTGATGTTCAACTGTAAACCTGCCTTTTCACATTCTCACTTATCTTCTTCAATAATCATTGCAAGTCTTTGCCGTTTTTCGCTAATAATATGGTATCATCTGCATACCAAATTGTTATTTTATTTTTTTTAGAAGTTTAAAAGTATAATAAAGCTAATAAAAACACAATGAAAGAAAGAAAATATCAAAAAAGAAGTAAATTATGAAAAAAGAAAAAAAGACCAAAGATTAACATTGTTTACTATTTTTTCTGCTAGTAATAAGGTGTCATCTGCATATCTTATATTGTTGATGTTCCTTTCCCCAATTTTCATACCACTTCCTTTGAGTCTAATCCTGCTTCATATATGTTTAGCATATGGGTTAAATAGAAACAGTGATAAAATGCAGCCTTCCTTGTCCCCAATGCTAATTGGCAACCATTCCATTTTATATGTATTCTATCCTGACGGTAACTTCTTGCGTACAGCTTATGAATCAGGGCAATCAAAGGTTGTGTCAAACCTGTTTCTTTGAGAACAACCCATAATTTCTCATTATCTATACAGTCAAACCCTTTGATATAATCCAGAAAGCATGGGTTGACTTTCTTCTGAATTTATTTGGTTTTGTTCATTTTCCAGCAGAATGACCTCCAATGCCTGAATCTACCTTAAACAACCTCTCTGTCTTTGTAGCTTGAAGCAGCTTTACTGGTCGGTCTCCTGTTCCTGATAATTTATTTCTCTTAAGTGCTCTGAGAGCAATTTCCAGTTCAGTTTTTTAAAACTGGAAGTTAATCTTCAAATGGTTATTCATTTATCTGTTTTTATAGTTCTTCAATGCATTATTTCCATTGTCTTTTTTTTTATTTGATGATGCAATGTGTTCCCCTGCTGGTCATATAGCACCTTACTCATGCTTTAATTTCCATTTGATTTCTTCCATCTTGCGGGAATGGTCTCTTGTTCTCCAGGTTTCTTTTGGTCATCTACTTTTCTACAATAATGTTCATAAGCATTCTCTTTATCCCCGAGTGTAAGTTGCAGAATAGTTGCATTCAGGCTTCTGATTCTTTTTCTGTCCTCTTTTACATAACTGCTTGAAGTGTTTCATCTGTCGTCCATTGACAGTACTCTTTCTTTTGGGCTGCAGGTGATATGTTTTTGCAACACACCTTGATGTTGTCCTTGGCATCAGCCCAGAGGTATTCTGGTTTCTGGTCAATTAGGCTTAAGAGTGCAAAACTATTTTTACATTATCCTTAAATTTGAAGCGGGGCGGGGTCATCAGGTTGTATTTTGTCACTACGGTTGATTTAGTGTTCATCTTTAGTTTTACTCTTAATTTGCAATTTGCAATGTTAGATATTCATGCTCGGTGGCACCATCCCTAAAGCTCCCTAAAGCTCCAAGGTAGGAAAGTTAGGACTAATAAAGGGAAATATTTCTTCACCCAGAGGGTCATTGGGTTATGGAACTCACTTCCAGAGGAGGTTGTGACAGCGGTCAGCCTGGACAGCTTCAAGGCAGGATTAGACAGATTCATGGATACCAAGGGAATCAGTAGCTACTGAAATGGACATCCAAGTGCCACCTCTGTGTTGATGGAGGCAGGCAGGATTTCCCCGGGTACTGGTTGTGGGGGGTCGGGAGCAGGTGAGGGTTTTGCCCTCCTTTCTGCTAGAGATCCCTGTGTACAACTAGTGGGCCACTGTGTGACACAGAATGCTGGACTAGATGGGCTGAGGCCCGATTCAGCATGGCTCTTCTTATGTTCTTATCTGCTCCAGGTCTTTCTTTGAAGAGAAAATTAAGCTTTTCCATCTCCATATTCTTCTAATTATGTATTCTATGTTATTTCTGTATTGGCTAGTCAGTGATGGCCATATATACAGTTGCTTCTTGAGTTGCCTGAAGAATGTGTTTGTGATGAACAAACTGTTGGCCTCACAAATTTCTTCTTCAGTCTCTGTAGTTGGAGCATAAACTTGGATGGTGATTATACTGATGAGTTTCCCAGGAAGTCTTATTGATATGATTTGGTCAGATTTTGCACTATATTCTTTAACTGCTTTTGCCACATCTCTCCTCACGATTATTTCTATCACATTTCTTCTTGCCTTTTCATTTCCTGAATAAAACACAGCGTATACAGTATATCTGTACGTAGCTTGCTTATCCCTAGTGCTATCTTGCCATGTTTATCCATTCTATGCATTGTCCAGTAGTTCACCTACCTGGGAAGCATAATCTCTTCAGACGCCAAGATTGAGAAAGAAATAGATCACAGATTAGTAAAGGCATATAGTGCATTTGGAAGGCTTCACAAAAGTGTCTGGAGTAACGAACACCTGAGACAAAGCACCAAAATCAGTGTGTACAGAGCTACCATACTGTCTATTCTGCTATATGGGTCTGAAACATGGGTCACCTATCGCCAGCACCTACGACTCCTTGAATGCTTTCACCAATGCTGTCTTTGCACAATCCTAAATATACACTGGACCGACTATGTGACGAATGTTGCTGTCCTTGAGCAAGCAGGGATCACCAGCATTGAGGCCATGCTATTGAAAACACAACTGCACTGGGCAGGGCACGTCTCTAGGATGGAGGACCACCACCTCCCAAAGATACTACTCTACGGTGAACTCACCACGGGTCAGCGCAAGAGAGGTGCCCCAAAAAAGAGATATAAGGACTCCCTGAAACAACATCTCAGGCTCGGCCAGATTGATCACCAAAAATGGTCCACCCTGGCCTCACATCGGGAGGCATGGAGATGCACTATCCACAATGCTGCGGCCTCTTTCGAGAAGTCACGTCAAACAGGTCTCGAAGAGAAACGGCAACACACAAAGAACCGCAACTTGGAAACAACATCACCCAAGGAGACTTTCTGCTGTGCTTTCTGCAACCGGACTTGCCTATCTCAGATTGGCCTTTTTAGTCATCAGCGTGCTTGTAAAAAGCGTGGGATGAGTCCTTCTTAAGAATCTTTGTTCGTTAAGTAATGCCGAGAGAGAGCATTGTTTTACTATATCTAACCAACCACACAAAGAAACGTATAGCTTCACCTGATTCATGCTTCTCACATTTCATGTTCCTATAATATGCATTGTGCAGTTTGAGACTTTCCCATCAACAGCTAGTGACATGATCTGAATGCCCTAAGGACACCAATCCTATCTCATTTTGGAAGCTAAGCAAAGTCAACCCTGGTTAGTGCTTGGATGGAAATCTGCCACATCCTGTAGATTGTATTTGAGAGGATGAACTGGGAAAGCTATTTCTGAATGTTCTTTGCTTAAGAAAACCCAATGAAATTAATAGGTCAACATAAGTTGATGCATGACTTGAAGATACGTGCGCACCCCAGCCATAAGCTAATGAGAAGAAGGACCAAGATGAAATGGTACAGCCAAGTGAAAGCAAAATAGTGAGTTAGGGAACATAAAAAAAATATTCCAAAAGAAAGTCATTTTAAGGACTCAAGCAGGAATTAAGTAATATGAAGGAGGATTAGTCAGTGGAAAGAAAAAGCAGAAAAGCTGGAAGGTGCCTATAAAAAGCATTTCAAAGAAGAATGAAGAGGGTATATGTTGGATAAGTCTAAGAAAAGAATTTAAAGCAGTGAATAAGAAACAGAGTAGCAGGAGAAGTTGGGTGAGGACAACCAAAGGATTGTCTTGGACACAGCCACACAAACACATGTTACAACTACCATCTCATCCTCCCTTTACTCTCTGCATCCAGATTTTGGTGGAAAAGATGCCAGCAATCATATCACTAGCAAATAGCATCACCCCAGGGACCCTTGTATTGTAGAATGGGACTCTGGGGTGGTTTCACATTTTCTAATGCATGAATAAATGAGAATGAGAAATTTCTCATTTTTCTGCTTTCTCTTTTAGGCAGATCAGACATTGCTCCAGAGGCTCCTAAGCTGCACCATGGGCCTCTAGTATACATTTCCATTTTCTGGCAGGAGAGGCATAAGTATTTTCCTAGTGCTCTGCTTTGGCCTCCTATTACTGCACAAATTTTCCCACATTTTAAAAAGGTCAAACATAAAAGATGCTTTTGCTCACGTCCTGTACTTATGGCAGCTTTCCCATAGGAATGTAACTCTTGTCCACAGTATATCAACCATACATTCTTACATTTATCTTAGTTCATTAAATAACATTAAATTCTAATGACTCATGTACTAATAGAAATCCCAACTGAAGTTACACATCCGTGAAAGAGTAATTGCTTTTGGTTTCCTCATGTAAACACTACTGTCAAAAATGATATCTTTTCAAAATTGGGCATCTAACAAGCCCTATGAGGAGTGGCTTAAAGAGCTGGGTTAGTTTAGCCTGCAGAAGAGAAGGCTGGGAGGAGACATGATGAGGGCCACATCTATTATATAAATGGGTTCACGTCATGTGATGTATACCTCAAACAAAGAAACCATACAACGCAGAAAAACAATACTTGCCAACAGAAATAGGCCTCAAGCAAGGTACGTTTGTAGCAAAGAAACTCCCCCCCCCAAACCTAAAAGGCCCCCAAAACAACGAGTAAAAATAAAACTACATTTCCCAGTATCCTCCGGGGCAGCCAACGACTCACCCAGCCTCTACATTCTGAACAACATGATTGGCTGCCAATAAGGGCGGATTTGCATAACTGCTGTAACCATAGCAACGCTGGCAAGAGCCATCCAAGGCTAGGATAGAATGCTGAGAGATTTCAGTTGGTGTTTGAGGGTTAAACTGCCAAAACCAAACTCTGAGGGAGCAATTCTCCAGCAAATTCCTACCCACACAACACAACACGACTTCCAATCACAACCCATCCCACCAACCTTACGGGACCCCGTACACACAACACCTACAAACACCACAAACTAAAACCATTCCTTCCTTCCACACAGACATAAACTGACCCAAAAGACAAGCCATGCCTTATAAAAATAACAGCATCGGACGACACACTCACAACGCTACATACATCAAATAAAAAAGGGCAAAACAAATGCCAGAACAGAAACACACTGCGCAGCAGAGACACAGACAACAGGTCACTGCACAACGCACAGCTGAGAACCAAATACAAAGAACTGCACAACAAGAAGAAGCGCACAGCCAGGAACAACAAAGACGCAGAAATGCAACACAACAGCAGCGCGCAAGGAGCGCAGAAACACGATGTCGCAACACAGAAAACAAACTTTAAAAACACCACAACCACTTCCACCGCCTAGCCTTCAGATACAACGCTGCAGAAGACTACAGCATGGTGCCAGAGGCCGACATTGGCACCCTAACGCACATCTGCACACACTGCAAAGCCCTGAAATACCTAGCAGAAACAACAGGAATGTGCTGCCTAGCCGGTAAAGTCTCTCTACCACCACTTGCCACTCCTCCACAACCACTACAGACTTTGCTGAGTGGACACACTCCAGAATCAAAACACTTCCTCCGCTATATAAGACAATACAACTCATGCTTCCAAATGACATCATTTGGAGCACACATAGAAAGTGCGCAATTCATGCCTACATGACCCCACCAAGACCGTAAGTAACATCATTTCCAACCCTTACATCTCGCATCTCCTAAATAGGGCACAGCAACGCGTGCCGGGTACAGCTAGTATAAATATATGAGATCATAGGGAGGAGGGAGCAAGCTTGTTTTCTGCTGTCCAGGATGCGGAACAATGGCTTCAAACTACAAGAAAGGAGATTCCACCTGAACATTAGGAAGAACTTCCTGACTGTGAGAGCTGTTCAGCAGTGGAACTCTCTGCCCTGGGGTATGGTGGATGCTCCTTCTTTGGAGGCTTTTAAGCAGAGGCTGGATGACCATCTGTCAGGGGTGCTTTGCATGTGATTTTCCTGCTTCTAGGCAGGGTATTGGACTGGATGGCCCATGAGGTCTCTTCCAACTCAATGAGTCTGTGATCTTATGTTTTCACTAATATTGCCTGATAAACATTTCCATTTCATTGTTTAATACACATCTAGTGTGCCTGGTTGGCTTTCATTTTTTTTCCAACTGCACTGTATCAGTTTCAGACTGCATATATTTTCCAGTTGCACATTTGTATTCAGCTGCATATTAAATGCCTCTGAGCTGATCATATTGTGCTGGGAGGGGTGCTTAAAGGAAGTAGAACAGATCTCTCCTTGTTACTTGCATCTGTGCTACTGTTATGCAGCATTTCTGCCCAAGAGAGAACGTGATGGAAATAGCTGTGAAACAGCATGTGAAGATAATTCTGATAAAATAACTCAAGGTTAAATCCAATATTAGTCCTACCTAGGGTGGATAAATTGAAATGAATTGGGATTGTCAATCTCAATCAATTAAAATCTGATTTATTTCAGTGGGCCTACTCTAGGTAGGAGAACTAATGTTTCATTTAACCAAAAGCATTTTTGTATCAGAGACTCAGTACTGTATTTATTTTGAGAATAATTAATTCTGTTCACTGAAATAAACTGAATAGACATAACTGTACTGAGACATTTTACTTGAGGCAAAGGACAAAATAGCGCCAGCACCCAATTCAAAGTATAGAAGCCATTTGGATTAAGAGTTGAATCTTACTTCAAATACTGCCAGATGGATAGCATCTTCTGCCACACTGGAGAGCAAAGGCAGTGTATAGTGTGCTGCAAATCTTTATACTCGTAAGAGGAAAAATAGTCATGGGATTCATGAAAAAGGAAATGCCGTTACTCCTCTGTATTTGCTACCTGTTTCAGCTGCCTCCCTTTTTTTAAGTGGAAGAGCCAATGCTGTGAGTAGACTTCCATATCTTGCTATTATGCAAATCTCTTTCATTGGATTTTGTCAGAATAAATGTTTAGAAATGGAGACGGAACTTATCCAAGTCAAGTTAACTATAGTGGTTATAAGGACATCAGGGATAACAACAGACTTGTCTGTGTCTAAGCTACTTCAGTGCTTTCTGAAATGTTAGACTTATGTGCCTCCTGAGATTCAAGTGGTGACACAGTGTGAGGATTGACTATCTGATTTGACATCCCAAAACAACTGCACTTCGAGAGCTCATCCCTGTGGAGATTCAGGTGTATCTCTATGCTGACAGGTAATAGGTAATGCTGTAGGAGTCTGTTTAGAGAAACAAAGATGTTGCTTCTCTTCAGGTTTTGCTAGTAACTGAACTGAAAACAGACAGATGGCCCCGGGAAGTGAAGGAGTGAAAGGGCACATATGGCTAAGAGCTCTTTACTGTCCCCAATGCCTCTGACATAGAGCCTTCTGAGGCACTGCCCAGCTGTAGCATTTCTGGTAAGTATCCGGCTTTGTGTTTCAGAAAAAGTAAGCATTAACCATCAGTTTCATCATTTCAGTTGTTTGGAATAATTTCTGCTTAGTTGGACTTTTGCGATGTAAATATCTTTTTCCTCCAGGCTTTTCATGCTCACTGGAAGCAAAATTCAAGGCAGCAATATGAGTAAGGGAGGAAATGGGACAGATAGAGGAAACCTGGCTGCTAACTAACTCTTGAGCCACTGAGGTATTGATGCAAGTTCAGCTATTTGTAATTTCATTTTTGAGGACCTGACTTTAATATACTACACATAAAATTTGCCTAGAATTGGGAGTCAAGTTCTCTTATTGTGATATAAACACAATGAATTATATAATTAAAATAATTCATACAAATTTTGATATTTATCTATTGAAAAACTTGCACCCCTCCCTTTTGGTGCTTATAAACATTAGTCAGTGCTGTGAGCAACAATTTAGACCAGGAATAAAATACAATATAATTCCAAAAGAGCAGCACTGTAATAAAAACTGACAGATGCTTTAGATAAAACATTAGATTACATCTCATAAAGCAAACACATGCCTAAACAAGAAGGTATTTGTGCTGTGGTGAAATGTGTTGTCAAAGAAGGTGTAAACCCAGCCTTCTGGAGCATAGAATTTTACAGATTAGGTGTGGCCACTGGCAAAGCATTTTGACTTTTCTCATCAGTCATGTCTCCCCTATAGAGTGTACACAGAAAAAAGAACTCTGCTCTTAAAGCAGCCTTTAATGTATTCTGGACCTAAGCCATGTAGAGCTTTCAAAGTCTCCACCAATACTTTGGATTGTGCCTGAAGGAAAACTGGTTACTAGTGCAGCCTTTGCAGGGCAGATACAGTGTGATTCTATAAGCAATCAGCCACCAGTATTCTCACTGTTGTATTTAGGATTACTTTGCTATAATATCTGAAGACCTTTCAAAGCTATCCCATTGTTTTTAATTTATAGAAGCAACCTTGAGTTCTAGGTTGGGAGAAAAGGTAGGATAAATCAGAACATTATTAAAAATTGGCTTGTTAAAAATGCCAAATCAAAGGCAAATTTAGGCAGAATCCCCCTTACAGCTATATCAAAAATCTAGCATGCAATATTCTGCTCTAGTTTGACCATATTAATGCCACACTCACCCATTAATGCTAACTCAAATTGATGTTAAAAGCCACATATTGCCCATGCCTGAAGTCACATTGACACAAAAGGGTGTTTCTACCATGTCCCACATGTTCATTGTATCAGATTGTTTTAGGTGTCACAACTGCACCACTGACAAGCATGTGAACATATGTATATCCTCAGATCCATATCAATCAGTAGTGTATCTTGTTTTACTGTCAATCTTATCATGCATGTAAACTCACAATGGAGGCCTCACTCCCTTTTCTTCTCCCCTCTGTAACCCCATGAAGACTTCTCCATCCCAGCATATGTGTATAAAAATAAATGTCTCCTCCATCAGTTTAGCCCACAACATTAATAGCTATGCCCATGAACCACCCTCAAAATTAATAAGATTAAAAAATGCCCTATAGAATGGAAAATCTAGTTTGTGCTTTCCCCAATACAGCACACATCACAACCTGATCTTCCCCATGTTTCTTTCTCACTAGGAGGAAATCAGATGGGCAGGGCTAAGACTAATAATTCTCGCTGGTTCACTCAGGCAGGACAAGGAAAGGGGATGGGTCAGGGGAGCTGGAAGGGGGAGGGGAGGGAAGAGAACTTTTGCTGTAGCCCCTTCCCACAGAGCATTGGCTTCAATGGATCTGACCTTAACAGGTTATTCAGCCCAAACCCATCAATGCCAATGCTACAAGAAAAGCAGGAAAGGGCTGAGACCCAGTCTATCTCACAAATATTTTCCAAAATCGAGTGCTGAAAACTTTACTATTTTCAAAGTGTTTGATAAATTGGTATTTAAGTTAGAACTGATGAAAGGACTGTAGTCAAGGACACCACACACACAAGCTTTGCAGGTAGACTTTATAGGACAAGAGATGGTGAAACCCGTTCCAACCTTGCATCCCCACTCAACAGATTTAACTATCTGAAAGCATCCTTAATCCTTTGTTGCTGTCAACTCTTCATTGTAATTGGCCACTTTTCCACCAAAAGAAGTAGGCCTACCTTTTACCTAACTTCTCTTTGCCTGCAGTACTCACGAGGCAGTTCCACTTTGAGCTTGTCTTCATATTAACCCCACAATCAGTCTCCTTCATTGGAACAGGGGGAGAAATGGGCTGTGGTACTAGATGGAAGATTTGTAGGTGACTGGAGATCCTTTGCCTCCCATCTTACATGGTGAAGAAGGTGAGAAAAGTCCATAAAGTCCCCAACCACACAGGAAAGAGGACAGAGAAAAGCTGGTTTTTCTGCTCAACTCTGATCTTCCAACAAAGTTGGAATATTTCCACTTCCCAAAGAAGCCTCACTGATATCGATGGGATTTACTCCTGAATTGACTCACTTAGGATTGTGCTATAAATTATCCTTCAGTTATCCCCCAAATATCTCAGGGAGACACACTGCTTGCATATGGCACAGAAATACTACAAATGATGTATGGGAAGTACCATATGTGAGCTACAATCAGGGAGGGAGGAAAAACGAATAAGCAAGCAAGAGAAGAAAAGGGAAAAGATATCTATCCCATCAACCAACTGGGGAAATGGAAGCCCTGGGCTTGCTTTCAACAAAAGCTTTTTTAAAATAGAGAACTTTTACTTCTGATTTAAGGAAGGAAGGATTTTGGGTTGATGAGGGTTGGAGATTTCTGTCCCCAGGCTTTTGTTTCCAGCTTTGTTCTCTAACTAAAACCACAGAAAAGGCTGCAACTGATGTAACAGTCTGAAAAGAGATGTTTTCAGCCTTTAATTGTCCTACTGTTTCCTTTAATGTTTGATTTTGGAAACTCTTTGAAAGATGGGCTGCAGTCCTTTCCCATGTCACTTGCAGCATTGGTCTATATGGGTTTGGGCTTAATAGAGACCTCCCTGGAGATGTCACTGTCCCTTCCCCTGCTCCCCTGTCCCATCCCCTCTCTCCCTCCTACCCAAGTTAAATCAGCCAGCAAGAATTTTTAAGCCTTGCCAGTCAGATTTCCTTCAAGCAACCAAAGGTTTGGACACTAAGTAAGCCTGACTTGACTGGTGATATCAAAATCCCGATTAAAAATGGCTTAGGGCAGTAGCCTTTGCTCACCTAATGCCTGCAAATTTGGAGGGACAACTGTAATAATATAATACATATTTTTAAAAATAATTTGTAATTAAAATGTAATACACACCTCAGCAAACAAAAAAACATAGTGGTGTACACAGTATTTGTTTATTTTGTTTTATTTGTTGTTTTGTTCCTTTTGTTTCAGTTGTTGTGCACGAAATGGTAATGCCCTCTAGAGTACAAGAATAGGCCCAAAAACTAAAGAAAGTGTGAACAGTTATTATCTTTTTACCTTAATTCCGGCCCATGTGGCGCTCCTCACGCGGGCCTGTTGAGCATTGCCATTTGCTATCTGCCTCTGAGCCCTGCCTGTTGGGCCAATAGGAGGATAAGAGCTGCCTCACCTTCTGAACCATGAAATTGTCTGAAAGGCAAGCGAGGAATTTGTTGGACTTCGTACTCTTGGCTGAGTTTGCTTTCCAGCAAATATTGGATGCCTGTGGGAATCCTTTGTTGGGAAGTGTTAGATGGCCCTGATAGATTCTTGTTTGGAATTCCCCTGTTTTTGTGTGTTGTTCTTTATTTACTGTTATGATTTAAAAGGTTTCTTTTTTTAAAAAAGGTAGCCAGATTTTGTTCATTTTCATGTTTTCCTCCTTTTTGTTGAAATTTTCCACATGCTTGTGGATTTCAATGAATTCTCTGTGTGGTCTGACATGATGGGTGTTAGAGTGGTCAAGCATTTCTGGGTCCTCAAATAATATTCCTGTCATAGATTCAGGTGAAACGTCAGGAGAGAATGCTTCTGGAACATGGCCATACAGCGGGGAAAAACTCACAACAACCCAGCAATTTTGGCCCTGAAAGCCTTCGACAATACACCCCCCCTTCTTTCTGCTCCAAGGATACCCCACAGGAATGCTGTTGTGTGATAATCATAAACTGGGACGCAACCCAGCATCCTAGTGTATGATTGTGAATCTCTTGTCAATCCTCCTGGTGACATAAGCAGTTTATTGCCATATTGCCCTCTGTCAGGGCTGTAGCCAGGATTTTGGTTCGGGGGGGGGGGGGGCGGGCTGAGACTGGGTGGAAGAGGGTCTACCCTAGCAAACCTTTTGTATTGTTACTCCAATAACCCCATGAATGTGGGATATAATGAACATGGTGATAAAATCATGATATGAATAAACATAACAGTTTAAATAATGTACCAGTAAGGCCTTCTCACGGACCACCCTGAGAATTTCGGGGGGGGCCAGCCCCCTAAGCCCCCCGGCTACATGCCTGCCCTCTGTGATTGTGAATCTCTTGTCAATCCTTCTGGTGAAATAAGCAATATTGCCCTCTGTGTATTCTGTATTTGGTGTTGGCTGAGCTCCACATGTATCACATTTGCAGAGCGTTGCCAATGCAACCTATGCTAGACCTGGAGCATGTTCTGCTGCTTCACGTTTTGCTGTCACCACTCCCCATTCCCACCTCCAGTCCTTCCCACCCACACTGATCTGGTCATAGGAGGGCCCTGCCTTGAAGAGAGGAAGGGATGCAGGCAAAGGGGTCTCTCTTCCTCATGGACAGGGCTGCTCCTGCCTGGGTACATCATGAAGACCTAGGATGTTAGGGAGCAAACTTTTCTTTCAGTAGGTGCCAGAAAGGCATTCCTGCCTCTGCATGATCCCTTTGTTGCTCGTGCAGATATATGTGTTTGACTAAGAGCCTTTCCCCCCTCCTTCCCTCCCTCTGCTTTTTTTTTTTATCTTCCCTGCTCCATCCTGCAGTGAAGTCACAATCCAGTGTTTGTAGACTCCGTGTGATGTCACAGAAGCAGCCTTGTGACTTCACTTGCGGGCTCAAACGGTGCAGACGGGGCTTGGAGAGAGACAGAGAGGAAGAGAGAAAAAATAGAGCCCCCACCTCTTCCCGCCCTCCCCCCTCTTCGTTAGTAGCTGAGATCAATCGGAAGGGGGTGGGGAGGAAAAAAAAAAGCAGCTCCAAAATGATGCCTGAAAGCAGGTACAGTAGCCTTGGCTTTCTGCCTCTTCTTCTTGAAAGTTCCTCTTGCCCCGGAGAGTCCAGGTCTTTGGCAGACCACAGGCGCTGATGCCATGCTGGTGGCGGGGGAAGTGGCGGCTGTGTGTGTGTGTGTGAGCCACCCAGCGATGATGCATTGGGCGGTAGTGGTGTGTGTGTGTGTGTGTGTGTGGCTGCCTGCTTGCGGGAAGGGAAGCCGTGAGCGATGGCAGGCGGGCGACTGGAGAGCATTTCTCAGAGGCGCGCAGCTGCGACAGGCGTCCTCTCTCTCTCTCTTGGCCATTTCCAAAGGCCCTGGCAGCAGCTGCTGCTCTCGCCGCTCTCCGCAGTCTGTCTTGCGGCTTTGCATATGTGACAGAAATGGGTTATTGGGTTGGTGCGCCACTTCAGCGGCGGATGCTGCTGTTGTCTTCTGTCTCTCTTGCTTTGCGGCTTGTTGGCTCTTGAGTGTGGCATTTGGGGGGAAGGAAGGAAGGGGGAAAGCTAGGCCCCCCGGCTCACCTCCCCAAGGGCTCCTGCTTGTCTGTGTGGGCGACGAGGAAGGAGGAAAAAGGAGGGGGGGGGGGTTCTCCATCTTTTTTGAACTGACGACATCACAATAGCAATGCGGATGCAGCAGCCCCATTCTGCCTCCCTCCCTCCCTCTCCCTCTCTTCCCCCCTTCACTCTTTCCCCAAATCCATGCCCCCGCCTTGAGGGCTTTTCCTTTGGTTCTGGGTCCAAAGGGGAAAGGGGCAAAACAGGCGGGGGTGTGTGTGCCTCCCTTCTCCCGCTCTCGATTGCGAGAAGGAATCAAAGCCGTCATTTTGTATCCGCGGCTGTGCAACATGGTGTGAAAGGCGGGCTCCTGCTGGAAAGGGAAGGTCGGGGAAGGCTTCCAAGGTCCAACGCCGGGGAAGGAGTTCCCCTGCCTTATCGGCCCCGTCCCTGGGAGGGAGAGCCCTGCTGCTGACAAAGGGCAGGGGCTGTTTTCCTGCAAAGGGCGGGCGGGCGGCTGGAGGCAGGCGGGTCCTCTCCCTGCTCTGCCCAGGCCCCTTGGCACCAGGATGACCCACGCTGCCCTCTCCTGCTTGGGCTCCAGACCCGGCCCGGGAGGTGGGGAGGAGGAGGAGGAGGAGGGGCAAGTGCCGGAAGAGCTGCCTTGATCTTCGGCAGCCAAATGGCAGAGTCCCAGCCAGACTCCCTTGGCCCCATCACCTCTCCCTCCGACACTTCCCTTGAGTCCGTCTCAATGGGCAGAGAGGGCGCCCTGGCTGTGATCAGCCTGGCTTTTGAGGGCAAATGGGGGCCACCCTCCCTTCTGCAGCCCGTTTGCCTTGGGTAGAAATCCCCCAACAAAGCAAAAGGGGGCTGTGCTCGCCCTCAAACCTTGCCGGGCTCCGGGCTCATAGCCTCTGACCTTGGTTTTGGCCCCTAAGGCCTTCAAAACAGTCCTCATGGCTTTGGCGAAGGATTTCATGGCCGGAACCACTGGGTTGTTGTGAGTTTTCCGGGCTGTATGGCCATGTTCCAGAAAATTCTCTCCTGACGTTTCGCCTGCATCTATGGCAGGCATCCTCAGAGGTTGTGATTTCGGTGTGAGACCTCATAGTGGTAGTAATAATAATAATAGGCACACTCTGTGCAGTGCCTAAAGACCTTGGCCTGCACTTGGCCTGCAAGTGCTGGTTTTGACCTTTAAAGCTCTATACGGTTCTGGCCCAGCTTACCTGTCCGAACACATCGGCCGCTACGTCCCACCTCATAATCTAAGGTCATCCGGGGAGGCCCTGCTCTCGCTTCCGCCTAATTCCCAGGTGCGGTTGGTGGGGGCGAGAGATAGGGCCTTCTCGGCGGTAGCCCCCCGCCTGTGGAATGCGCTCCCTATCGATGTACGATCCACCGCATCACTCCTGGCATTCAGGAAAAAAGTAAAATCCTGGCTGTGGGACCAGGCGTTTGCTCACCAGCACTAGGCAGCATTTTAGGACTGGATTTTAAATAGAAGTAAATGAAGAGGACCAATGCTTTTATGGACTGAACATGGTTTTAATCTGGAATGAATGTGTATGATGCTAAGGCAACTGTTTTAATGTATTTTAATGTATCTTAACTGTTGAAGGTTTTTTGGGGGGTTTTATATTGTTATTATGTAGGCATCGAATTGTGCCGTACTGTAAGCCGCAACCCTCGGGGGTTGAGAAGAGCGGGGTAAACTCCTGAAATAATAATAATAATTTAAACACAATCAGCGCTGACAAAATTACCATCTGTCAGCTGCAAAAGACCACCCTAATGGGATCTGCACGCATTATTCGCTGATACATCACACAGTCCTAGACACTTGGGAAGTGTCCAACGTGTGATCCAATACAACAGCCAGCAGAGTGACCTTGTTTGCTGTGCAGTAATCTTTTTGTGTTTCTAATAATAATAATATAAGAATAACTTTATTTTTGTACACACACCCCCTTTCCATCTCCCTGAAGGGACTCAGGGCGGCTTACATGGGGACAAGCCCAATCAACATAGTTAAAATAACACATTAAAATACATAAACAAGCAAAATAAAACTACGGCATAACACAATATAAAACAACCATCAAACAGACAACCAGTAACCAGATATAGCAATGCAATACAATCAGTTGTGAGAAAGGGTTGATAGGTAAAGTGCAAGTGCCAGATAACAAAAATTGGGGTACCACAACCTCTGAGGATGCCTGCCATAGATGCAGGCAAAACATCAGGAGAGAATGTTTCTGGAACATGGCCATACAGCCCACAAAACTCATAACAACCCAGTCCTCATGTCATTGACCAGACTGTGGACAACCATTTGTAGCACAGCTGTTTGTAGCCAGTGCTTATTTCCCAGATCGGTGTGGTGTAATGGGTAAACTTTGGTTCAAATTCCAGCAGGACTGAGAAAAATCACAGACTGGACGTTGGTTAAGCTGGGGTTTTTCCTGAACCGATCTTTATAGCCTGTATTTTCTGTGAGGCTAAACTGCAACACAACATGTATTCCTCTTTCACCTACAAAAAAGCTCTGTGTTTCTGATCTGATATGCTTTATTCTGGCATTCTAATACAGAGCGCTTTGCCATTCAAATCATGCTTCCAGGCTGGTCTTTTTGTTGGTGACACTGACAGGAACTCACTTTTTGTGGTTATTAAGCCAAGAGCTGAGAACCAGAGGTTCATTCACAGTAAAGCAGTGGTTCTCAACCTTCCTAATGCCACAACCCCTTGATACAGTTCCTCATGTTGTGGTGACTCCCAACCATAACATTATTTTCGTTGCTACTTAATAACTGTAATTTTGCTACTGTTATGAATCATAATGTAAATATCTGATATGCAGGATGTATTTTCATTCACTGAACCAAATTTGGCACAAATACCTGATACGCCCAAATTTAAATACTGGTGGGGTTGGGAGGGGGATTGTTTTTGTCATTTGGGAGTTGTAGTTGCTAGGATTTATAGTTAACCTAAAATAGAAGAGCATTTTGAACCAAACTTGGCACAGGGAACTCTCATGACCAACAGAAAATACGGGAAGGGTTTGGTAGACATTGACCTTGAGTTTCAGAGTTGTAGTTCACCTACATCCAGAGAACACTGTGGACTTAAACAATGATCTATCTGGACCAAACTTGGCACGAATACTCAATGTGCACAAATGTGAACACTGGTGGAGTTTGGAAAAAATTGACCTTGACATTTGGTAGTTGTAGTTGCTGGGATTCATAGTTCATCTACAATCAAAGAGCATTCTGAACCCCACTAATGGTAGGATTGAGCAAAACTTCCCACACAGAACCCCCATGACCAACACTGTTTTCCAATGTTCTTTGGAGACCCCTCTGACACCCCGTTGCGACCCCCCCAGGGGTCCCGACCCTCAGGTTGAGAAATACTGTACTAGATAATTATAGCAATATTATTCCCCTTTAATTGCCACTTCTAAATATTCCTTGCATTAAAAATTCATTAAGTCACCAAATTTTTCTCTTGTCATCAGAGACTTGAGAAACTGCAAGTGGCATCTGGTGTGAGAGAATTGGCCATTTGCAAGGACATTGCTCAGGGGACACCCGGATGTTTGCTGTTTTACCATCCTCTGGGAGCCTTCTCTCATGTCCCCACATAAGGAGCTGGAGCTGACAGAGGTAGCTCACCTGATCTTCCCAGATTCGAACCACCGAGCTCTTGGTCAGCAGTCCTGCTGCCACAAGGGTTTAACCCAGGCCTGGGCAAACTTTGGCCCTCCAGGTGTTTTGGACTACAACTCCCACAATTCCTAACAGCCTGGAGGGGTGAAGTTTGCCCAGGCCTGGTTTAACCCATTGTGCCACGAGGGGTTCCAAGTTACCATGTGTCAGTGGTTCTCAACCTGTGGGTCCCCAGATGTGGGTCCCCAGATGTAGGCCTCCCCAAAAGGCCTACAACTCCCAGAAATATCGGCCAGTTTACCAGCTGTCTTACATGTTAGAATAGTGATAAAAAACCCTGCATCTAGGATAGCTTTGAAGTGGACAAACGGCTTGGCACTGGGTTTTATATACTGAAACCTCAGAATACAAGCACTGAAATCCACTTCTGCAGGATTTTTTCAAAAAACAATACAAGTTAATGTTTTCTTGAAAATGGGTCACGATTCAGATTTCTTACAGTGAGAAATGGTATCTGCTTTCTAAAATTTGGAATGCCTACATAATACCAAGGTAGGGACATCACAAATGATATCAGCATGATTAAAAGAAACAACACAATGCAACTGGAGAACCTGATCACTTGTAGTTAAGACTTGTATGTATGTATGCAATACCAAATGACTGCAGCACTGAACATTCTTCACTCAAGATGGTGCTTATGTTTCTCATTGCCATCTACACTTGAAGAGGGAGCTTATTTTAGGAGCTTATAGCCAACAGGACTCCCCTTTGTGGAGCCTGAGTGTACCTGTATACTGATACACTTTGCACTACTATTACCTGTGGAGGAAAGGAATCCTTTTTTCTTTATAGAAGAGGCCTTCTATGGCCATGGGGGTTTAAAACCACTGTGTGAAATTGTGAGTCCCTCCTCACTTCTCTAACAGTCAAATGCTTTTTTCTTGTACTCCCCCTCCCTATTACAATTGAATTGCAAGTGACTGTTTATATCAGGAGTCCTGAGGGAGAGCATCTTTAAGGGTTTTGAAAAGATGTATGAGTTCTTTCCTGTTTTGTTGTGAGCTATTTGTACATAACCAGTCATTAGATCGGTGTTCTAAATGCTATGGACATGAGGACAAGGTGATGTAATTATATACTATAGAAATGGGTATCATGAGTCCTTCAGATGCGATTGGACTGATATTCTGAGCATTCTTCACCATTGGTTATGTTGACTAGTGCTGCTCGTACAAGGAGTCCCGCATTATCCAAAGAGATCCATGATTCCCACCCCACCATAACACTTGTTATATGAGATTAGGCTTCTGACTAGGTCTAGTACAAGGCTAGCGGCATGTTGTGAATAATGGCTGAGTTTGGAATTGTCTATTGACTTTGTTGGAGGATTTAATTGTTTGTATGTGTGTTTGTGTGTGTGTACACATGCACTTTTAGGTTACCTGTTGGTGTGGCAACTCCATGAATTTAATAGGATTTTCTTAGCCAAAGAATAACCAGAGAGGATTTGTCAATGCCTTTCCATGAAACATAGACTGCAACACTTGGTATTTCTTGGAGGTCTCCCTCCCAAATACGAACCAGATCTGACCGTGCTTGGTCTCTGAGGATCTAGGTCCTTCAAGGTATTTAGGCTCTTTAAAATTGTACTGCTTATATGATGCTAAATTGTTGAAGAGTATGAGAATGTTATTTGACTGAGTTTAGGCGAACTCCTAAATTCTTCCTTTTCTGCTACACTGCAGTGCTGACAACTCTTATTCATACCTCTACTGATACTATCAGGGACGACTTCCTGACATTCTTTCCATATTTAAAAGGAATGTATTTCTGCTATTAATTACAATACTGTTTAAAAACATTCCCCTATTACTCAGTATTGGAAAAGCAATGTGTTGTTCATTACTTTAAAAAAACCCCTACCATGGCATAGTTAAGGGAAACTTCATATACCTTGATCATTTCTTGTCACATACCTTTAAAATACTTTTTAAAAGCAATGTTAAAAATAAACAGAAAACACTACTTTGTTTCAGAAAAGCAACATGGCTCCTACTTGTGTTACTGTTAAAATAAACCCATTTCATTTTTAAGTATCCCTGTTGCACAATCTTCTCCATTGTTACAGCTTATTCGTAACTTGACACATAACTCAAGATGTAACTGCAGTCATTTCTAGTCAGCATAGCTAATGTTGAGGGATGGCAGAAGGCGCACTCAAACATTTTCTGGAGAGCTACATATTATCTATCTGTAATATATTTCATTGAAAAAAATGCTAATTAACATTTTTCTGCAATTAAAAAAAATTAATAATGGATATGATCAACATCACATATTCCTCATTTTTGTTCCTTTGATAAAATAAACACAGCATTTCCCGTGCCTTTCAGGTAGTTTTAAGTCCTCAGAATATTTTCCATTTCTTTCTCCGAGGGTGATAGTGTTAAATGGAATACAACAAATCAAGGCTTAGCATTTGAGGAATAGTGTATAGTTGTTTTGGTAGCTTCATGTGTCTATAATGTGAACATCAAGGTTACATTGGCCAGAATACTTTTATCTGGAAAATAATTCTCTACATCACACAAACATTACTTTAACAGAACATTCCTTCACATAGCTATGCAGAAGTAATGTACAGTAATTCAACAGAACTGGTTCCCGAGAGAGTGTGCTGAGGATTGCAGCTTCAGTGTCATGTGTGAGAATGCCCTTCATTGTGAAAGCTCTGCTAATGCAAACATGACATTGCCCTTTTCTGTGGCAGCCATGTGCTACTGATTCATCTTCATGTGGTTTTCTCCATTGTAAACTCAATTGTGCTAATTCAGCTGTCTAGACCCAGCCTTAAAGACACACACATTTTTCCACTCTCCTGCTTCCCTTCTAAGAATATCTTGAGTAGTAACTCTGGCTTGGGATGCTTAACTCGTGCAAAATGTATTTTTTAGACTGGTTTAACTGTTATTCCTTTATTTTTTATCCACATTTATTTTCTTGTATTTGACATGTCACCCATTAACTATGAATTAAACTCACACCCCAAATCATACCTTCTAAATGAATGTTTAGTTGACCACAAATTAACATAAAGCCAGGCCTAAAGTGCCCCCTTTCATTTGACAGGAAGACATCAGCAGGGAAAGCTTCCCATGGTAAAACAAGATGAGCTGCTAACTGCTTTGTTAAAAAAATGAGCTTTGCTTCAGAGTAGAGTAATACATGTTTAAGAATTGACCATAATGACATAAAAGTGTGAAAGCTTTCAAGTTCTTTGAAACTATTCATTCATCTTAGCGTACATAAAGCAAGGAAAAGAGGAGTAAGTCCAGTAACTTCAAAATGGCTAGACATTCCGGCTTGTAGATTAGCTGAATCCATATAGATGCTGCAGATTATACCTGGCATCACATTCTAAGATAAAGAAGCAAGAATTTTTGGAATTATAAAAGACCAACTGCCATTTATGTCTATCTTTGTCTGGCTACTTCATTACACTAGAGCAGTGGTTCCCAAACTTTTTTGGCCTACCGCCCCCTTTCCAGAAAAAAAGTGTACTCACCGCCCCCCCTAGAAATTTTTTTAAAAAAATGTAATAGCAATTAAACAGAAATATATATGTATTAATGCAGTGGTTCTCAACCTTTCTAATGCCGTGAGCCCTAAATAAGGTTCCTCATGTTGTGGTGACCCCCAACCAAATTTTCGTTGCTACTTCATAAATAATTTTGCTACTCTTATAAATTCTAATGCAAATATCTAATATGCAGGATGTATTTTCATTGTTACAAATTGAACATAATTAAACCATAGTGATTAATCACAAAAACATTGTGTTTGGGGGAGTATGGACAATGGGATTTGCAGTACCTTCGACCAATTCAGTTCTGACTTCCATGGACCACTGAGACTCCATAAATGACAGACTTGGACCAAACTTGGCACACAGAACTCCCATGACCAAAACAAAATACTGGAGGGGTTTGGGAGGAATCCACAGTGATTTAGGAGGGATGTAGTTCACCTATATTTAGAGAGCACTCTAAACCCAAACAACCCTGGATCTGGACCAAATTTGGTACAAATACTCAATATACCCAAAGTTGAACACTGGTGGAGTTATGTGGGAATGATTTTGTCATTTGGGAGTTGTAGCTGCTGGGATTTATAGTTCACCTATAATCAAAGAGCATTTTGAACTCCCAACAGCAATGGAATTGAACTAAACTTGAGCAATAGAGAATACTGGACCTTGGAAATTGGGAGCTGCTTGCATTTTCCTTCATGCCACGGCCATCTCCCAGGAGGCACCTGCAAACGCCGCAGTGACTCAGGGGACATTTGCAGACGCGGAGGCTTTCCTTCTCCACTGGACCAACTGGCAGGCACACACTCACAAGTGCGTGACTGTCTCATCCTGCCAGTTGGAATCCCTGGGCAGGCATTATCTGGAAACCGCAGCACGCCCCCCCCTTCCTCTCCTCAACCCTGTCCACGGTGCAGTCCCATATCACCCTTTCCTTCCAAGGGACCTGTTGGATTGGAAGGGGCGATACAGGACTGCGCCATGGGCGGAGTTGAGGAGAGGAAGGGGGGGCACACTGCGGTTTCCAGGCAGCGCCTGCACGAGGTTTCCAACTGGCAGGCACACACTCGCGTGCTTGCGAATTGGAATCGTGCCACTGCCCCCTTACAGGGCTGCAGTGCCCCCCAAATTCTCCTGAGCCTCCCGCCACCCCCTTGGATCGCCTCACTGCCCACTAGGGGGTGGTACCCCCCACTTTGTGAACCACAGCACTAGAGAATGAATCCATTTAAATCTGGTTGCTGTCTCCTGTAGAATTCTGGGGTTTGTAGTTTAGGGAGGAGCCTTTAACAGCCTCACTAAATTACAAACCCCAGAATTCTGCAGGAGGCAGAAACCAGATTTAAAGTGGATTCATTCTCTAGTGTGATGAGGTTTCAAGGACAAAATACAGAAGTTACTGAACTGGCAGAGAGTTAAATACAGTGAATCACAATAGTCAACAATCAGCATGTTTGCAAAGCAAGGAAATAATTTTAGATGGTGCTCCAGATAAAAATATCAATGAAATCCAAATAGTATTCCACCTGCCACTCCGAGATAGTCAACTACATCAACCACTATAGCTCAAATGTTAAAAAACGCTACTACTGACTGTGGCTCAAAAGTTGGCAATCCCTTATCTAGTGTTTACAAGTTTTGCTCTATGTAAGTGAAGTGTCTTCTTCAACTAAGTTTCATATTATGTACTTCTAAGCTGAACCCAAACAAGCTAGGAGAGCACATTCCTCTGATTGTGATGGTCCAGAAATATAAAAAGAAAACCTCTAGGGAATTATTAGACTACCAGCACTGGATATCTTGATATGTGACAGAAATGGTATAAATTCTTCTTGTCAGACTGTGTTTAGGTTGCTGACAGATGAAACCTTTAGTTTTATCTTAAAACCACTGCCTTAAACCTCATTTGAAAAGGGTTAACATTGTATATGCCAGTCTTTCTCAACCAGTGTGCCGTGGCACACTAGTGTGCCGTAACAGACCTCCTGCTGTGCCGCGAGAAACGCTCTCTGCCCCCATTCCCCCCCTTCCTGTCGAACTCCTGCTGCTTGGGGGAGGAGAAGGAAGGGCCAGGCAGTGGCGAAGAAAAAGAAGAAGGGACAGGGGTGCCTCCTCCTTTGGCCGTTTCCCCAGCCAGACTCGAATCCGCCATGACTCCCACCATGACTCTCGCCCCTCGCTCACTAGCCGCGTGGAGGAGGAGCCCCGCCCACTGAAGCTCGTTCACCGCTCATGCTCCTCCTCTGTAGGAGAGCTGAAGCTGGGGGAGGGGCGGGGCCTGGCTCTGCCCCTCCCGGCTCGGCACTCCAGCAGTTGCTCCAGCCTGAGGGGACAGTGCCAAGCCAGCATTGTGCTTGCTCTGCCACCACTGCCTTGGCACTGCCCCTCAAGGCTGGAACAGCTGCTGGGAGAGCTGAAGCCGGGGGAGGGGCAGGGCATGGCACGGCCTGGCTCCACCCCTCCCGGCTTGGCACTCCCAGCAGCTGCTCCCAGCAGGCCACCAACCCCCAACCATTCTTTACTGTGTTAGAGTGTCATTTTGTGTCATTGTGGTTGGTGGTGTGCCCCGAATTTTTAATGTTAAAAGTGTGCCGCGGCTCAAAAAAGGTTGGGAAACACTGGTATATGCTATATATGATGCTGGTTTAAATCAGCAAAATTGTAATCTTTAATTCTTATTGACAGTGTCTGAATTTGTAACTCACATCAGAGTAGTTTCATGACATGGTGCTGATACCATATATAATGACAATCAGGGTTATGTGAAAGGGTTATATATCCTGCTTTGAAGCACAGAAAGGTCCCCTGCTGATTTCATTCACTCAGAGATTGTATTGAATGAATGAATGAAAGAAAGAAGTGGAAGTGAATAGGTTGAAAGTGATACCTCATCAAGAACTTAAAAACACCTGAGCTGGAGGATCAGACCATCTTTGTATTTGTAATTCAACGATAAGAAGAGCAATGAGGATATAAAGGCAGTGTTGTTTGAGTATAGATAATGTGGCAGGGTATCTCTGTGGACTGAAAACAGATATAATTGTTTTTTTTCTTAGTTTTCTAGCAAGCTGTCAATTAATTTAAGAAGATTTAATGTTAACTTTTACTGTACAGTTGAGAAAGTTATGAAAATGAGAATTTCTCTTTCATGAAAACAATACAGCAATGCTGTGTTTGAGTTCGGTTGGCCTTACTTTGAGCATTAGATTGGCTTCACTGACCTATTACAAGTACTGTTAAACTGCACTTGTGAAATAGCATATGCCACTCTTAAAAATTAGGACATGTAGATATTATTCTTGGGGTGCTCATCAGTGAGAATAGTGACTGCTCACCAGCTAAAAGTTCGAAAAAACTCAAATTCCTCTTAAAAGACTGGTAATTTTAAAGATTCATTTGAAATTTTGAAGTTTCTAATGAAGTTGTTTAAAAATTAGGATGTGAACCTTTAATGAAGTTATATGCTCAGAAAATGGTAAGTGGCTGGCAAGGGACATTCTGCCTGTCTGGATCCTTATAGTTTGTGATATTTTAGGGATTGTTAAAATGCTGTGTGTTATTGGACGTGAACTGAAGACAACTTCTGGGATGTGTTATAATTATTCAGTAATCATTCCTACCAGAAATAAAGACAAATATTTTAATTTTTGGTTTCTATTAATATAATTGCAAAAGCATAGTGAAAAAATCTCAGATAGTTTTCTAGTGAAATGGGAAAATGTTATTGTCGCTCGTTTTTCCTTTATAGCATTATTCTAAACCTACTATCATTAAAATTGGGCATTCCAGATATTTTGGGTTATAAATTCTCAACCCTTGCAAACATAGTGTAAACTAGTGCACGTTGAGACATTGTGTTGGAAAACATTTCTCAACATGGTATTCATGATATCCACCAAAATTTGCTTCCAGTGATGATTTAAAAAAATCTTCTAAAACATGCAACATAAAGAACATACACAAAAAAATCCTGTGAAATGCATTGTACCTGAGCACTCTTAAAGAAAACATGCAAGGATGAAGTATTCACAATAATTACATTTTTGTATATTACCAACTAGGGATGCTTCTAATGATTCAGATAATGGAGATTTATTGACTTGTTGGCCTCTTCTGCTGTGCTGGGGACAATCCTTGCCAACAAGCTATAAATTTTGGTTGGGGGAAAAAAAAATCTCACTTGCTTTGAAAAAATGCTTCTAAGTCCAATCCTTGATGGCTTTTCTTGTTATTCAAGCCAAATCTTGTGATCTCACAACCACTTCTGTTAAAAGAAGAGGTCTCTATATTTGGGCAGTTACCCACACTGGGAAGAAGTCCTATCGAAGTTGGCAAGACCTGCTTCTGAGCAGCCATAACCAACAGCATATTCCAGTTGCCTGTGAAGCATGCAGTTATACTTAACATGCAACAAGAGGATTAGGCAGCTAAATGTAAGGTTAAAAGGCTCATCGTTGAAATGGTACTTCAGCAAATTCTCTTTCCAGCCATATTACTCTTATGTTGTATATGATTATGCTGTATTGTTTTTAGTTGATGTTTTTAATTGGTAAATGTTGTCTTCTGTGTTTTAATTGTCTTTTGGGTTTGTCCCTTATAAGCCGCCCTGAGTCCCCACGGGGAGATGGTTGGTGGGGTATAAAAATAACATTATTATTATATTTATATTATTTCACACAATTTTAGTGATGATAAAATATGAAGAGGTGACCACCAACTTTTTTTAAAAAAAAAATCGAATACAAAATAACATATTTGAGCAGATACCGTAATAAATGTCTATTGTAGGCTTACATTGAGGTAAAGTATTTCTATATTATCTTTTGACATTCCTTACAGGTTTGTTCACATTATATATTTTTAAAATTTTTCTCCCACCTCCTCCCACCTCCCTTCCATACCCCTCCTCCCACCACATTTCCCTCTATCTCTTTATCTTCAACCATGAACACAACCTTCTTAATCTTGGTGACCACAAACTATGTAGAGGTAAAGTCTTGACAAATGATATAGGAATGTTAGTGATAGGAGATCTGCACCGGAAAATGATAATTTAGATTTTCACATCCACGTGGAGCTGAGAATGTTGAACAAGGCAGCTATTAGATGAATATCTATACTGGTTGGGGGGTATTTCCAGATAATAAGACAAAGTTTGCAGAACTGTCTGTAGGTGTGCATTTATTTATGTCTTGGTGTTTCCCAGTACAATTGACTCCATTTGAAATTGTCTTTTCCTAGCCCAAACCTGCCTGCTTGGGTTTCACCATTGCCTGGGCAGGAGCAGATTTAAGCAACAGCAGGCACTTTTTAAAGTACACTAACTGAAAGAATAGCTGCATTTTTGGAGGAGTCTGGACTCAAGATTCCTCTACCTTTTAATGGCTTCTCAATAGGGTAAGCCCTAATGGGAGTCTGATACATAACGTGCATTTTGAATGTATCATATGGAATTAGCTGCATTACTTTCTGAGGAAGCATGTGTGAAAATTGGAGATGGGAACATCAACAATTCATGGCATGCAGTTGACACCATATTGCTAGCAGGAAACAGCAAATAATTTGGGAATGATGACTGAAGAAAGTGCAACGGCAGGTTTACAGTTGAACTCTAAGAAAATAAAAATAATAACCACATTACTTTAAAATAATTAACAAAGATATTTCAGACTTTTCAGTAGCGTGGCTCAGTCATTAATCAAATGGAAAACACAGCCAAGAAATAAAAAGTCTAGGACTTGGAAGGGCAGCTATGAAGGAACAAGACAAGATTCTGAAGTCTAGAGATACTGTATATACTTGAATATTACAGCTACGATGATACATCTCATTGTATTTCCTAATTCTGTGCATGATTATGAAAGCTGCACAATGAAGAGGGCTGATAGAAAAAGGAAAAAATCATTTGAAAGGTGGGATGGAGAAGAGTTCTACAAAGATTGTGAATTGCTAAAAAGATGCATCCGTGGACCCTAGAGCCAATCAAGCTTGAATTCTCTCTAAACTCACTAAAAAGACAATGAAGATACCTGAAAACGTGGAGAGTATTGGGAGAAGGGGAAGACCGCATTCCAGAGGGATAGATTCAATCAAGGAGGCCAGGGATGACCAGAGCCTGCAAGACCAGAGTGGGACTGTTGAAGAGAGGTCTCTCATTTGTGCATGTTGTGTGTGCGCCTTCAAGCTCCGTGTTGACTGAAGGGAATCCATGGATTTCATAGGGTTTTCCTAGGCAATTCAGAAGTGGTTTTATCAGTTATTTTCTCTGAAAAACAGCTTATAGTACCTGGCATTCATTTGTTGTCTCCCTGCTAAAGTTGTTGTTTATTTGTTCAGTCACTTCAGGCGCTTCGTGACCTCTTGGACCAGCCCACGGTAGAGCTCCCTGTTGGCCGTGGCCACCCCCAGCTCCATCAAAGTCAAGCCAGTCACTTCAAGGATACTATCTGTCCATCTTGCCCTTGGTCGGCCCTTCTTCCTTTTGCCTTCCATTTTCCTCAGCATCATTGTCTTCTCTAAGCTTTTCTGTCTTCTCATTATGTGGCCAAAGTACTTCATCTTTGCCTCTAATATCCTTCCCTCCAATGAGCAGTCAGGCTTTATTTCCTGGAGTATGGAATGATTTGATCTTCTCGCAGTCCAAGGCACTCTTGGAATTTTCCTCCAGCACCACCGTTCAAAAGCATCTATCTCCCTTTGCTCAGCCTTCCTTCTGGTCCAGCTCTCGCATCCATAGGTTACTACAGGGAATACCATTGCTTTAACTATGCGGATATTCGCTGCCAGTGTGGTGTCTCTACTCTTCACTATCTTATCGAGATTGGTCATTGCTCTCCTCCCAAGGTTTATAACTTCTGATTTCCTGGCTGCAGTCTGTTTCTTCGGCGTCGAGTATTTATGCCACAGCGGAATAGGCAACAGAAATATAGAAGTTTAATTCCCCATCGGCCCAATAAACTCCAGTCTCTGTTCGTGTGAATAATGACACTCTCATTCAATTCACAAGGTAAAAATATAACTTTGTATTGAATTGTATTTAACAATAACAAGCTAAGCATGGAAAAACAACAGCAATCTCAGCTACCTTTCTAAACATCCTTTCCTCACAGATATTTAATCCCAACTGTCCTCTTCAACGGACAATTCCCAACTGTGAGATCCCTTACTCACGCCCGGTCCAATTTATTGGCTACCGCTGCTGTTTTAATTGCTGTTTTAACTGTTTTAATTGTTTTAATTGTATTGCCTGTTTTTAATTTGAGCTACATCTTCTGTGTTCTATGTTTTTATGCTGTACCTCTGGCACTGAGCCTTTAGCATGTGAGTCGCCGCGAGCCCTTGGGAGTCGGCGACGCAGAAATCGCAATAAATAAATAAATAAATAAATAAACTGTCATTCCTCAAGATTCCATTTATCAGTCTTGAGACAGCGCCATCTGGTGTCAAACATGTCACACTGCAGAAAATACATCTTGTGCTGACTCATGAATTGCCATTCAAAATGCAATAATCTGACACTCCTCCTTCATGAGCAACACAAGTACACACATTACTTATAATAACAATA